>OX940799.1:8939277-9309756 GCA_954870605.1 Acer campestre | reverse complement strand
TTTTTTGATCTGTTTCAATTCATACTACCAAAATCATATAAAAGTTAAAACAATCTAATTTCTTATAACAAAGCACTTTCTAATGGAAAGAATAACTAAAAATATTGATAACAATTTTTAGAATTACAAATTAAAGGATTTTCTTATAAACCCTAAAACTAAACTCTATACAGTATAGAGTACAAAAGAATGAAAAGATAAAATTATTAGAGAAAAGAGAAAAAAGTGAAATTATTTACCTTGGCTGTTGCTTGTGATGTTCAAATTGGTATTTTGGTTTCTTGAATTCACATTGGTGATTGTGGAGTCTCTCGTCCTCCTGAGAAAAAACGAAGAAGAAGGAAAATAGTGTTTGGAGGAGTTGTTTTGTTAATTGTTATTCTATAACTATTTCAATTAGTGGGTAAAATTGACAGGCTATTGGGTGCCATTTGACAGGCCTTCCACCGAACAAAAAAAATAAAGCAGTGAGTAGTCCCACTCACTGAAACTTCAGTGAGTGGAGACTTTGGGTGAAAGAAAACCAAATATATATATATTTTTTATTTTATTTTTATCTTTATTTTAAAATTGTGACGGGGCTACAGCCCGGTCTAGCCTACGTTTGGCTCCTCCCTTGTTTTCGATGCTCAAAACGTTCTCTTCATCCATAAACACACTTGCTAAATAATCCTATTAGGGATGACAAAAATCCCAAATCCGTCCCAAACTGGCGGGGCTCCAATCCGTTCAGGATGGGTATGGAACACTTAAAACGGAACTAGGGTCAGGTATGGATCAAACTTTTATTTATCCATTTTTTTTATCGGGTCAAGTATAGGTACCCCAATCCGTCCCATTTGACCCGGTATTTATATAATTATTTTTTAAAATATAATAATTTAAAGTTTATTAAACTGATATATTGTGTTCTATTAAATTTAAGTTTATGTATGAATTTTAAGTATATATTGAAATGTTTTTCTACAGTGTATGTTTGTATTTAAGTGTGTATTTAAATTTTCAACCAAAAAAGAAAAAAAAATCTATATTTTTTAATTTAAATGTCTTTCAAAATTTAATTGAATGTAAATTTTAAATCAATGTCCTAAAATTCAATTGTATGGTAAAATAATTTGAATATTTAGTGGTTTGAGATTTTTTATGGTTCATTCGGGTAGGATATGGAGCACCCATTGTCATTTCAGATCGGGGTTTGGGGCAGACAATGAAAACCCATTCAGAGCACGGGACGAGTTTAAGGCAACTTGTACAAATCAGGTTTCGGGTTTGGGGCAACAATCTCTATAGAGAGCCGATCTATTACTAAACTTAATTCAGTTAATTCCTTTATTTTTTAGTGTATGTTTGGTATGGCTTTTGAAATGGTCAAAATCGTTTTTCCAATGCTAGAAGCTGTTTTGAAGTTTATTTTTATTTATTTTTTATTTTTATTTTTTTTAGGCCACACAAAGATGAAAACAAGTAAATCAGAACTCGCCTTTGCTGGGGTAGGATTCAAACCGTTAACATGGGAGTTACCCGTACCTCAAGCCTGTCCTTCCACCAGCTGAGCTAGCGCCCTGATAGCTGGCCACAATGTAATTGCCAATAGTAGAACTAAGGACTTGAGATTTTCATCCCAAGCCTTGGACCATCAAGGCAACCACCTCGTGGTTGTAAATTATCTTAATAGATAGGCCATATTCTATGAAGACCAATTGACCCTAAAGTTAAAGCTGGTGCTGGCAAAACAGGTCAGGCCTTGGCGGGCAGCCTAACCTGGCCTATTAGGGTCGTTGGCCCAGCTCGCCGACTTAACAGGCCAAGCCCAAGCCTGTTAAGTCGATGTGCTGTGCTGGGCCTAGGTTGTGCGCCCGACATGACCTGTCAGGCCTGTGGGCCTCAAATTTTTTTTGAAAAAATGAATTCTGGTCGGCATGTTAGGGCTCACCAGAATTCATTTTTTCAAATTTCAAATTATTTTTTTCCGATTGCATTCTTTTTCCCTTACCAAGTTTTTATCCCATTGGGTTTTTCTTGGTAAGATTTTTAACGAGACAATCATGATTTATAATTTATACTTTTCACCACAAATTTAATACGAAATTACAAAAATATTATTTATTGAAAACTAATTAAGTGTTGTATGAAATGAAAAATGTTATATTTCATATTAAAATTATTACAATGTATAAAAAATAATATTGTAGAAATAAAATTTAAAAAATTTAAAAAAAAATTCGAAGCCCGTAAAGGCCCAGCCTGGCACGCCCCGGCACAGGCCACATGCCCAGGTCGGGCCCCACCACTTCCCCCCAATTGCCCGGCCCGGCCCGACTTGTTACCCTAACAGGCCGTGCCTGACCCGACCCATTACGCTAACAGGCCTAACGGGCCGGACCAACCTGTTTTGACACCACTAGTCAAAGCTCTCAAAAATGGAGGAGAGAGACCAATATTAATTATGTCTCCATTAATTAAAATATTATTAACCCATCTCTAGCTCTCCCTCTCTCTTTCATTTTTGATCGTTATATAGTTCTCTAATTTTCATTATAAATGCAGTTTTCAGACACAATAAAAAATATAATGAATTTTACTACTATTGTATTTTATTCTCTCTATTTTAATTTTGATCGTATATAAAACTATAATCAAGTACATTTATATAAATAAAGAAGAGATCCATATATTTCACTCCCATGCAAAATGGCAAAGTTATTGGAATCAATTGGCTAATAGCTGATTGCATAAACACATTATGTTATTGTACTAGTGCCTTTCATTGAGTCAAGTACAAGTGCCAGTCAACTATACCCAATGTTCTCTCTCTCACACAAGTTTTGTCTCTGATCTCTAACCTCCGTCTCATCTCTAACCTATGTTCTCTTTCTCCTCTCTCTCACAAGTTTTCTATTTCTTTTATTATCTCTAACCTCCCTCTCATCTCTAACCTCTGCTCGATCTGCTGCAAATATTTAATATTATCACTCCCTCTCATCTCTACCAAAGTTTCAAGAGATCAGAATCGGCGTAAATGATGGATGCTGCACATTTTGAAGTTGCACGACATGGAAACATCAACGACATTCCCTTCAATGAAATCAATAACCATGACTTGTCAGGCATTTTCGACAAAGTCAGTCCATTAGGGAATTCATTACTTCATGTGGCGGCCGGCTCCGGTAACTTAGAGATTACTGAACTCATGGCTCATCGATTTCCCTTATTGATGACCAAGAAAAACTCTGAAGGCAACACTCCACTTCATTTTGCTGTTAGAGCTGAGAAATTAAACACAACACGAGTACTAGTAGACAATGCAGGACAGATAACAACAGGTGATCATGATACATTGCTGAGGATGAAGAATGATGAAGGAAACACAGCTCTACACATGGCTCTAATTTCGTTAAAGGCGGCTACAAATGGAAGGGTCGACAATGTAGTAGCCGTGGCTCGTTACCTGATCTCAGCTGATCCAAAAATGTCTTATATTGTTGAGAACAATGCAAGGAAGTCTCCATTATATCTTGCAATGGAATCAAACAACATAGACATTCTTGATTATATCCTTAGTGCTTTACCTCAAGATACTGGATTAATACTTGATAGACTCCAAGGCAAGAACCCTGTGCATGTTGCCATTGAGCAAAAACAATTAGGTATGCATGTTATTTCATTTTCGAAAAATTATTTTGGTCTCTCTCTTTCTCTCTCTATTTTTCGTTTTTTAATTTTCTCTTCAATTGCTATTATAAACACTATTGACTCCATCATCTTTAATCACCTTCTCTGTTTTATATGCTATGATTATCAATTAACTAGGGAGCTAGATTTTTTTTTTTTTTTTTTTTTTCTCTGTAAGCCTTAGGAGAAGAATTAAATTAATAATTTTTTTAAATTTTTTTTTGAACTTATGTCTTCAAAAGTCTCTTTAGAAGTCTAAGATAAAAATGCTCTAGATTTTGTATTCTCCTATTTTGTAGACTGTAGTTTGATGTCAAAAAAAAACCCTAAGAAGAATTTTCAATTTTTTTTTTTTTTTTTTTGTCAGATTAGTAGAGTCTATCTATAAAATCTTGTTTTTATTTTATTCAACCAAATCAATACATAAAACTTATTCAAATTGTTTGTTATTCTACATTTTTGAAATAAAAAGATAGATGTTTTTGGTGTGGGTTATTTATTATGAAAATTGATTCTTCTTCCTACTTCATTTAGTTAGTCTGAGATAACAACATTTCACTTGGCCCTTAATGATCTAAGAAAGTGATGATTCTTCAATTTTTTTTTTTTTTTTTCTCTCTTCACATTAATTCTTTTTGGTGGAGTAATTGCAAAGTATTTAATTAGAGCAATAATTCCATGAAAAAAAGAAAAGTTTGTGATACTATTCTCCTCCAATTGCTAATAATTTCTTTGCATCACCATAATCTGTATAAAAAAAATATGTATTAGAGATCTAATTATGACTTTAAAATCTGATGTTGTAGGGTTTATCTAAGTTGAATTCATGATATATTAATTTATTTATTTTTAATTTACCACTAAATTACCCAATTGAAACAATGACTATAAAAAGCTGAAGTGAAAACTGTTGGGCCCAATTGAAGCTAAACTGGATCAAACCATACAGCCCAACCAATAACACAAACCGTGAATTTTCTTGCCATCTTGTATATATGTTTCTCATTTTGGGCCAGCCCAGCTTGTCAACATCAATTGTAAAATTAAAGGTCCAACTTCTAAAATAGAGTTGGGCTCAGAACTTTTTAATTTGTCTCATTTTGTTGAGGTTGAAATTACGAAAAGGATAATGCTCTTATAGCACTGATTATGGTTCTCAATATAGAAAACTTATTCAAATTGTTTGTTATTCTACGTTTTTGAATAAATAATTGAAGTTATGTTTCGGTTTCTCATTTTGATTATATTGCTTTATTTTTCAGATTTTTTAAGAGTAATAAAGGAGAAAAAAGAAGAGCTATTACTCTTAAAAGATGATGAAGAGAATACCTCACTCCATTATGCAGCCTCTATAGGTTATCTTGCAGGAGTTGATTATCTCTTAGAAATCAACAATAACTTGGCTTTTGAGAGGAACAACAAGGGTCTATATCCTCTGCATCTAGCATGTGAAAATGGCAAAACCAAAACAATGAAGAAGTTGCTAGAAATGTGGCCTGATGCAACTGAATTTCTTTGTAATAGGGGCAGAAGCATTCTTCATGTTGCATCCATGCACGGAAAAGAAGAAGCAGTGAGTTGTATACTCAAAGAAAAAACATTGGATGAACTTGTTAATAAAATGGATAAGGATGGGAATACACCTTTGCATTTGGCAGCATTGAGTTGCAATCCCGTGGTGTTAGCTGCTCTGCTGTACCACAAACAATCAAAGCTTGACATTGTAAACAATCAAGGCTTGACAGCCTATGATCTTTACAAATTAAAAAAATCTCAAAAGGTACGATTCATTCACTACTCAACCCAACACTAAACAATAAAAAATTATAATATGAATATTTGGTTAAACTTATCTTTCTTGAGTTTTTCTCTAATACAGGAGGACCAGGGAATTGATGGGAATGCTGAGAATGATTATTCAGAAATGGATTTTAAGAGATTTGAAGAACCAAATCAACTTCAGAAGGTATGTAACATTAGACCCCTCAAATTTGTTCAAGTTTGGTTCTGCTTACAATTATTAGCTCCTTTTATATTCATAAAATTCAATGCTATTGATTTTATTTAACTTTCTCATTGAAATAATTTGATTTTATTGTACAGAAAATGACCTCAGTGCTCTTTCACAAGACCAAGGAACGCTTTTCCCCTACAACCAGTAAACTTACAGAAATGAAAAGCAAGGAGAGACTCTCAAAAGAAGATGTTAATAACAGAATTAACATTCTTTTTGTGGTAGCAGCACTTATTATTGGTTCAGCTTATGCCGGTAGTCTTCAAATGCCTTGGGATGGTAAAAGCATTTTGGATGTTTATGGCCCAAGTCATAATGGTACCGTCTTTGTAAATGAAGATGAGGTAAGTAAATATGGTTTAGAGAAGCTGTTGTTAGGCCAATTCATGTTTGGAAACGTTGCATCAATGATTCTGTCAATTACAGCAGTATTCATACTCTGTACTGCACTATTACTTGATGCCACGTTCGTCACTGTATTGATTAGGATTGCATTCTCATTTCTAGTGTTGGCCCTTTCCTTTATGGCTGGAGCATTCTCAAGTGCAATTAGCTTGAGAATGATGACTTATGAAGTATCTTCCATCAAACTTTACCTCACGGATCGTGTTCTGAAATATTATCATTGGCTACTAGTCGGTATTCCATTGATAGTTTTATCTTTCGGAGAGGAAGCTTTAGCTCAACACATGCACTCCCTTTTCTTGAGCATTTATCTTCAGCTACACAGATTGCAGGGAATGGTTCATTTTCCTCTCCTACACAGTCGTATTTCAAAATGTGGACGGCTTACTATATTATGTGGACGGCTTACTATATTATGCTTCTGTATTCTTTTGGTTTCTTTCTTTTTTATATTAACTTCAACACCATTTTAATAGATTCGGTTGTTGTTTGATTTTATGTTTAAGATCATTTTAAGACTTAATTTAAGTTAAAATTCAATAGTTCATGTGGTGGATAGAAAGTGTAGAGAGAAGCTGCAAGAGGCTCAATGTTATTATATTTATATATATATATATATATGTATTGAATGTTGACTAATATATATATTACTATTTATCCTCATTCGTGATTCGTATTTGTTTGATTATTTTATGTATGTTTTGTTGAGTAAATACCCCAGGAAGTAGGATAGATTTGAAGTTGGACAATATTTTGCTGTTATAACATTCTGATTTCTGAGTCAAAAGTATAAAAACCAGTGCCTACACATTAAAGTGAGGTGGATCCATAATTCTGGATGCACACAATAATTGCCTTTCGAAGCAGCATCTGCTTCTTTAGCCAGTGAAGCAGGCACATTGCCAGATCAATTGGAGCCTAAATGATTGTGATTGAAGTCTTCTGGTGAGGATCTCTTCTCCCTCTTTTCTCTCAAAATTAGCAACCTCATGTTGTTGGTCAGCTTCTTTGTGTAACTTTTCTTGGTTTGCCAAGTATAGCTACACAATTCCATAAAAATCATCCAAGTAAAAATATGCAATTAGTTACAAATTCCTGAATTCTAGACAAACATGTTTTGCGTGTGAGTGTGAGAATCTCTTGTATATCTGTAATTGTTTGTGTATTAATTAGCTGATGAGGATAGCATATCACATTCGGTATTAAATTATTAAGAAAATGTCTATGATTCGTATTTAAACACTAAGGGGCTGTTTGTTTTTTTCACTATAAGACTTATTGCCTCTTATATTTTAAATTAAGATAAATCAATTTGTTTGTTTTTTCAAATTATATCTTATTTTAAGATATATATGTCTTTTAGAAAAAGTAAAATTTTTTGACTTTTATCTTATTCAAAAAGTGATACAGTAAATTTTTTTAATAAATTTCCATAAATGTTCTATAACAATTCATGCATTTATAATTTTATCCGTACATAATAACATCATAAAAATCAATTTTCTAAAAATTCCAAATCTTAATGAAACCCTAGCCCAACCTAATCAATTTTATATTTGTAATAAGTCATCCAAAATTTTTTTTTAAAAAAAAAAACATATCATAGTATCTTAATTTATAAGACTTATCCATATGTCTAACAAATTAAGATTTTATAAGACTTTAGATAAAAAAAACAAACAGCCTCTAAAACAATAATTGAAAAAACATATAAACATTAACAAGATTTTATACTTTCTTTTTGTACAGTAATTTTACATAACAATCCAACCATAGATATTGGCGATTGATAGTATGAATACAATCCGATGACTACCAACTGTCCGTCCAAGCCGGCCAAACTCAAGAATGGGAAGATAATAATTTTTCTTCTCTTCCATAGTCATTTAACTGAGTCTTTGTCCCCAAACACTCCAGCAAACAGTAGATGAGCTAGTGAGGCGGCCTTGAGCAATTGACATGAATAATGGAGGAAGATATAGATCCAAAATGGTGTGCACAGCGCCACCAGCTTGGCTTCACTCACACTCCCTCTTTGAGCTTCATTTCTCGGTAACAAACTTTTTTCTATGAAGTATTAGTAGTATAAAATTCCAATCCCCTGTCTGCCATCATCTTTTCGACCATCTCTACATCCTTGAATCTACCTGCCTTGTGATAAATCTTCATCATAAGCTCAAAATTATGTTCATTATCTGGCTCCAACTCGAACAGCTTATGAGCAGCAATCTCACCAATTTCAACATTTTCATGAAGGTAGCAAGCATATAGCAATGCACCCCACACGGTTGGACCTGCCACAAACTCCATTTTATCTATTATCATCGCATAAGCCTTGTCGATCAACCCTGCTCTTCCATACAGATTCGCCATACAAGCATAGTGTTCCACTATCGGTCTAATTCCATACTTCTCTCTCATGATGGAAAATAACCTCTCCCCGTCCTTCACTAACCCTTGATGAGCGCAGGCTGATAGCAACGACACAAATGTGACATTGTCTGGCAAAACATCATCCCTCTCCAACTGCTCAAAATACATCAACACTTCTGGGTCATTGCAATGAACAGAAATTATAGTGTTCCAACACACAACATCTCTTTCAGGCATGTGATTGAACAACCACCGCGCTTGGTCCAACTTTCCATTATTAGAGTATATGGCAATCAAAGAATTCGCAACTGACAAATTCCACTCAACTCCATGCCTAACAACCCACCCATGAATTTGAACACCAATCCTTAACCGAGCTTTAGCAAGAACTGCTGATAAAGCCACCGAATCAGGTTGAAATCCATTTCGAATCATCCCACGGAAAATATCCAATGCCTCAACTAAAAGCCCATGACGAATATAACCTGTCAACATTGAATTCCAAGAAATTAAGTCCTTACAAGCAATCTTGTCGAAGACCCTTCTAGCCTTGACAATATCACCACATTTTGCATACATGTCAACAAGCGCATTATGCACAAACATATCATAACCGAACCCGAAACGCACAGCATCACGGTGCACAGCCTCACCAACCCGAATTGACCCCATTCTAGCGCAAGCTTTCAACACGCGAGGGTACGTGAACTGGTCCGGTTCAATACCTTCTTCCTCCATTTGAAAGTAAAGCGCTATGGCATCCTCATACTGACCCAATTCAGAGTAACCCGATATAAGCGAATTCCAAGGAAACGCAAACTTATTTCTTTTAGGCATTTGATCGAACAGTTCGTGAGCGTCATCGACGAGGCCAAACGAAGCATACAATCTCAACAGTTTGGAAGAAACGCCAGCGTTTTTCCGCAAAAGTTCTCTAGGTATGAGACGGTGTAGCTTAATACCCAGATCAATGGCTCCCAATTGGAAGCATGTTTCGAGAAGAGAAGCAAAGATTTCGACGTCGATGGTGATGCCGTTTTGAATAGAGATTTCAAGGTCTTTGATGACTGCGTCTAGAGCTTGGAGTTTGGTTTGAGACAAGGGTTTGTGATGGATGAAGAGTGGGGTTGGGGTTGATTTTGGAAAAGAAGAGAAGGCTGTCTTTCTGTTTTCAGAAAACAGTTTCTGTTTTCGAAGTTTTTCTCTGTTGCTTCTTCTGTTCTTGGAAGCGCAGTGGAGAGGCAGAGAAGCGCAAAAGGTTGGTGATTGTGGTAGGATTGTTATCATTTCTGGTCTTGTGGATTGGTGGGTGATGGACCGATGGTGGCCAAATGGAGGGAACTGATTTAAATATTATTATTGCATGAGACTTTCGAGTACATACACACGACAATGAATTTTAAAAATACATTGACACCGATACTCTGGTGAAGACCGTATCCGTCAACTGTCAACATTGAGTGATTGAGAAAATCTTCCATGAATATGATTGGGCGGGCATGTACGTATTGGATTGAAATTTTTCTAAACCGATCATATATCGGGTTGGAAAAATTCAATCCAACCCAATATTAATTTTCAGCCCAACCCGATATTGTCAGGTTGGGTTAATCGGGTTAATCATAAAAACACGAAAATTAATTAGATACGACTTACATCATATGTTAAGGAAAATATTGTACATTTGGTATGTTTTTAAAATAATGTTTTAAAAAGCGATTTTTTAAAATGAAAATTATGTTTTAAAAAACGTGTTATGTTTGGTAGTGTTTGTTAAAAGTTGTTTTCAAAAATAAAAAATGATGTAAATGTGTTTTGTATCGTTTTTTAAAATAAGTAAAACAGATGTTTGGAATGAAAAGTTTTGGTTTGTTTTGAAAATCTGTTTTGAACATGATCAACTTTTTAGTTATAAATTTAAAAATATTGTTTTTCATCTTCGAAAACTGGTAAATAAACAACTTTACAACTGTTTTTTGTTTTTTTTTTTTTAAAAAAAGTTTTAGAAAATGGTTCCAAACACCACTTAAATATTCCATCAAATATCAACAATAACAATATTAATCTTCACATATAATTCAAACATCTCATATGCATTAACATAAAGTAAAATAAGTAAAAATGTTTGATCATAAAACACAAACAAAAAGGATAGAAAAATAACACATAGTTTCCAATTTCTCATTAAGCTTGGTCTAATTATTTTTTACTTGAGTCTTATCTTTATTTTTATTTTTCATTAGTGTTAGAACACTTGTCAAATATGATATCAATCTCGAAGTGTTCATTCTAATCTCTATATAAATGGAAGGGGTAATTTCACTAAAGTCCTTACTTTTTGGTAAAATGTCACATTTTTAAACGTCTTTTCCATATTAGTAACTTTTGTCCCTACTTTTTTCAAATACATCACTTAGGTTCCTTTGACTAACAAACTAACCGTCAACTTTAACTATATGTATAAAAATATGATTTTGCCCTTGTTATATATAATACAAGATGAAAAGTCAATTTTACCCTTAAAATGTTTTTGTATTTACATATTTACATTTTCTAAATTTTTCTCAAATGCTTTCAAGATTTTAATATTAAAATAATTTATAAAAATTAAATTATAACAACAAATTATTTTCTCAAATATATATATAATTTTAAAAACAGAAAATCATATAAAATATTAATTTACAGATAAAAAAAACAGTTAAAATACTTTTTTAAAAAGCACACTTTTTGTTTTTTAAATGAAAAAAAAAAAAAAAAAGTTGAATTTAAAAAGTTAAAAATGTTGAGAATTTTTAAAAAATAAAAATAAAAATTGAATACAATAGATTTCTACCATGTTGTTCCAAGTCCAAAAGCTGAAATTAGTGGTTATGGTACTAGAAGGAGAAGAGCCATGTGGAAGAGGAACACAAAGCTGATGGTGGCTAATCATCATTACAATTATAATAAACAAATAGTTTTTCAAGTCTAGTGGTTTGTGATTATAGAAAGATCAGGAGACAATGGATGACAGTGGATGGTGATGATGATGATGATGATGGGTAATGGTCAATTGGGGTTGAAAAGATCATGGGATACAATATTTGGATTTGAAAGTTGAAACCCACATAATTCTTTAGATTAGTTAAGCTAAGTTTATTTTGATTTCCTGAATTATATTTGATTTTGATTTTTAAATGTAATGATGAGAGATTGCTTTTGTGTTCTTCCACCAGAGAGATATTAGATTAGAAGTGTGTTCAATTATTGATCTGATTTTTCTTTGATAGAGTGATGGCGGTAACGGCGAATAATCAGATTGTCTTCTATGCCTTTATATGCTCTCATATTTTTCTTTTTCTAATTTATTTTTTTATTTATTACACAAAAGACCAAAATAACCCTATTTTCATTAAATTTGACTAACATTTGACTGATAGAAGGACTAAAGTGATGTATTTTAAAAAAAGTAGGGACTAAGGTTGTTAATATGAAAAAGACATTTAAAAAGATGACATTTCACTAAAAAGTATGGACTTTAGTGAAATTATCTCTAAATAGAATAATAAATAGGTTTAATATTAAAAAATTTTCCCCACCTTTGAACTATTATTGGATGTATAGTTACAAATGCTTTTATTTTAGAAACCTCCCCTATGGACTAACACCGTTAGTATTCCGTTTGTATTGACTGAGTTTGACCATTAAAAAGTCTAAAATGTCTCTATTTAAACTTCAACTTGAAACATATAATTCAGATTTAGTTTATCAAAACAATAAAGCCAAAGCATTACTAAAAATTAAAAATCTCATCCAAGCCTCATGGTCCCATTCAAATTCAACCTGATCCTACACACACATATCACAGAATTCACAATCACATTCAAAATTCAATTAAATTAATCAAATTCTCTTTGCTTACAGGTTGATCATTGTAGCAACAGTTGTACCCAAATTTTCCAAAAGTTCAACAGACGGTGTTTGTTTACTTGAAATACTTTGACAAACAGTATATTGAAAAGAAAAAAATAATAATAAAAGGTTGAAGTTTCAGTAAGTCAGTTGTTGATGTTGATGCCTGTCAATAAAACAAAACAATTTTTGTTTGTTAATACAAGAAACTCAGACTTGTTTACACCGGCAGCAACGTGGATGAGATGACAATGGCATAGAAGAGATAACATCGTCAGAGTGGAGAAAGCAAGTAGATGAGCGGCACTGGCTGCCATGAATGGAGAAGAGTAACACTAAATCGTTGGGAAATCCCAACCTTAAGGATGAGAGAGATGGTTGGCCTAGTGCAATGTGAATGCCTTTTTTTACTTTCTTTTTATGTCAATAATATGTCTGGTTGGGTTGTCGGGTTCAAGATATAACTGAACTTGATCCAATGAAATCAGGTTATAAAAATATAACCCGATTTCACACTTTGTTTTCTACCAATCTGAGCCAACTAGACGAAATTAGGTTGGATTGGGTCGGGTCAGTCGGGTATATAGGCTATTAAATGCATTATTTGGATTTGCCCTCATATTTGGTTTCCTCTAATATCTCAAGAATGTTGCTATATTAAATGCATTACTCTTTAAAAACTTTGTCTAAAAGTGGCATCAATCTTCAACTAGCTTTATTACACATTTTCATTCCTATAGAATAGAGATATAACACAGAATCCCCTTTTATATTTTTCCCAATACAATACCGGTAGTGTGATCAAAATTAGGTTAAATCATACTTAAAAACTGGATAAATCAATATATATTGTATGATTAAATGAGATTTTAACAGAAAATCATGCAAAAGATGAAGCATATTGAGTGAATTAACTAGGACCAAACATTTGATGTCCATGTTAATCAATCAAACAAATCAAAGAGCAACAAAAGTAAGGTTGTGAGACTTGATAATCAATGAAGTGAATTTAAACGAGTTTAGGCAATGTTGATCGGCTGGTATATCCATCATAGCTACACTATAAAATTGTGGGTTCAAGTCATGTTTCCCTCCTAAACTCCGAATTTATTGTAAAAAAATTACTGACAAGAGGAAAATAAAAACAAAGAAAAAAATATTGGAGAATATGATAATTGATTATTCATAGTCATTGGCTAAATTATAAAGCTCAAATCCTTCAAAGTTTTCCTTCTTCTCTTTTTAATTTTCCTTTCGAAGAAGGTTTAGTTACAATTCATTGCATAATCAGCTATGTACATAATACCATCCAGTACAAATTGCTGTAAACATGGCTAAAGAAATTGCAACTCTCTGGTCTGATAAATTTACCACTAATAAATCCCCGAATCCTCGCCGAGAATTCCAATTTTCTTTCTTTTAAGAAAATCATGTGATCTTCACATAAAGGCATGGCAAGTTCCATGAAATACCAGGATTTTTTATTTTATTTTTTTTCCATGCTTTGTGCTACTATATGCTTAAGGTTCATATGCTCAAGTGCTCAACTCCTGCAGAATTACACCAACTCTGCTCAGTGACCTTTAAATGCTATTTAAGTGAACAGTGGAAATAATAATATTGCACCAAAAAAAAAATGAAATCAGAAGGGGCAGTAGAGTTTAAATGCTTAAATGCTATTTAGTAAACAGTGGAAATAATAATATTGCAAGAAAAAAATGAAATCCAGAAAGGGTGGTAGAGTGATGCCGTTTAATTACTTAACCAACAACAAATAAAACATATTTCCTGTCCGTTGATATGATTCAAAAGCGAAGAAAAAAGCTTCATGATCGGCAGAACCAGAACTACAAAGTTAAAAATTAATCCCAAGAATAAAAGAGATTATACCTCATGTGCAGCAAAAACAGGGCGAACTTGTTCAAATATTTCATCTGCTGTTCCCACTGCATTAATCTGCATGTAAAAGCTACTATTAGTCTATTACTACAATGAATATGCAATTCTCAATTTATGTAACCAAGAAATAGCTCGGTTTTTTTGCAAGGAAAAAGAAAACAAAAAAGAAAAGATGTCCATGAACTTATGTAGCTTTTTCATTTGTTTGTTAAGGAATTTAATCTACCTAAGTTGTTTTTTTATTTTAAAAGAAAAGATTTAGGTAGATTAAATTCCTTAATGAAAAAATGAAAAAGCTGTGAAGTTCAAAAACTAAAACCATAATAAATACCAACCCTGAGTTTCTGATTACTAAATTATTACCGTATAAAGTTTTCCTCTCTTTGAATAGTAATTGACAACAGGAAGATTCAATGATTCAAAGATCTTGAGGCGTTTCCTGATAGTGTCTATATTATCATCAACTCGACCCTGCAATTACAAGACGTCATTCTTCAAATGAAGTTTTAACATGATCTGACTAGGCGGAAAAGTGTACTAGATAATCACCTGATTACGGTTCAGCACTCGTTTCACCATCTCTTCTTCAGGGCAATCAAAGAAAAGGACAATATCAGGATCTGCTTCCGTCTGCACTAGGAACACTACGGTTATACTTCATTCATAGTGTAATAAAAAAAAAAAAACAATAAAAAATCAGTTGGTCCTATAATTGATTTCTAACTGTTTTGTTTATTTTACTTTTTGTCATTTTTGAACAAGATTCATTATTCTCTCTCTCTCTCTCTCTCTCTCTCTCTCTCTCTCTCCATCCTATGAGAAAACATTATTTTGCTCTCTTTTACAGGGCAATATTGCCAAGAGGCTCGATGTTCTCAAGCAGTCTAACAAAATTTAATTACCTTACAATCAGAACCAACATAGGTATGAAACAGGAAAGCATATCTTTTATGGGAAAGAGGTAAATACAGAGAAAAACTCACAATTCGCTCAAATGCTATACGATTCTCTTCGCTTCGTGGAAAACCATCAATGAGAAATTTGTAGTTATCACTTGATTCCATCTCCTTTCGGATCAGTTTAACCGTAACTTCTGAAGGGACAATTTTTCCTTCTTTAATTGTATCGAGAATCTTGGCGCTGAAAATTGCAGTTCAATCATCAGAACGTCTTAGTTCTGAAGGGTACTTACAATTGAACAACTTTCAGTAATTAGAATGAGATATTATTACCCATATTCAGTGTTAGAAATTATTTCTCTTCTTAATAAGTCTCCTGCACTTAGATGTGTGAATCCAAAATTCTCAACAATCTTTTCACACTGAGTACCTTTACCACTACCAGGGCCACCTGGGAGCAGAGGAAACAAGTGTTACAACACATAAGCATTACAAAACACAAAACTGCTTCCCATGTTATTGAAAATGCAAAGAATAACCAAAACACAAAACCATTGAATATATAATCTGCATTGCTACATCCTTGGTCATATACTCATATGCTCTAATGAGTCTCATGTTCAAAACCAGATTTGAAAACAAGCCATTTTAAGAAAAGCAGTGTAAGTCTACATGACAGCCTACAAAACACTAACAAAGATTGTTTAATATGTCCGTAAATGATAGAAAGCTATTATACCTAAGACAAATGTTATGAATGGAGTTTTCCCTTTGAAGAACATTCCATCCTTTCCCTGCATCAAAATAAGGAACATAAGAATACAAGCAAGCCCAAAGCTCGAAATCTCTTTATATATACACCCCTGAATACTGGAGCAGGAAAGTGTCAAATTTCAATACATTCCATATCTATGTGTGACAGTCAACCATGGAGTGATAAGCCAATAAACAATACGAAAAATAATATCTTCAGAGTTCAAATGAAGTTCTCAACTTTTACACTGTTTATAAACCTTATCTTTGTTACGGACTTCTTTTAGGAAGCAGAAATATTGAAGTGAAGACAACAAACATGGCATGATTGCAAAACCAAAAAACACCAGTAACTATTCATGATGCCGAAATATTTCTTCCATATGGTCATTGCTCAGCCCCAAGAAAAGACATTTATTCCCACACAACAATTGACCCATTCAAATTATTCACATTGAACTCGCATGTTCATCACCAAACAAGTGTTTTCACTCGCAAAAGTCCAGACAACATTTTCTCAACAACAACCAGGTTCAGATAATCAGATGACACCCCTAGCATGGAAAATAACTGCTATGCCACCAATAATAAAGTTGACCTCACTGAAATCTCCATTAGCCAACCTTCCAGTGTAGGCTTAACAGACTATAGTATGAACAAAGGATTTTCCTTTATTATTCAGATTTAGACAACTTACAACTATTATATATATATATATAACAGGAATTTATAAGGAAATACCAAAATAATGGGAACAAAAAATGCATTTTTGTATAAATTCAGTTCAAAAAATCCAGAAGCAGCACAAGGTCTAATCTACTGGAAAAGCTAGTATGTAGAAAACGAAAAAGTATATCCACGAGAACCAATTCCATCCACATCCAGCATTAACTAAAACAAACCTTACCAAACAAATACATAAAACATATAATACCTGAGTGGGTGTTTCTGTTGTAAATGATTCGAAAAACTTGAATGAATAAGCTGCCTGCATTGACAATATAAACCAGAAGCAAAGAGTATGTCATGAGTCTGGATAACAAATAATAATAAAAGTTCATTTATCAGTTAAGACTACTGAAAATTAAGAACAAACAGCAGAATCATAATCAGCTGCTAAAATGTTCTTTACAGACCGAATACGCAGCTATGTTCATATATTCAACTATGTTTACACCCCCAACATTGTAAAAATATCTCTCATTGTTCTCCTTCCATTAACCAAAATTCATGATGAAGATAACACATGAAACGTACTATCAGCCTATTCTAGATTCCAACCAGAATTTTCAAGCTAAGCTTCCAATTCACAAACCTATTTTTGATTTCTTTTAGTGGGCAATATTTTGTTTTGTTTTAAACATTCAAAATCTACTACTTCTCTAGCAACAACATTTTGACCAATTGAATTTCCCGTTACGTCAGGAAATGCAGATAGATCCTCAATACCCATCTACAAATTCACATAAAAAGCAAATGTAACTCGCTTCAATTGAGAAAACCAGCACTGAAACATAAAGACGAGCTCGGGCTTGTACCTGGTTAAGAGTTGACGATCTTTTTGAAGAGATCAAAGAAGAAAGTGAAGCCACGCGCCTCCACATGTTTCTGGGTTCCTCTCTCTCTCTCTGTACCTCTGCCTCCGTTAGTCTGCGTTTACTATTTCTGTTATCGATTTCAGTGAGACATTTGGTCGAACAGGTGACGTCCCTTCATTGGACTTCAAAATAATTGTGCTAGGCGAGACACGTAGTGGAATAGATATAAAAATCTTGTGATTTCATGCAAATTGAGTTGATAACATGTTCGCTTTAGTGGACACTTATTTATTGGGCCAAGTGTAATATGGATCTTTTTGGGTTCAAACTAGTAGGCCCAACTAAATTCTAGTGTAAAAAGTTTACCATCCCAGCCCGGAACATCACCGGAAAGGGTCTCCCCATAATTTACGACTTTACGGGTAAAGGTGACACAATATTTACGACACAATATTTACGACATCAATACTCAAAAGTCAGAACCATAATGATGTAATGCTTGCAAGTCCCAATCAGGGACGAAGCCATAAATTGGCAAATACATGAAAGCGAGACATATATATATATATTACAAGTTAAAACGAAGAAAGTTTAGGAGAGACTAAAATGCGACAATGATCCCTACATACGTCTAACCTGTTTGTTGTCAGATTTCAAAATAAAATAAAAACAAAAAACTAGTTGCAAACTTGTGGAAAATTTGAGTAAAGTTTAATGTGACATATGGCTTATAACTAATATATTTCATCCACCATCGATATCATTTGAATATGAATTTGAAAAAAAAAAAAAAAAAAACAACGTGTACTAATCAACAATAAATGGGTCTTTAAAGAGATAGATCGGGTCGGGTGTGTTTAGAATTGCTAACGTTGCCGCTAAGTATGAACCAAAATGATCTCAGTTATTAATCCATTGAATAAAGGAGACAAAAAGATGATTAAGATCAAATCACTTTTTCTTTTTTTTTTTTCCTTTTTTGAAATCCAATTACTTTGTCTTTGGCTATTATTACAATTTTATTTCTTCTATATATGTACCACTTTACATCTCAAGTTCTCAATGATATTATAGTAATTAAATGATAAAGTGAGTACAAATTTGATAATTCAATTTAAAAGTAAACAACACTTTTTACCATAAAAATATTCACGGGTCGAGACGAGAAAAATGACAATAACAATCGTGATTTTTCCAGTGTTTTAATAAACACTAGGCGCTAGTTGGGCAGAGACGCAAGTCTAGCGTTTAGGCTGATTAGTCGACGATTAATCGATTGGCGAATTTATTTTTTTCTATATAAAAATCCAATCACAAACAAATTTCAATGATCAAATCCAAACAAAACTCTTTCTAACTCCACAAATGTCAAATTACCAATCAAAATCCAATTACAAACCAATCCAAAACCACAAACACTCATCTAAATGCAATCACAAATCAATCCAAATCCAATCATAAAGACACAAATAAATCAAAATGACAAATTCCAAATTCCAAATTCCAAATTCCAAGTTCTAAGTTCTAACAAACATCAACAAGTTAACAACATTCAAAATGTAAATTATAAAATAAGAAATTAAGAAACTATCTAAGTTTCTAAGTCTTTGTCTCCTCCTTCAAGGATATCGACACGCTCTTTATCGGACTCAAACTAAAATTCAGTTGCCTCATACGTATCACCATCCGCTCCTAAACTTGGCTCTACTTCTTCATCACCCTCATCAATAGTAAAAGTATAAAATACTAAAACATAAAACCGAAATCAAAATATCAAATAATCAATTTTCGATTTTTCCGATAAACCATTCCCCGCCTAGTCGATTTGACCAATTAATCAGCAATTAGCACTGATTAATTGTTCCCTCATCTAATATGGCCGATTATGGCCTTTTCAATATGGTGAAGCACCGTCCAGAGGAATTACACTGATTAATTGGCTATCTAAACCAATTTTTCGAACACATAATTTTTCTCAACAAATTATACTTTTTAATATTTTTTAACGTGACTTATACGTGCTTAATCCAATCTCGTTCCCTCTCATCAACAATCATATTCATAAATACACAATTTCCAAATCATACACCAAACCCTAAGTCAAAAACAATGAGCTTTCTAACTAATCCATCAATCAAAATTTCTCGAATTATACGATGTTGAAAACTCTTTTATGGGACCTTTACACTGAACCCATAAAAGAAATTGTAGATAATATGGAAAATTAGTGGTTGCTGCCTATACACTTAAAAGCTACTTGTGACAATTATGTCTAATACAAAAATTTCTCATCATACCAACCAACATCTTTTTGACAAAATCATCTTCTACTTAAATTCAATTAATCAATGATCATGACATTATTTTGTTGCCTTCAAGGAGGTTTTTTATTTATTAATTTGTAGAAGCTAATATTTCTCATGTTAAATTCTATGACGATGCTATATCTCAGCCATTACATCATATTATTACGACAATTAATAATAGAATGTTATATCTCTACTATTTATAATGTTCTTAAATATATTTTATTATAAAGATTCTTAGATGTAGGATTCCATACACAATTTCGTGCAAGATTTTGATTTTATATCGTGAGACAATAGTATAACAATATAAAACCGGATCCAACACTTGAAAAGCCTCGTATTTTATCGAGCTTAAATTTATTTGAATCATGAGCATATATGATAAATTGGGAGTTGAAATTCAAGTTGTTTAACCTTTCTACTTTCATTAACCAAAAAACTCTCATTTACTCATGTTAATATTTAATTATCTATATTTTGTTATATTTAACCAAAGTTTATTAACGATCAAATAACAATAGTTTTTTTTTTTTTTTTTTTTTTTTTCTTTTCTTTTCTTTTCTTTTCAAACCTAATGGTTTGATTTCGTATTTCATCAAAAGCTGGAGTGTTATTTGCAAATATTCTTCCATAAAAATTTCATTAAGGACTTGTTTACTGGTAATGAAAATTAGTGTTTACTAAACTTTTTGAGATTAAATGATAATTAGTTTATTCAAGTTACCTAGTTCTTGTAGTCCCTTTCGGGAACCATTCCAGTAGTCCTGTCAAGAACCTATTAGGAATTAAAAATTTTCTATTTTTAAATTTTAAAAATTATTAAATACTAGCAAATACTATAATAGAATTTTGTAATTTATTCAAATTATTATCTTATCCTTTCCTTTAAAACTTAATTCTTTTTCATTTTTATTATTGATAAGGAAAAGATGTCCTATAGTATATATTTTCCACCAATCAATTCTATAATTGAGTCAAGACATTTTGATTTTAATTCTATCTGAATCTTAGATTTCAATCGTTCATTCTGTATGTTTGTAAAATATATTAATTGATTGGATAATTTATATTTTATAATAATCATTAATTAAAAATATAATATACACTTGAATAAATATTTAAATGAAAAAAAAAATATGCATATTCATATATACAGTGGTTCTCTCATAAGAGATCCCTTATTTTAATTTTGGTAAGGATTTTGATGAAATTACATCTATTTTTATAAATTTTGATATGAATTTTTTTTTTTTTTATGGATGATATTTTCAATGAAATCTACCTATGAATAAAATTTGAGAATATTTCAAGCAATACAACTATTTTTCTTGAATTTTCTTATATTTCGCCCATTTTCCAATGCTTTCATATTTAACAAAATTGGGATAAATAGTTGTAGTATTTGAAAAAATCCTAAATTTTATTGATATGTAGATTTCATTAAACTTATCAAGTAAGGTATCTCTAACTTTAATTTCGGTAAGGACTTTGATTAAATCACATCGATTTTTATAAATTTTGATTTGAATTTTTTTGTAGATGATAAGTTTAATAAAGTCTACCTATGAATAAAATTTGAGAATTTTTCAAAATGTAGAACTATTTATCCCAATTTTGTTAAATATGAAGGCATCGGAAATTAGAAAAAATATAGGAAAATTAAAATAAAAAAAAATAGTTATAGTATTTGAAAATTTCTTAAATTTTATTTAGAGGTAGATTTTATTAAACTTATCATCCAACTTGTCAAAAAAAAAATAAAAAAATTAAACTTATCATCCACAAAAAAATTAAGATCAAAATTCAAAAAAATTCGATGTATTTTCATTAAGCTCCTTACCGAAATTAAAGTTAAAGATACCCCACTTGATAATTCATCTATATATATATATATATAATCTCACTATGTGTAGGGAGTTTTCTCCAATATTGTAGAGTAAATATTCGGACAATAACATATAGTCTATGTAGCATAGATATAGATACGGGTACAGGAATCGGGTACGGGAATCGGGATACAGATACAGCACGATACGGGGATATGGTAAATCTTCAAAAACTAAGATATGGATATGACAGGATACGTCAATTAAAATAATATATATTTATATTTAAAAAATAATAATAATATATGAAAACATATTTGATAATTCATTTAAAATAAAAACATATTCAAAATCCAAATAAAATATGTCACATAACTACATAAGTCATAAAAATATAACATATTACAGAATCAAAATAAAACGTGTCACATAAGTCGAACGTATTACAAAATTCAAATAAAACATACGTCACATAAATCACAACATATTACAAAATCCAAATAATACATAAAAAAAATCATAAAATATATTTTAAATTCCTAAGTAACTTCATTAGCATCATTCATATTGTTAAAGGATATAAATAATTCGTCTCTAACTCTGGTTCATCAAGAGAAAGGTTTGCAATCTCAAGTATCCTGGTATTCTCCACGTCAATGGAATCAAAACCAAAATTTTCGTACAATTTCATTTTGACTCCTAAAAATTTAAAATTATAATTTGACCCCTTTTTATACTAAAATAATTATAATATTGCCCCAAACATATTCTCCAAGTATCCCTTAAGTATCCTCCAAGTATCCCCCAAGTATCATTTAGTCAAACTTATGAAAAAGTCAACGGATACGCCATTTGACGTATCAGATACGTATCCTGGAGTATCCGGAAAGTATCTGAACTTGATACGAGTTTGATACGAGTTACCTTTACCAAATAGAGTATCCGTGCTTCCTAGCAAATAGTGATCGATCTCGGCACATCCAATAGACCGTTAACCCGTCCAATACAATATCATATTTCAAAATTAATAAATAAATGTGCACTAGAGCGCATAGTGGTGATGATGAACTTGGTGATGCAATGCTCAAGTAAGAGTGAAGTAAGAGTGTTTGGACACATGGAAGAAAACAATATTGGAACGTGAAATTTGGAAATGACTAGGTGTAAGCTTTTGATTGGATGACTCATGTTCGCACCATCACTATCGTGGACCCGACACCCACTGGAGTGGACCCGAGCAGCCGGGAACATCAATTTAGGTACCAGGCTCCTTTCACAAACTGATGGTGGGCCCTTATCTCTCATCTCTCTATCATTTTCGCACCTCCTATTGACTTATCCGTGTGAACTACACGCGCATTCCTAGACTCCTATAATCTTTTTTTTATCATTAATTTTCCAACATTTTCTTGTCATGATAACGATGCATTAGGCATGATTCCTTACTTGTGCATTCTTTATGTGCCTTGTGGAAATTTCTATTTCTTTTTTTATGAATTAGAATGTAAAATTATTTCTATATATATATATTGTTTTGCTTGATATATTTTTGCATACTTAAATTGAATTTATAATTTACAATATGAAATTCTAGAATTAATTTGAACTATAATATCTCTTTGTATAAGATTATAATTAATAATAAATAATTATATTTTATCCGTCACCACAAGTGGTATATCAAAAAAAAAAAAAATACTATAGCTTTTCTAATTGTTTAATCAAATCTAATGGAATCAATTTAAATGATCATTTTTCTATAATTTAAAACGCAAATTAGATTCACATATTAGAAAACCCATTAATGAAATTATTTAATCAAAAAATTTGATTATTATTTTGTTATTTTAAGTTATGACTTTTTTGTAATAACGTTGATCATCAAATATAAAATTATTTATAGAGATAAATATGTTTTCATACGTCAAAATGACTAAGGAGAATAAATATTTCTTTTAAATATATATATTATATGTGGTTGTAGCAATTTAAACATATGATATTATCGTGTTGAATGAATGTTTTTATTACTGAATCACATTGGACGGTAGTTGAAATATTTTATTTTTAGGATACCTTCAAAAACAGATCTAATAGAGAAAGTGCGAGACCAATAATTTAGAGATTTAGAAAACGTAGGTGTTGGGAATCAAATCCCTCCTCTCAAAATAACAAAAGTACAAAGAAATACCAATTACCACATGCCTAGAAGAACCCTCTAGTGTGAGTGCGTGACACACGCAAAGGAGACACGCGTAGCACGAGTTATAGTTTCAAAATAACATATGATTTCGCCTAAAGAAAAGGCAAAGTCACTAGTCACTAGTAGTATATATAGGTGGGTGGGATTAGTGTTTGTATAATCTTGGCGTTATTTTATCTTTTTATTTTATCAAGTGTCATGGGAAGGCAACCTTGTTGTGACAAATTGGGTGTCAAGAAGGGTCCTTGGACAGCTGAGGAGGACAAGAAATTGGTCACTTTCCTTCTCACCCATGGCCATTGTTGTTGGCGTGCCGTTCCGAAGCTTGCTGGACTCCGCCGCTGTGGAAAGAGCTGCCGCCTCCGTTGGACTAACTATCTCCGTCCTGACTTGAAGCGTGGCCTCCTTAACGAATCCGAAGAACAGCTTGTTATTGATCTCCATGCCCGCCTTGGCAACAGGTTCTTAAATTTTCTTCTTCGCTGTGCATTAATGCTTCTTTTCTTTCTTTTCAAAATTTTGAAATTGGTCGAAAATCTTAATTTTAAAATTCACTACAACCTTTCATACATTTTGTTAGATTTTGTGTGAAACTTTTTTCTTTAAGAGAGGTTGGCAATAAATTTTTTAGAAAATTCAAGAAATTATTAATCAATTTTTTAGTGATCAGTACTGTTGCTTGTAGATTAATTAGTGCATGAATATATAAAATATTGAAGGTGGTTAATTAGAAATTAATTAATTTAATAATTAATACCAAAAAGTTGCTACCTTTTATAAGTAATAATTAACAATTACACTAATAAAAAAGTTATTTTTTTAAAGTAAATTAATTAATTTGTTACTAACATAAAGTTAAATACACTTTCATGTGCTTTAGGTGGTCCAAAATTGCAGCAAGATTACCTGGAAGAACAGATAATGAAATCAAGAATCACTGGAACACCCACATCAAGAAAAAGCTTGTTAAAATGGGAATTGATCCAGTCACACATGAGCCTCTTCAAAAACAACAGGTGATCATCAACAATATTCAAGAACAATCACCTAACTCTGATCATGATCATCAGCAACCACAACCAAGCTCTGATATTGCTGATGATCATCATCATCAAAAGGATATTGTGCCAGAAAACATGATGAGTGGCAAAAATTCCAGCTCCAATAATGAAAATTCTAGCTCACAGACCACTGACTCGACCGATGAATCGTCCAGGTCAATATTGCAGGACCACAACCCTAACAGTACTAGTAGTAGAGATGATGATGGTTTGTTGATGAGTTATATGTGGGCTGCAGAGACGTTTTTGGAGGACAATTCATGGGATTTTCTGGCCAAAACCAACAGGGAACAATATGGAGATCAATTTGGATTGTTATTGTCTTCTAATTCTTCTTCTTCTTCTTGTTTTTCTGAGGAAAAGTACCCTTCATGGTTGATGGACTACCAGCAGGTATTTGGAGATGATCATGATCATCAGGACTTAGTGGGGCTTGGTTTTAACTTCAATGAAAAGGAATTTATAAATGGTATTGGTGTAGACATGGAAGCCAAGCTATGACATGCTTGGTTGCTGTTGATGAAGAGAGTTTGTAAAAAGAAAGAAGGAACTAGTCCTTTTTACTTTTTATCTGTTTGGAGATCCCAAAAGTGGGAAATGTTCAGGATTATCCTCATTTTTCTTTAAGCAAATAATTCGTTTTAATACTGACATGTACGTCAAATTAAAGACTATAGATTTTAATGCTACGAGTGAGGTTTTGTACATTATAATTATACAATTATGTACATAAAAAATGCAGACTTGTGTTTTTTTCCTTTGCAAATTAATATGTACATTAGAGTTGAAATTTTAAATGTTAGAGTTGCAAATTCGTGTAATTACATACCGAAACAATACTATAACAATTTTCCATCATTTTCAGTCGGGTTTCTCTCATAAACTTTTAAAGCAATTGGAAATTGTATTTGAATTTGAAAACCCTAAATTAGCTCCGTACTTAGCTTTTGAAGGTTAAAGATACCTAAGATGGGACGGTGTGGTGTCATTTTATCGAAGAAAGTGAAAAAACCGTGATAATTTTTTTTTTTTTTTTTATGTATTGATGGACATATAAGTGTGTATATATATATATATATATACTACTTATGGTTTGGAGACTTGAACTTAAAATATTATCGGACCGAAATCGTATTTTTTAAGACTTATGTGATTGTTAATTGATTGAAGAAATTGGAGGGTTTAAAATTGCAAGAAAGAGATTTGCTACCTAAAGTCATCCCACGTACTGTTGACTCTTTCAGAGTCGAATGGATAATTAGATGAAAAAAAATGTGTATGTAAAGATATCTATTTTTTGTCGTTAATAAAACAAGAAGTTAGTATAAAAAACAAAACTAAAAACTAAAATAAATAAATAAATAAAAGCTAGTGGGAATCATCAATCATGGGATCAGAATATTTATGTGCTTTATTTGTTGTTGTATATCTCTTCTCTAACAATGACCTCATTTTATTTTTATTTTACCATTTTCACACTATAAATTATAAAATTAAATAAAAAGCAACTGATAATGGGATTAATTGGTGACAATCAATTGTTGTAGTCCAATTATTATTTATATTTTTTCTTTCTTTCTAAACTAGTCTAACATAAGTTGACAATATTTTATCCAATTAATATTATTTTTTTTGTAAGGAAAAAAAAAAAAAAAGAGTTGACAATATTTAATTCCCCATATGGTGGGGGCTGCTATTTTGTATTTCAAATTTCGAAAACTCTTCAAAAAAATTTTAAAGTATTACGACTGTTAAAAAAGAATTGTCGGGACTTATCAAGATTAAAAAATACATGTACGGTTTTGATATCTACTCCCATAAGTCGGGAGAAAACTCCTTACACATACTTTTAAAATTTGTATGATGAGACTTGAACCCTTAGCCACCAATATGGAAGGGAGATGCTCAACCACCGATTCTAGAAGGTGATGTGCCGAAAAGTCTTCGGTAGAACTATCCATTCAATTTATAACGTGCAACATATATAATAAATTAAAATTATCACAACTTGGGTAGACGTAGTATCTAAGTATGATGATGTGACAAGAGCATCCCATTGAAGACGATCTTGAAGGATTCATATAGTATTCCTGAAGAAGAAAAATCCTATTTTTTGTTTGTTTTCTCAAGTTTGTTTGAGTTAATTTATCATGAAAATCACCTGTGAACAAAGATAGGGTAGCCAGAATTCACAAATTTCGATTAGTTCATATTTCTGAAGAAGATTCTTCAGATTGTGACAGAAATTGAGAACATTTGTTTTACCCAACTTAAAAAGACAATATATTAAAAAAAAAAAATGTGTGTGATTTCACAAGACAAGATGATTTTCCGAGAAAATGGGTTAATTTTAAATGGGAAACTTTAGATTCGATCTATTCTGTAACATTAGATAATGAAAATTTTGCACCAAAAAAAAAAAAAAAAAAAAACCGCATCTTATCTTACACCTAATAATTTTGCTATATACATATATGTCAAAATCATTTTCAAAGTTGAACATTTCATCAAGCTCCATTATTCATGACGATCAAATTGGTGATTGTGAAGAAGATTTTACTGTTTGCAATAATAAAAGGTCTCCAAAAAGAAGAAGAATAATCTCAATATCTTTTCTAATTATTTAGATTTTTTTTTTTCAAATAAAAACGTTTATGATTTATATTCAGGACATGTTTACTAATCAGAAATGGATGGAATTGGAATCAAGTTAATAAATTACATTTCAATGTTTACTAACAATTTAGGAATCGGAATGATAAATAATTGATTACAAAAATACCCTTATGTATATAACATGATGAAATTTATATTTTTTTTTTATGAAAAAAATATATTTTATATTACTTTAATTATAATAATTAACATCTTTATATTGTAAAATTTGAACCAATTAAATAAAGAACTATTGAGATAACATGGCACATCACCTCCTAGTAGAGATGGTTGTGCACCTCCCTTCCACACCTAGTGGTCAGGGGTTCAAGTCTCACCATGCGCATTTTACAAGCATGTGTGGGGAGTTTTCTCCCAGTTTGTGGTAGCAGCCCTCTCTCCGTTTGTGAGAGTTGTAGTCCTTATGTAACCTCTCGCAGTAGCATGTTTATATATATAATTCCTTTTTGTAAGTAAGATTCCTCATTACTAAACACGCTAGTAAAGAAAATCATGGGTATCCTAAAGAAGCAACATTGGTATGACATATTGATACCGTAGATTATTGATAGATATCACTATCTCTATTAGTGAACAAAATATTGAATTAATCTTAATTAAAAGGCTTCAAATTTTTTTATTTTTTTTAATTACAATTACAATTGTAAACGGGACCCGATGAGATTAGACTCTACTAGCATGACTCGGAATACTACTCCCACTATCTGGGAGAGGGTACAAATAGACTACAACTCTTACGACTGGAGAGAGGGCTGCTCTTACTGAATAGGAAGAGGGCTCCCCACACTTTGGGATTTAAAGGCCAAAGGTGGGATAAATATATACATGACTTGAACCTTAGTGGTGGAACCTCCTTAGAAGACTCCAACCACCAAGATAAGAGACTATTGGTAAAAGGCTTCAATTTTAGTTTAAAATATCTTCATTGATACTCATATGTACGACAAGAATCTTCTCACTTTTTATTTTGGCCATTTGTTGGCCTTATATTTTTGACATTTTGTTCTACATTCTTTTGAATTTATTTATTTTTTATTGTTTCTCTTTTTTTAGACTTGATTTTTTTTGTTTCTTTTTTTTTTTTTTATTAAAATAATTTAAGTTGACAATTAATCCTGTAAATATGAGACTATGTGGTTTTAAACTCTATTGTCGTCTTTTCTTTTTTTTTTTCATTTTAATAAATACGTTGGGATGTCCTGATGCATCTACCGATCCCGATCACTAACAACCTTAAAAAAATAAAAAAATAAAAAGACTATATGGTGATATTCTTCTAGAAAACATGATTTTAGAGAAAGATTCCTCTTCGTAATTGGCGATTGGCAATTAATTAATGCCCACAAAACCATTAGAGCATCTCCGATGGTAATATGACTTGCATTTGAAAAAATGGTGATATGTCAATATTGTCAAGCCAATTGTTTCATATGTGGCATCTAACTAAACTTGATAGACATCCAAATAAAAAAGTAGTCTCCAATGCTTCACCTGTAAAATATATGTTTTTAATGACATGCTAATTTATTATTGGTCTCCTTAAATATACATATTGTTGAATAAAATAAGGTAAAAAACAAGAATGGTTGCTGACTGGGCCAACAAGACGGTCGTCCAACAGACCTTCTAAAATCAGAAAGCATGTTGATAGCCTCTAGAAAAAAAAGTTGTCACCTCAGCTTGAAGTTGTATTAGAGAGGTTGCATTAGAGATGGATTTTTTAACAAAATGGATGTCCATCTTACGTGGCATCTAATTTTTCACAACCCACATTAGCATTGGAGATGCTCTTAGCTTTTAAATCTTCACTAGTTATCAAGAAGCTCCCTAGATTATCGTCGGTAGGTCTCCACGAACAGAGGCCGATGGCCTCCCTACAAAAGATGAAAGATAGCACCTCCTCCATTGAAGATGTTTTAAGGAGGCAGCACATCTTCCAACTCCTCCTCCTTTGTAGACACCAACAAATGGATGTCAAAATTACCTATTGGTCCATGAATTTGTGGGGACGTCCCGTTAGGGGGTGGGTTTAGTGCCTACCATTTATGTTTTGGTATGGGTTTGGTAATTTTTTCGATCCCCAATTTAATTTTGGGATGGTTTTGGGATTGTCAATCCCCGTCCTAGCCTATCCCAGTATATATATATATATGTTGAAAAACGTCATCCAATATTAAAATATATATATATATATAAAACTACAACTTTCGGTATAATTTGGCCTCTCTTTTTAGAGTTTGTTAATGAAATGTGTTATGTAATAATTGATTTAGAGTTTGTTAATTGTTGTTAGTTTTTTATTATAATTTTTATATTATTCAATAATTTTGATATGATATCTATTAAAAAAAATCATTAAAAAAATACATTGATGGAATGAGGATGGTATTGGGCAAGAATCTGATCCCGTAACGGGGAATCCCAGTACCGGCAGGGGCGTACCTAGGAAATATTTACCGCCCGGGCTAAATTATATATATATATAAATTATTTTCTCTCGGTACACACTAATATTATAAAGTCAACTCTTTAACTATTAATAGTTATTTATCTATTTGTATTTAGTCAATTTATTATAATACTTAATTAATGACTCACAAACTCTCTCACACTAAATTTATTAAATTCGGTGTGTATTATGGAGAAAACTCTTGTGATTTTCTTCCTCAATGCACACGGAATTAATAACGTTAGTGCAAGACATGCAAGTCATTGATTAAGAATAAACAAAAAAATTATAATTCTTGATAAAAGTATTTGTTTATTTTTTTTAATACTAAGATGATACCAATTCAATAATGCACTACTCAATAATATGAAATACATTATAAAATTTATGCATAAACAATTATTTAAACTTATAGTTAAAAAATATATATTTAAACTTGTAAGCAGCTTAATTCTATAATGTTAGAAGCCATAATATTATGTGTATTTTTACAATGAACAATAAAATATTTACATTTCACTACATTTAGATAAAGGGAAAATTGCATAAACTTACCCTAAGTATATGAATAATTGCACTAAAACCGGAAAAGTTTTCATAATAGCACAAACATACCCTCTTACCCATTGACTGACGTGGTCAACGGTTGACTACTGTTAGTCAGTAATGGTGGAGGGGTAATTTGGTCTTTTCCCATACTATTACATCAATGAAAAAAAATCAAAATAAATTATCCAATCACACATTGCCACATTAGCCCTAAAACTTTCTTTAATCAAATATACAATAAAAAAATTGTTCAAAAAAAAAAAAACAAAAAACAGATTTAATAATCTTAAAAAAAAAAAAAAAAAAGAACAAATATTATCACCATCACCAGTTCACCACCACTCATCTTCTACATTCAAACCCAAACCTAATCCACCACAACTTAAACACCCAAACCCTAGCCACCGCCACTGCCGCCAAAACCACACCTACCTCCACACTCTACGAACGCCGATCTCCTCCTAACCGCCGCGTATTCTCTCTCTCTCTCTCTCTCTCATCGCGAATCTATATCTCACGAATCCCTCTCCATCGATCTCCTTTATTTTTGATCTCCGATCTATCTTATCCTGTTTTCTTTTTCTTCTATTCATCAATGAAATCGACATGGGTGTTGGTGTGGGTGTAGCCATGGGTGTTGATGGTTGTGTTTGGGGTTGGGTTTTATTTTAGTGGGGTTTTTGGTGTGGTGGATTTCAATTTAAGTTATGTTTTTGGTTTGGGAGAATGATTGAACATTTTGGTTTCTAGAAACTGATTGGAAGATGAAGGAGATTGAGAGCAGAGGGTGGGATTAGAGGCAGCGGATGGAGGAGGAAGGGAGATGGTCGGGTTCGCAGCAGAAGGAAGAAAAGATGAAGGTTGGTGTGGCAGCGGTGCAACCCGACGGCGGGTCAAAGATGATGGGGTTTGATGTGAGCGGCGGTGAAAGGAAAGAAAGAGATAACGGTGGTGTCTGGGGTTTGATTCCAAATCTGGAAAATTATATATTTTTTATTGAAGTTTTTTTTTTTTTTTTTTAATTTTTGTTTTGTATATATTTTCGTTGATTTGTATTTTGTTGATGGTTTGTTTTGATTGGGAATTTCTGAGATGAAGGTGATGGCGTTGGTGTAGACGGAGGTAATGAATTTAATTATTATTATTTTTTGTATTTTAAAAATTAAGTTAATTGTTTTAATTAATAAATCAATTTCGGGATAACATGATAGGGGTAAATTTATCTTTTCAAAGATTTAGTTGGTCAACCGTTAATGTAACAGTTTGACCACTAACGGCAGGGGATGTTCATGTAATTAAGACCATTTGTTGAATATTTTGCTACAAAGATAAAACTCAGGGTAAGTTTATGCAATTTTCCCTTAGATAAAATATTATAGTTTTATAATATTATTAAACCTCAGGGGATGTCTATGTAATTATACCTTTATATATTGAATTGTTTTTTTCTTAGAGGGCTGCCTGGGCTGTCCGCCCCTGCGTACCGGTAGTATTTATTATAAGGCGAGTATTCACCAGGGATTGTATTTCTCATATAAATTAGGATTAGGGATGGTAATAGAAAACCCGTCCCCGACCCATACCATTGACATCCCTACAACGACAACGACCTTCATTGATGATGCTGCTGGCAATCACTTTCGGAGGAGGCTCCTCCGCTGCCAAGGACGAGGCACACTTCCTCCATGAAGAAAAGAAGAGGCACAACCTCCTTCGTGAAGGAGGCCAATGCCTCCTCCTTACCAGTGCTTCTTTGGTCGATCTATAGCCTCCGAATGTCTAGACATTTGTTTCACCGTTTTTTTTTTTTTTTTTTACATATTTCACGTTTTAGCAAGACGATAAAACATATCTTCTCCAAATCCTTCATGTACAGTAATAAAGAGTGATTGATATAATACTATAGTATTATTTATAAAATTAAAGATTTGACTGAGAAATTTGAAGCAATTAAAGTTTCATTTATTATAGTAATCTATGATACAAAAAAATTAGGACGGATGACAATCTTTTAAACAGTCTGCTTCGGTGCGATAATCACATTTTTTTTTGTGACAATGGTGCGATAATCGGGTTTAATAGGATCTGTATAGCAACAATAATAACCACATTTTCCAAAGAAGCACGCCTGTCCCACACATCCCCTTTGTTCAACTTTGATACCAATGTTATCTCTACCTGTACCTGCAGTTTATTTATTTATGCCAAAATTAAAATAAAAAATAATAATTAGAAAAACAAAGACTTCGTATTATTAATAAAAATTTGATGTATAGAAAAGATTTGGAGACTGGAGACTTACATTGATGTTGGTGGAGCAGACTGAGGAACACAAGACAAAAGAGAGAGGGGACAACCAAATTCAATTTTTTTTTTTTTTTTTTTTTTTTTTTTTGAAGGAACAAATTCAACTTACTTGAAATCATCTTTCCATGTCAATTGTATTTTTAATTTGATTATTGGTACTTGTGACTTCTCAATTAGACAGCATATTTATATATAATAATTTGGTGTATATCTGGTTAGAGGAAATGGGGCAAAATAGCACTTTTGAAACTTAAAGTTGTGCAATTATCACCACATTACTAACTCATGTTTTATTAGCACCAAAAATGGAATTTGGACAAAAATACCCCCCCAGCTTCTTTTCTTTTCTCTTGGGTGTCCTTCACCTTCTTCTCCCTTTTTCCCAAACCTCCATTGATGGAGCTTCAATGGAGGTGCCACTGCCGACCGACGAGTTGACCGGCAAAACCACCGGGAAAACGTTCGTCGAGTGCCAATCATTGTAACCGAAGTGTTCGTTTTCATTTTCGAGTTGTGTAGAGAGAGAAACGAAGCAAAACCCAAACCATCACAAATCTTCATCGTCCGATTTATGACGATCCGTCATGAATCTGATGAAACCGATGGCGCCAACGAACTCGGCATCATTCAATCTTCTAGATCCAACTATCTCCGGAGTCAATTAGCGTCATCGTCGGATCGTCATTGTCACCATTGATGGAGGTCGACAGAATAAGTCTCGAAACGCATGAATAAGTCTCGAAAACACATGAATAAGTCTCGAAAAAAATCATAAATAAGTCTCGAAACTGCAAATAAGCCTCGAATTTTCGAGAAAAAAAATAAAAAGGAAAAGAGTAAGTGAGGGTATTTTGGTCTCATCACCTATTTTGTTGCTATTAAAACAAGACTTATTAATGTGATGCTATTTGCACAAACCCTCGCTCAAAAAGTGCTATTTAATTTTTGAACCCGTTCTAGTTATCTATATATTAATATGCCAACCATTTCTTATCTTTTTCCTCATATTTCACAATCAATATATTTTTTTTAATACTTCAACGTTTAACATTTTCTATGATTATGTTTTTTTTTTTTTTTTGTTATTTTTTTTTTTAGTAATAAATATCTGCTTTAGATAGAGTCTTATTCTCCGATAGTAAATATCTACTTTGGATAGTCTTATCCTCCATATATAGAGTCCTGGGTCTTGAATTACTTCTGTTTAATCTTTTTTATGTTTATGTTTTTTAGTAGTAAATATCTACTTTGGATAGAGTCTTGTCCTCCATATATGGAATTTTTGGTCTCTAATAACTTCTATGCTTAACCTTTTTTTCTATTTATATTTCTTGTTTTTCTAGGTTTTAACCTTTTTTCTGTTTATGTTTTTAGTTTTTTTAATAGTAAATATCTGCTTTGGATAGAGTCTTGTCCTCTAGATGTGGAGTCTTTGAGTGGCGATAGAGCCACTATATATATATATAGAGGAAATAGGGGTATATAGCACTTTTTCAAAATAGATTTGTGTAACTATAACCACTTTAATAACTCATGTTTTAATAGCACCAAAAATGGAATTTGGACAAAAATACCCCTCAGCTTCTTTTTTTTTCTCTTTTCTGTCCTTCATCTTCTTTCTTCTTCTTTTTCCCCAAACCTCCATTGATGGAGCTTCAATGGAGGTGTCACCGTCGATCGACGAGTTAATGGACAAAACCACCGGCAAAACTTCCGTCGTGCGCCACCGATTGTAACGAAAATATCCATTTTCAATTTTGAGCTGTATGGAGAGAGAAACGAAGCGAAACCTGAATAGTTTTTGAACCTTCATCGTCAGATCTACGACGATCCGTCGCGAATCTGACAAAACCGATGGCACCAATGAACTCGACATCATCCAATCTTCCAGATCCGACTATCTCCGGAGTCAACCGGCGCCGTCGTCGGCACTGTCACCATTGATGGAGGTCGAACAGAATAAGTCTCGAAACGCATCAATAAGTCTCGAAAATGTCACAATAAGTCTCGAATTTTCGAGAAAAAAAAAAAGCACCAACTTGGATTAAATCTCGAAACGCATCAATAAGTCTCGAAAATGTCACAATAAGTCTCGAATTTTCAAGAAAAAAAAAAGCGAAGGAAAAGAGTAAGTGGGGGTATTTTGGTCTCATCACCTATTTTGGTGCTATTAAAACATGACTTATTAATGTGGTGCTATTTGCACAAGCCCTCCCCCAAAAAGTGCTATTTAATTTTTGAACCCGTATATATATATATATATATATTAAGAACTTAAAATCGATATATCCATATTTTGGAGGGACCGATATCGAAACAGGGGTAATATCCAATGTTTAGTAAATATCCGATCGATTTCTAAATATCCATAAAAATCTCTCGATATTCCCAAAATATTATGAATTTCATCCCGAAATCTAGGGATATTTTGCAAAAAAAAATATTTTAAAAAATTAATCTTAATCACTTAAATTATTTTTCAAATAATCTATATTGAAAATTATTTTAAAAGAAGCATTAACAAATTTATAAAATTATCCAACACAATAGTCAATAGTATAATTATTGAAATAAAATTGGGCAAAGATTGTGAAAGCAATCTGATTTGTTTGTGTAAAACGTGTAAAACCCATAATTTTTATTAAAAAATTAAAACAAAAAAACTAAAAGTATCTCAATTATTCACAGAGAATACAATGCATACTTTTGAAAAAGTAAAATGCAATCAATGCATTTGAAAAAGTGAAATACAATCAATACATTTGAAAAAAAAAAAAAAAATATCATGATGTATTATTTGTAGAGTTCCTAATATTTCCGAAATATTGTGAATTTCATCTCGAAATACAAGAATATTTTGCAATTTTTTTTAAAATAATCCTAAACACTTAAATTATTGTTAAATAGTTTATATTGAAAATTATTTTAGAAGAAGCATTAACAAATTAATAAAATTTTCCAACACAATAGTCAATAGTAGAATTACTGAAGTAGAGTTGGGCAAAGATTGTAAAAGCTTTCACAATCTGATTTGTCTGTGTAAAACGTGTAAAACCCATAATTTTTTATTTATTTTTTTGTAACTTTGTGTAGAGAAAGAATCTTAATTCTTTTTATTAAAAAATTAAAAAAAAAAAAGTACCTCGATTATTTATAGAGAATACAATGCATACGTTTGAAAAAGTGAAATGCAGCAATGCATTTGAAATAAAAAATTCATCATGATATATTCTTTGCAGAGAATATAAATTATTAGAATGAAGAACAAATTTGTTCATCATTTTCACTTCATATCATCTTCACTCTTCTCTTTCAAGTTTTCATCTTACATGGCTACACTACACATAGTAAATTTTACATCACAATTCACAAGTTTCTTTTAAAATCTTCATCAAATAAGCAGGTACGTAAATGTTCATTTTGATGTTTTGTGGTATTGTTTCTAAAACTCATTAGAATTTCATATTTATAAATTAATCTATACAAAATTTAATTTTGTTTTGATAGGGAATTACACTGCATAAAATGTCTGATACTAGAAATGATCCAGTATGGGAGTATTGCCAACCAATACCGAATAATAAAAATGGCACTATATACACGTTTTGCGGTCACATTATGCAAAGTGGAGGAATTACCCGGTTTAAATTTCATTTATCCGGTAAAGAGGTGTACAAAAATGTAAAAGTATGCCCAAATGTGCCACTAGAAGTGTAAAAGATAATATCTCAATTGCAAAAAAATAAAGAAAAAAAAAACTGCAAATGAGATTGATGAAATTCAACAAGAATTAAGGGGAAATTTGCCTGATACAGAAGAGGAGGATGACATGTATCATTATCCTGAATATTTGCATCTTGATGAGCGAGATGATTATCATTCTGCAATAGATGCATCCAAAGCATCTGAATGGCAAAGAGAACAAGTAGGAAAAATCTTTGGAGGGATGTCAAAGAGAGGAGAGAGTTTAGGAGCTGGTGGTAGTAGCCAACCACAATAACAAGTACGTCGCACTCAAAGTGGACGAGAGCCGTATTATAAACCTCCAGTTGCACCTAAGCACCTTTATTGTACAAATCATTAGGTGCAAAACAAAAGAATATTAAAGATATGTTCAAGGGAGGTAGTATTAGAGAAAAATTGGGGAGGTTAGTATCAAAGTTTTTTATTTATGATAATGTGCCTCCACATAAAGCAGGTTCTCATCATTTTAAGAACATGATTATTGGTGCTCAAGAATAAGATATTTTTTTTAAAAAAATAATAATGCTTTTGAAATTTTTTATTTGTTTTATTTTTTATCTCACAATTAAATTTAACATGCATGTGAATATAGGTGTTGGAGTTCAACCACCATCATCATTTGAAATTAGGCATAAGTACTTGGACATCGAGTAAAAGGAAATGAAAGAGTATGTTGAAAACTTCAAAACAAAATGGGAGAAATATGGTTGGACCATAATGTGTGATGGGTGGACGGGACCGACAAGATTGTCGATAATTAATTTTATGATGTATTGTAAAGGTCACACAGTTTTCCTAAAATCTATTGACGCATCCGATAAAATTAAAGATCATCAGTATATTTATAGATTGCTCAAATATGTGGTGAAAGAGGTCGGTGAGAAGAATGTCATGCAAATTGTCACCGACGATGGCTCTACATTTGTGAAAACAGGTAAAAAATTGATGAAAAAATATTCTTTATTTTGGACTCTTTGTGCAGCACATTGTATAGATTTGATTTGTGAGGATATTGGAAAGAAGGACATTGTTGCATGTGTTATTCATGATGCTAGGGCTGTGACAAACTTTATATATAATCATAGATGGTTACTATCGCAAATGAGGGAGGTTTGTAAAGGGGAGATAATACGACTTGGTGCAACTCGATTTGCGACTAATCATATTGCCCTTGATAGTCTTTTGAAAATAAAAAGTCAAATTTGAAACATCTATTTACCAGTGATGCATGGGCTACAAATTGATCGAGTCGAACCGCAAATAGAAAAATAATAGAATGGCTTATTTTAGATTCAGAGTTTTGGGATAATGTGGCTTTTGTAGTTAAAATATATAAGTCACTATACCACGTTCTGAGATTGGTTGATATCGAAGTTATACCCACTATGTCTATCTTATATGAGTTAATGCATGTGATGAAAGATACAGTAAAACAGCAAAGAGGGAATACTAAGTGGTGCAGGTAAATTTTATTTCAGATTGTTTATTATTCATAATTAATATTTAGTATAATAGTTAATTATTTATACTAAAATTAATATTTTTTATTCTTCTAGCTTACTATTTGAACCTAAAGTACCAATATAGAGACAATATTGGGGATAATTCAGATCTTTTGAAAGCCGTACATATTGTCTATACGCAATTAGACCTTGAAGCTTCAAGGATTGCTAATTTTGAAAATGAAGTAAAAAGTTAAATCGGGGAAAATCAAGGAAATGGATCCCCATTTCAATTTAGGGATGAAATCCTTCCCACCCTGCCCTCCATTTCCCTATTTGGGGATGATTTTTTCCCCTAAACAGGGTTGGGGAAGTGGGGATTTAAGGGAAAATACTCATCCTTTAGGGAAGGGGCATGATTCAAACCCACAACATCTTGGTTGTAGGTGCGAAGGTCTTACCACTTAAATCAACGTCATCTTATCTCGTTCAGGTACTTATAAAGATAAAACAATAATCACAATAATCTTTCATATATAAATTTCAACATTTTAACTTTCAAACTTTCAAACTTGTATCATACCTATTTTGGGAGAAGAGAATTCGACTCGAATCCATGTATAGGTTTGACAATCATGACATTCTCCAAATCTCATCTTGTCTATTTGATTCTCTTAATTGGTAAAGATTTTGAGTTTCTTAATCAATGTTTTTCCACTTGTTAATTAAACTCATACCTAAAATAATTTATTTATATGATAATTTAAGTTTATTGGTGGAGTAGGTTTCAAAATTATTTTCCTTACTTTTTTAATTGAGTGGTGCTATTTACAACTCTCTAATGAACTAATAAAGCCTCATTTTTTTTAATTCAAAAAATTATCTGATTCATTTCCAAAACTGCCCCTTTTTTAAATAAAAACAAAAAACAAAAAACAAAACTCTTTTTTTTTTTTTTTTTTTTGCGTTATGTACTTATTTATTTATTTTTTTTCTATATTTTTGTTACTCACATCCAGGGTTCAGCACCCATTCATTGCTTTTTCTTATGTTTTTTTTTTTTTTGTTTTTTTGTTTTTTTTGTTTTATCATATTAGGGAAGATAAAAAAAAATAAAAATCTTTAATACTTTTTAAATATAAATTTTTTATCATCCATAATATAATAAAACAAAATGAAGGAAAAAAAAAACCTAAGAAAAGACGATGAATGGATGCTAGAGGTAAGTAAAAAAAAAAATACTGGAAAAAAAATACAAAGCTACTTAACTTTAAAAAAAAAAGTATGGAGAAATAAAAGGGTAGTTTTGTTTTCAAAAAAGAAGGGCAGTTTTGGAAAGAATCAAATAATTTTAAAAATTTTTAAAAATGAGGTTTTATTAGTTCATTAGAGGGTTGCCAATAGTACCACTCTTTTAATTGGATAGTGATTGCCTTTTCCTTTTTAAATCATAGAGAGTATTAAAGCACCATTTGAAATTTATTAACTTTTGTTCTTGGATTCTTATCTTTAATTTATTTTTTTTCACATAAATTTGACAAGAAGAGAATATACAATTAGAGCATCTCCAATGTAAAAGTGGCTTGCAAATCAATAATCGTTGACATGGCAACAATATTAAGAGACTTGCTTCCAATGTGACATAAAAATAGATTTGATAGACAATCAACTCAAAATTTGGTCTCCAAAGCTTTTGTCTAAAACGTAATTTTTTTTTAATGACATGTCAATTTCTTTTTTCCTGTTTTATTTTCTAAAAGTAGATAGTAATGTTGATAATGTCTAATATTTTTTTTTTTTGGCCACGTCAGCTTGAGGTTAAATATGCACAGCTGCATTGAAGAAAGATTTATTAACAGAATGTCTATTAATCCTACATAGCATTTCTTTTTTTCACAAGCCACCCCCTTACATTGGTGATGGTCTTAGTATAGTGGCATACAAGCAGAAATGGGTGCAACCATGAATTAAAAAAAAAAATTGACTATATGTATCTTCTCGGCTACTGCTAGGTTTCTTTCTCTTCCCAATAAGTTAATGGATTATGGGCACAATTGATAAAATATAAATTAATTCCTTTTTTAATAAAATAATTCACACTATGTTTTTATATGATATTTTTCCATCTATGATTTTTTGTCAAAAGAGAGCCTCTTTGAACATTAAAATAAGTGAAAAGGAACAAGAATTTAAAAATGGTCCCTTAAAATCTGAACATGATCTTTGAGAAGCATAAGATACTTGAACAAAAGAGGGACTCAAAAGATGAAAAAGACCTAACCATTTTTTTAAGGAAAAAAAAAAAAAAACTAAACAAGTTGGTAATGACATGATGATGATGATACATGAACGACCTTTGCGTCATAGAAAGAACAAATTGATGTTTTACTACCCTAGTTTTGACACATTATCAATGTATGGTATATCAGGGGTAGGGAAGTATTTTTTCACACTTTCTTTTTTATGGATAAGATGATATTCGATCTTTGTCGTAAAATTGCCCAACCATCCATTCAAAAATGAATGCACCTCACCCTTATTATCTTACCATTTAAATAATGTAAAGGTAAAATTGCCCAACCATCCATTCAAAAATGAATGCACCTCACCCTTATTATTTTACCATTTAAATAATGTAATATACTACTGTACTACAAAATACATTTTTATCTCAAATAATTTTGCGTGAAATTTGTAATTTACATGTAAATTATATGATTATGTGTGTGAATAATAGTGTTAATTACAAATTATATATCTGTCTCGCGCATTCAAGATATGTTTTTATAAAATAAAAACCAACTAAATAATATTACTCTTGAAATTTTTTAAAAAGATTTTGATGAATCTTAAAATTAACCCATTTCGTAACTACTACTAACAAAAAACTAAAACTTACTTCTTTTTGCTCGTTTACCATCAAATTTCAAACCATGAGGTGATTGTCTTGGTGGTCCAAGGCTTGGGATGAAAATCTCAAGTCCTAAATAGGAAGGGCATGGGGCACGGGTAACTTTTAGGTTAGTGGTTCGAATCCTACCCAGGCGAAGGTGAGTTCTGATTTACCCGTTTGCATCTTTGTGTGGTCAGGGGTGTGGGCCGATGTTTCCTATCTATCATACTCCATAACATCCAACAAGGACGGGCATGGGGCACGAGTAACTCCTAGATCAACGGTTTGAATCCTACCCAGACGAAGGCGAGCTCTGATTTACGCGCTTGCATCTTTATGTGGCCGGGGGTGTGGGCCGAGATTCCTATATGTCCACTCCATAACATGCAAGGGCGGAGGTATTAAGAAGTTAGCCTGGGCATTTTCTTTTAAAATGAATTTTAATAAGTTTAATTTGTTTTATAAAAGTAAAATTATGAATGTAAGACAATAACAAAAATTAACATTTCTTGATAGTTGATAAGTCATTAAAGTAGTCTAGTTTACAATTTAATTTAATTAAGATAATCTCAATAGATTCATTAGGGTAATATATTCAATATTTGTATTGACACTTAAACACATTAAAGTTTTCATTTCCTCTCCATTCTCCGTTCATTACTTAAATAAAATAAACAAATTTTGAACATTTCTTCGTTTGTTAAAATCCGAACAAGTACGCATTTCGTTTATTTGACTAACTATTTTTTTTTTCTTTGTTTCGTAGTGAATCATTTTAAATGTTTTTAGGGCAAAGATTATTATATCTTTCTTATTAAATTTGTAAATTTGTACTATAAGGTTTGTTTAAAAAAACTTTGTACTATCACCCAGTATGACTTAGGTAAGAAATTACATTCATATATTCAGCAGACACTGTCCCAAGTTCGAATCGCTGCACCATATGTAGTATACTAAAAAAATAAATTTATACCTAATTTAGCCCATCCGGACAATAAATCATGGTTTCGCTCCTAATAACATCCAATAAATAGACCGTCAGAACCAACAAGTTGACTATGAATGTGTCATGCAATTAGAGAGAACAAGCGGATGAGTGTCTGGACGAAGTCCGGGATCCTTGATACAAAAAAAAAAAAAAAAAAATCTAAAATCACAATTTGGACAAATAAGGTTTAAACATAATGATATACTTTGATTTATTCATTGACGTTTAACTAAAAGTTCATAATTAAAAATATCCTTATACGAGTTTCGAGAGAGGACTTCAAATCATTTTTATCGATCTAACATTAGGTCATCCATTGTTATTAATTATAATATGTAATTTCACTTACACTTAGTTGAGTGTGATGAAATTCCAAACTCTATCTATCATTTTTATTATAGTCTTTTGATGATGATAACATATCATAAACTTTGGACGGTAGCTACATGTCCATATTCTTCAAATGTGTCCAAAATTAAGAGGGAATCAAGTGGAATGTCGACTCATCAGAATGGTACTTTATACCACTTGTTATTGATTTTTTATTTATTTTTTCCTTAAAGAAAACAATATCAATTTTAGGATACATATATAGAACCACTAAGTATTTGATTTTAATCTAATTATTTTTATCTAATCAGATTCCAACACTATTGTATATGATGTTATTGGTCTTCTTCTCTTGCGTACTCCCTATCAAAATCTAAATTAAATTAATCAAATTATTTTATTTAATGTTAAGAAGATACATCATATGTATTTTTTTTTTTTTTGACTAGCTTTCACAAATTATTGTATCTGATACATCTTAGACTTTTTCGTTGTGGTATTATATATTCTCAGTTTCTTTATAATTGTATATGATGATACAAATGGGATACCTCTGATGCATCCTAGACTTTTTCGTTGTGGTGTTATTATCGGTTTCTTTATAATTGTATATGATGCTAATGTGGTAAACCGATACATCTGATGCATCCTATACTTTCTTGTTGCGGTGTTATATTATTGGTTTCTTTTAACAAAAACAAACCAATGGCAGAAGAAAGTGATTCTTAAAAAGCTCTCCTTGCTCTTTTTATTATATATATATAAATATATATATGTATTGGCCACCGCCCACCAATTGATGTCTAAAATGTTCAATCACGAGAGAAGCACTCTTTTTGGTTAATCTACCAACCATGTTTTTTCTATGGTTAAAAGTGCTTTGCAAGAAAGAATGATTAGGTAGAATAGATATAAAAATGTGACCATTTATAAAGCTAGAAACAAATTTATATTATAAGATTTGTTGGGGGGAGACATTGATCGATTTCCCTTTAATTACTTACCATTTTGATATTCCACAAACTATAAAAGGTACTTTAAATATTATTGTTGGACACTTTTTTTACACTGATTTTTTTTTTTCTTTTCAGGATTAATAGTATATCAACATGGTCCTTTTGGATTATGATTAGGACTCCTTAATTGGCCATAAGCCCATAAGAAAGAAATTTGTTTGAACAGAATGGTGTGTGATAAAAAAATAATAATGGTAATAAAAAAAAATAACAATATACAAGCTTTAAATTTAATGGTGTGTGACAGAAAAACAATGTTCTTTGTTTATGAGGCAAAATGATTTATTTCAACTTTAGAAAAACAATTTTGAATTCAACTACTATATTCCCATTAGTACAACAATAATCGTATATCATCCGTATATCCTTCAATGAAATTATGGCATGCGCATAATACAGTGACGTAGCACATTGAGACATGAGGGAGTCATGTCCCCACCCCCAAACATGGAGAATTTAATTTAAAATTTACCCTAGAAATTTTTCAAAATGACCCCCAATTAAGTGAGACTAGGTTTGCCTGTGCACATATCTGTAATGACTCATGATTTTATTCGATAGACGTACAAATGACATGACTCATAGGCGAGATGAGATTAGTCCGGTGGTAAACCATTCACACCTATACCATGACGTTGTGGGTTTGAGTCATCCCCATCTTAAAAAAACCCTAAACATGACTCACACTTCCCTTTGAATCTTTAAATTTACCCTAACCCATCCATCTAACAATAACTACACAAAGCATAAATTTCAACATTGAAAGACCGGCAATGGCCAAAAAGAAGAACAAAACAGACTTTATTTTTGTTCACAATAAAGCTTTAATAACTGCTTACATAGACTGTCAAAAAAAAAAAAAAAAAAACTGCTTATATAGTCTTTCTATTAGAAAAATAACTCTTTTTCCTGTCCATTCCTCTATCTAACATCTTTCCAAGAACCCAGAAAAAATATGAACAAAAGACGATATACATATGCATATATAAGCACAGTTCTGTCTATAACCAAAGTAGCCAAGCATTTGTGACATATTTTCATTGTGTATATATAGATTATAAACGAATGAGAACACAAAAAAAAAAAATGATATATGCCCATGGAACAATTAAAATGATAAATTAAAAAAACAAAATTTCATCTATTATAAAGCATTAAGCATGCATATATTTACACAGAAGAAAGTGGTCAAAATATTAGAAGAAGAAAAAATAAAGAATAAACCCATGACCTGTTGTCTGAGCTGCCATTTTCTTTTCTTTTTTGGATGGATATGGTGTGTTATGATGTGGATGGCCAAAACTATGACCAGCTTCAACTTCATTTTTATCATAAGCTGGTCTGCATGGACTGAGAGCTTTACATCATGCACCTATAACATGTGAATATCTGTAATAAGTGAGAGTATCAGATGCCAAATTAACCATGAAAAATTACGGAACAGATCTGGAGGCTTCTGCTGATTCCTTCGCGGTCTTCACAACCACATCGTAATTGATAGAAGCTAGCTGAGACAAGTTCTGAGAAAATCAAGATGTAAATTTCTAAAATTAGAATGAATTCATGAAGCCTTAAGCAGAAATTTGATGTCTAACACAATTGATAATAAAACACTTGGTTAAAACGCTGTTTCAGTTCTCGAAATTTGCTTTCAAGTGGTGCAATAGTTTGGAATAGATGATAAAGTATGTCGATGTGACCAACATTTAATAGGATGGTCGAGTAATAGTTGATGTGATTCATTATTGGTCGATGGAATAAATGATTCAATATATCAAAGCCATGGAAAGAGCAAGCAATGGTTTTCATTTCCAAATAATAAATTAAGCTTTCTAATGGCAAAACACAATATCTAGGTGTTACAAGATTTACCTTAAAAGAGAAATTACTAAATGAGTACTGCTCAGCTAGAGATGGAGTGTGAAACTCCGCCAAGCTACCACATTCATCTCCCTGTTTCACAGGAAAATAACAGTCAGGTTAATGAAATATCAATCACATAGGGCTGCCAGCAAATTCTGATCAAATATTCTACAAGATTTTGGCTTCAATTCCTCATCAGATAATTGAGTTTTAATCATACTACTTTTTGCTCATGATTCGTTATGGATTGAGCTGTTATTAGCATTTATAAACAATCAATTTAAGAACCCTTATCAAATTATGGTCAGATCCAACTGGCAGCTCTATGTTTACGGAGTTTGATAAGATAGTCAAATGTTCTCACATCTTCATCTTGAAGGTTGCTGAATGAACCACTGCTGCATGATTCAGTCATGTCGTCAAAGTCACTACCTCCAAAAACATTATCATCTTCTGGATTCCATATATAACGGCTCACAAAATAACTCGTGTCAAGTGCTTCTGCTGCTGGTATAAACATAGCCTGCAGCATCCCATAAGGGGGTTACCAACTATTCCAAACATGTCAATTACATTCTTAAAAAATTTAAATAAGTTCAGTATATGAGGACCTTTTGCCTTGCAAGTGTGTCCCAATTGATATCCTTGAAGAAAACGTGTCTCTTCACCTGTCAGAAACGTCTAGCTTAGTTTCCAAAGTCATGGAATATATGTAAATAAGTCTATTCCAGTGGTTGTTAAAGGTACCTCTCTGGCTCCTGTTGCTCCTAATCTTTGCACAGGATTTTCAGTCAACAATCTGAAACAAGATGCAATATTAATTATTTGAGTTATATACAGGTAACCCGATTCTCTATTCTTTATAACAAGAGGACCTTAATTCTTTATAACAAGAGGACCTTAAATTACCAACCAAGATAAAATTCCTATTTTGCTACTCTTGATTCTGTCAAGTAGCTGCTAGACCAAAAAGGTTTAGTTAAATTTACTTTAGATATGTCCAATCAACTTCTGATTAAAATTTAATTTGCATATTATAATGAGAAGCCGAAGATAGTATGCAGCCTAGACAAGATGAGATAATCATCTATGAAAGGAGTAACTAGAAGTAGCTGAAGGTGCATATGGAATTATATTAAAGGGAATCTTAAGGAACAATGAGCAAAGTGACAGATAAATGTCCTTACAAATGAAATCAAGAGAATTATAGGGGTTTTAAAGACAGTCAGTCCCAGGTACAGATTTCCACATCACAATCATGCAACTTTAATTAATGTTATATGATGTGTAAAACACAAATTCTAACCAGACAAAACCAGTGACCAAGAACAGATTTACTATATGTGAATCGAAAGACTAATTTATATACCAAACATAACAAAAAAGATTCTCTCTGAATCTGGACATATCAAGTTTGTATTAAAGGACATCACTAGCGTAGCTCTGCAAGTTCAACCCACAGTAATTGCACATATCTTTTTCATATATCTTACTTTTCAATTAGATCGTATGCATCATAGGACACCTCCTCTGGTACCTTCGGCCAGGGTATATCTCTATTCATTATATTGTCAAAAATTTGCTGCAATCAACAGGACCAGTCTCATTAAGTCAGCTGTATCGAATATAAAACTACAAAATTCAACGTTATTCAGGTAATAAATCAATAAGAATATTCATTCCAAAGAATGTGAATGACAATTTGTTAATAATAATAATGATAAAAAGAAAACATGTTTGGAATTATCTCTAAAGTTAAAGAGTTGTTGCATTGAGATGACCTACCTGTGGAGTTTTTGCATTGAATGGTGGTATACCTACAAGCAGTTCATAAAGAATTACACCCACAGACCACCAATCAGCAGTTGCACCTGCAAGGAAGAAAGTGTGGTACAATGGACTATCACTTGAAAATAAATACCATCATTTCTGATTTTTATGTAGAGTTTTGTGAACATGTGCTGATAATAATCTTAAAAGTTAAATTTCTTGTGCCTTGAGAAAGAAATATAGCTTTTTTATTCACTTTTTCAATCTTGATTCTGCACTCTTAACATTTTCCTTTTATATATGCTATTTAATTACAAGAACTTTGCTAACCATGTCCCATGCCAAGAAGTATCTCGGGTGCCAAATAATCAGGAGTACCAGCAACTGCATGCTTTTGGCGCTTTTCTCTCTTTATTGATTCTGCAGGTTTTGGTTCATCATCTCCAAGAAATCCAGCACTGCCTAGTGATGGACCTGATAAGTCATCTGTACTGTGGATAAGACCAACCTTAGAGAGCCCAAAATCTGTCAACTGTAATACTAGGAGTTAGAGATTTGTGAGAAGTGACAAGTAACATTGTCATGGCAAAAGGAAATTTAAAGTGTCCGAATCCACAAAATTAATATGGAAAGACAAAACGAAGCAGTTACAGTTGTCATTATATTCTAAGCAGACATGAATCAACTCAATCACAATATACTGTACAAACTGTAAAACTCAAATTACATGAAAAAGGATTAACTTTACTACTGCATTATATGATAACGTGAAGGAGAACTGCTCCTATCATAGAATGCATTTCTTAGAGAAACAGAAAGAAAAATAAAGAGAATGTCAAATAATAGAAAAGTATTGATCTTGTACTCAGATGCAGAGCTCTGTCTTACATTCCAATTAGTTAGCAAAATCTTCCCACAAAACAATAAATGAAGAAACAACTCGCTTTCGAACAGCTACTAGCTTTGAACTTGAACTTCATGTATTTTCCCCAGTAATATTTTTTTTCATATAGATATAAATATGCAATAAAAATTGAGAAATGCCCCCTAAATATGTTAAAAAAATAATCTGGCCTTGATGAAGCAGTCCTCTTGTTTGATTGATTTTAGAGCATAATTCAGGTATTTGGAATTTCTTTATTATACTTTAAATTTACCAAGCAACATATAAACCCTAAACATTAAACAATAAATAGTAAACAGATACAAGTGAATAATGCCAAAACTATCTGCAGTTGTCAATGAAACAAAGCTCTAAAATTGCAAAATATCGACCTTGATATGACCATCTCGACCAATCAACAAGTTGTCAGGCTTCAAGTCTCTGTGAATGACATTCATAGAGTGCAAATACTCCAATGCAAGAACCTGAAATATTTTAAACAAACTATTGTACCATTGTGAGAATTTTTTATCACACTAGCACAAATAGTGAAATCCTCAAAACATGGGAATATGAATGTCCTTACAACTTCTGCAATATATATACGGGCCATATCTTCATCTAAGCAACCTAAGTTTTTCAATAAAGAGTAGAGATCTCCGCCATTTAAATACTCCATGACCAGGTAAAGATTTTCCCTGCATGTGAATGAGTAGAAAAATCGGACCTGTTCATCATCAGGTCCTATACAGATTAGCAAAATCTACATGCAATGCAAAAATACTATTGTTGTTGAATCTTCTTACCACAAAAGGATTACGGACTGATATTAGAATATTGCGCTCAGCCAAAATACTTTCAACTGCATTTTTACGAATCATATCAGCCTTCTTCAAAACCTGTAGAAACAGTTGTATCAAATTAGTCACTTTGAGATGAAAATAGTCTTGGGTTACACCAGCAATCAACATTTATTTTTCTGATAAATACAGAACATTGAACACTTTCAGAAACACAGCTTGTACATGCATGTTAACATACTAAGCAGTAATTAAATCACACTTAAGATTACTGGACTAAAAAAACAAACTACTAATTTTAGTAGACATAGAGATATATTTCAATGAACTGAAAAGGCACATACCACACACTAATTGGAGCAAATATGCAGAGGCAATTTAAATGCAGAAAGTCCATAGAATAAATTAAGCTAATATGGGCAATAATTATCTTATTGGAATTGAGAAATCTATTTAATATACTAACAAGGAGGCAATTTGGTCTGTTTATTGGTCCCTCCCTCTTTAATACCACAGATATATGACCTAACTGGCCTTATAACTGAACCCCATGTGGTGATTGAGTAGTGAAAGATCTTGGTTTCAAATTTCAACAAAGAGGTTCTGGGTCTATCCCTCTGGGGTCCAACATTAGTCCCCAATTTAGAAACTGAAGCAAAGTTTTCCCTTTCTTTTTTTTTTTTTAAGGGAAGTACCTACATTTATTTCCTTAAGGGTAACATTCATTTCTAATGCCCATGGCAATAAAGAAGAAAGTTTAAACCAACATGATTTAATCCCTAGCTGTTTAAATTGATAATATGATACTTAAGACACCAAATGATACTACAAAGTTCTACCAAACCATATTAGTAATTCGTCATTATTTGTAATACTAAAGGCATAGATGCAGACCTTTATAGCAAATAAATCACCGGTTGCTCGTTTTCTGGCAAGAAAAACTCTCCCAAATGCTCCTTGGCTGATTGGTTTCATTATTTCGAAATCTTCAATAGACGTTCGGTCCTTAGAACATTGATTGATAGGGCTCGTTCGCAGACTTCGAATTGTATCATCATCTATTGAACTGTCTTCTTCTGTCATGGCATTTGATGTGTCTACCTTGTCATCTTCAATCTGCCCACATAGATTTACATATTTTTCCCTATAAATTTCAGAAAATTGCATAGATAGGATCAGAGAAGGTATTATTAATGTAAAAATTATGAACCAAAGCAAATAAGAAAATGAAAAAGTAATAAGAGGAGAAACTAAGTGTCGATTTTATTGTTAAATATTAAGAAATTTAGTGGGAGTGAAACCAAGTGTAGATTTTATTGTTAAATATTAAGAAATTTAGTGGGACTTTTATAAATTAGGAAATATATTGATGAACATCACATTTCATACAAATAACCACATAGATGTGACAAGTAAAGTTGGAACAAAACATTCACTTACTGCAGTAGTTTCTCTATACGCCTTCCAAAAGTTTCTACAACAAGGGCATCCACTTTCCGGTCCTGTATGACATATTTTAGATCTTCCAGCCGATCAAGCATATGCTCTAATGAAGTGTAATCACATTCATTTACACTTGCAACAGAGCGAGCTACATCCCGTAACTTGTTTATCTGTCATTCCATGGTAACATTGGAATATGAAAATAACCAGCCAACTGATCAAATTATCAAAATTTACTATTAAGTATTAACGCTATTATGATCTCCGGGGATAAAACTCAACGCAACAGTATACCTGCTGATCATTTTGTAACTCTGTCATTGTTCTGTGTCCACTTAGCAGCAATTCAATCTGACTAGTACGTGGTGTCAATAATGGTGATCGCGGTGTTAAGCTTCCAGCTGATGAAGTTTTTGTCCCGATATCAGTAGCATTCAGATTTTTCTCACATGATATTTCACACAAAACATTCAGATCTTCCATGACAAAAGCATTATCAGTATCAGGAATACGATCAAGCATATCTTCGGAGCCTCTACGAGACAAGTTATTTTGCTTTGGTGACATCTCGTTTAAATCGTCATGCATACTTGATGTAGACACAACTTCAAGACTTCCTCTTGGAGAATCAATGCTTCTTGGTGTGCTTTTCGGTGTCCATGAATCCAGTAACTTTTCAAGAGTTTCAGCAACCCTATGCAGACGTTCGTTTACAGTTAAACCTTTCAAGTCACATCTATCAGCAATTGTGCATATTCGAGAGTGTTCTTCAACATGCACAACTGGTATTTCAACCTCACAAATACGACAAATCATTGAATTCTCATATGATACAGTTTGTTGTTCCCCCCAATAAGCCCAAGAAACTTTTGTCAGTCTTGAGGACGGAGGATGGCAAGATGGAGTATCCGGATTTTCAGTACTGAAATTATCACTACTAGCTTTTTTTTCATTTTTAATTTGCAATGCTTCTGACTTATCCTTTAAGGGTGTATCAACAGAATCAGAGCCCTTTCGATTTTTCCCAGGAGCAGATGGAAGTTTCTTCCAAGATGACATCCTATAGCTGCTTGAATCAGGAGTTTTGGCAGTGCCAACCTCCACATTTAAAGTTTCAATAGTTGAATGCTGATCGACGTGGTCTTTTTTCAAAAGCATACTGTCTTGTTCCTGCCCAAGTGATTTTGTCCTCTGCTTCTCATTCATTAATTTCCCACCAACCAATGGACCGCTAAAGTCCTGCTGTGCAATTTCCAAAATCTGCTGTGGATAAACTCCAAGATCACTGAGTTGGTGGAGACCCAAAATATGATCGTCTTCATAACCGGTCTCTTTCTGAAACTGCACAAGCCTAGTGCATCGAGTAAGAACGAAAAGAAGGCGAGTATGGGCTTGTTTGAGAATTCCCATAGGTAGCTCTTGACGTCTATCATCTAGACTCTGTACAATAGCTTCACATTTCACCCAAAATTCACTAGGTGTCATTGTGGCACATTGCCGAGCTATCAACAACAGATCCTCCAAATCCTCCCTCCATTCTGGATGAGAATCTGAAGTCTTTTCAAGTGTACCCACCAAATCACCAGCTAATACTCCTAAGTCAGCATTCACTTCTTCCTTTAACCTGTCAAACTTTGCCCTGATTGCCACCATAACCTCCTGTAATTAAGTTTATTAACAAACATTTACAATGTATATAAAACACAATTAGCATTAAAAAAAACATATATGACTACTAATTAATGCAATCTAAGAAAGAGAATATACCTCCATGTGACCCAATGCCCGAGACTTCCAAACGGGAAAAGGCCGAACTCCTTTGGAATTAAGCTCATGAGAGAAGCTTTTGATTTCTGGAGCTTTTTTCTTCCGGCCACTTGTGACACGCAAAATAGCCTGGAATCGCGGAGATTGAATTTCCTTGGCAAATGCTGCATGATTAACCTATGTAATCCACCGAGTAAATAATGTAACTTAGTTTACTCGAACTCAATTTCATGTGTTGTACATACACGTATGTATCTAATTAATCAACATCTTTGATTTTTATTTTGTTACCTCCAAATCTGGATTGAGAGGTGATGGAAATCGCAACGATTTAGACTGACACCATGGAACCTTTTTGCCTATCAACAATTACACAATCCTGAATTAAACAATCAATTTTTCCTAATCATTTCATAAACCTATTCTACAGAACAAAATAATACATCACAATTCAATTAATTTCTCATTCACGCATTAAAAAAAAAAAAAAAAAAAAAAAAACCTGTTTCGGAGGGCGTTTTGCTTTGAGGAACAACGACTTTGGGCTCACACTTGTCTTTTTTAACCAAATTCTTGAGATTAGGAGTACCAGCTGAAGAAGAGAACCTGAGCGGCGACGGAGACGGAATCGGCAACGATCTCGTTTTAATGTGGTTCAAACCAAGAGCAGACGCTTGAAGTATCAACAAATCGTCGTTTTCCGATTGCTCCAGCCGGCTCTGCTGCTCATCATCATCTTCCGAGTTATAACAATCGTCGTCCGCCGCCACGCTATCCTCCTTCTTCCCGCGATGATGCGGAATCGGAGGAATCTTCCTCAGCTTGGCTCGCGCAGACGACGGCGGTGTGGACGTCGACGGTGCCGATGTGGATGGATCTTGATTGTCTACCGAATTCGACATGACATAGATTAATAAAAACTTTGCGTATCTTTTGGTATCATTAATTTCGTCGTTCGTTGCATTGCGAGATAAATTTTCCGAGAAAAGATTAGAAGTTTCGAGAGGGCGAGAAAGAGAGAGAGTATGTGTGAGGTTTTCGCGGGAAGAGAATGTTTGAGGGTGACACGAAGGAAGAAATCGGTTTTGAGAACAATTTTGTAGTTTATTATTATTATTATTATTATTTTATAAGAAGAATTTGTATTTATATTCGATTTCTAAACGTGCATGCATGCCGCGTATGAGTATACTGTTGTTTTTTTTTTTTTTTTTTTTTTTTAAAAAAAAAACAATGTTGCACTTGCCTTGTTGGTGGTTTTCTTTATTTTATTTTATTTTATTTTTAATGATTTTAAAAATATTCTCTACTTGTTTTAACCAAATATATTAATAATTAAATACTAAATAAATAATTAAACTACTTTTTTAAAAAATAATTAAATAACAAGTATTTTTGGGCATCTGAAAAAATAAAAAATTTTATAAAATTGAAAATACTTTTAAATGTGTATTGGAATTTTAAAAATAAGAAATAAAAATGATCAAATGTTTCTAAATAGATATAAAATGTTTGTTTTTTCAAGGGTTGACATTATTGTATCGTTTAGATTTTATTTTATTTTATTTTTAAAAAAGTATCGTTTTGATTTTAGGAGATAAGAATAGTTTTATTCAAATTTATGAAAATTTTAATAGTTTTTGAAGGTCGATTAATTTTTGAGATCCATCAAAATTATGAAATTTTAATTATTTATATCAAAATTGACTATTTTTTTTTATTAAATAATCATAGGAAATAGTAATTTAAAATGTAAATTTTTTAAAAGCTTATTTTCTTTTTCAAAAAAAAAAATCTTATTTTCAAAAATCGTAATAAAAGTACTATTTCCTTATATGTTTTTTTTTTTTTTTAAGTTTTATATTTTATAATATAATAATACCAATTGTTTCAAATTAATGTCAACTTTCAAAGTTTATATATATAGTCAATTTTCAAAGTTACTAATCATTTTGGTCATTTTACATGACCACATCAAAATTTACCATGAGTTTAAAAAATAAATAAATTAACAAATGTACATATATTCATTGATTTGTTTTAAAAAAAAATTAATTATCCTTAAAGCGAGTTAACTGAAACATCCATGTGCTTTTCTTTAAAGTATATTTTTTCTAATAAAAAAAATTCGACATTAATTGTAAAATGTAATATCTGAAAGGAAAAAAAAAAAAAAAAAAAACATGGTTGTAAAATGTAAAAACAACAATTTAAAAAAATTGGTCCCTTCAGTATTTGGTGGTCGGGGTCCGAATTCCACCATATGCATTTTATAAGTATGTGTGAAGAGTTTTCTCTTGATTTGTGGAAGTAGATATCCGGACTGCATATTATTGTATGATATTGGTAGGGTCCTAGCAGATTTTTGTAATAGTTATACTATTTGTTTTTTAAAGGTTAAAATAAAAAATAAAAATAAAAATTCTCATGACATTTTAACTATAATTTGATGCGTAGAGAAGTACGCTTCTATTCAACACCACCTCCTAAATTTTAACATCATTTAAAATCCATTAGGTTTACTTAATTTGACAAACAAATAGACCGCAACGCCCTTTCAATTTTTATTTTTATTTTACTTTTAAAAAATATAAAATTTTAAACAAATTAAAAAAAATAACATTAAAATTTTATATTTAAAAATTATTTTAAAAATGTAAAAATCAAAATCAAAACAAAAATTAAAAAATTAAAATTTTCAAAAAAATAATAATTGTTATCTTTGCAGAAGTTTAAATTTATTTATTTTTTAAAATTAATTTTTGGTTTGAAATTTTTAAGAAGTTGTAATTTTTTATTAATTTTTTAAAAAGTTATTTTACAAAAATTATAAAATAATATAAAATTAAAGGGCTTAGCAATCTTATGGTTGGTTAATCTAACAAGATCTTAACGTTGTTAAGTTGAAGGGATGATCGTTGTTGAATAAAAGCATACTTCTACAATAATAATTAAAATGTCAGAGATATTTTTATTCTTTTCATGATACAACTTTATAATAGAAATAAATTATATCATGAAAAATAAAAACAAAATAAATATTATTTTCTTTAAAAGCTTAATTTTTTTAATCAAGAAAAGCTTATTTTTCTTTTTCAAAAAAAAAAAAAAAAAAAGAAAATCTTATTTTCAAAAATCATTATAAATGTACTATTTCTTTATTTTTAATATTTTATAGTATAATAATACCAATTATTTCAATATATATATAGTCCATTTTCAAAGTTACTAATCATTTTGGTCATTTTACATGACCACATCAAAATTTACCATAAGTTCAATAAATAAATTAACAAACATATATTCATTGATCTGTTTTAAAAATAAATTATTCTTAAAGTGAGTTTACTGAAACACCCACATGCTTTTCTTTAAGGTATATTTTTTTCTAATAAAAAAAGTCCGACGCCAATTGTAAAATGTAATATCTGAATAAAAAAAATAAAATTAAATTAAATTAAAAAAAAAAAAAAAAACATCACACATAGTTGTAAAATGTAAAACAACAATTTAGAAAAAAAATAAAAAACAGTCCCTTCAACATTTGGTGGTCGGGGTTCGAATCTCACCATAAGCATTTCAAAAGTATATTCAAAGAGTTTTCTTCTGGTTTGTGGAAGTAAATATCCAGACCGCACATTATTGTTTGATCTTGACAGGTTCCTACAATTTATAGTAATAGTTGTACTTTTTTTTTAAGGTTAAAATAAAAAATAAAATTCCCATGACATTTTAACTATTATTTGATGTGTAGAGAAGTATGCTTTTATTCAACACCACCTCCTAAAATTTAATATAGTTTGAAATCCGTAAGGTTTACTTAATTTGAAAAATAAATAGACCGTAATGCCCTTTCAAAAAAAATTACTTTTAAAAAATATAATTTTTTAAACAAATTAATAAAAAAATATAACTTTATAAATTTATAATAAAAAATTATTTAAAAAATATAAAAATCAAAACAAAATTCAGAAAATTAAATTTTTACACTTTACAAAAGTTAAAATTTAGTTTTAAAAAATTGCTTTTAAATTTTTTAAAAAGTTGTAATTTTTTATTAATTTTTTAAAAAGTTATTTTACATAAATTATAAAATAATATAAAATTAAAGGGTTTAACAATCTTATGGTTGGTCAACCTAATGAGATCTTAACGTTGTTAAGTTGTTGGGATATTGATGTTGAATAAAAGCATACTTCTTTACACATACAATAATAATTAAAAGGCCAGAGATATTTTTATTTTTTCATGATACAACTTTATAATAGAAATAAATTATATCATGAAAAATAAAAACAAAATAACTATTAAAAAAAAAAAAAACAACAACAACAACAACAAAACCTCACAATGCATTTCAACTTATCAATTATGCCAATAGTAGCATTAGTAGCAACATCGTCAGCACGGATGGAACCGGTGTGACTGAAGCAACGGTGTAATAGATAACTCTATAAAACATAGAAAATGTGATAGATAACTATGTAAAACAAAGAAAATAAATTAGGGTAAGTCAACGTTAATTGTAATTTCCCCAATGAATTAATAAAAAAAAATTATTAAAATAATAGCATTTTAATAAAAATAATAAAATATAAAATATGTGTACCCCAACGGACGAATGGTAGACATATCGTAAAAAAAAATCGACCCCAACCCTCTTATATTTTGGTTGTATTTAATGGTTTCTTTAGTTTGGTTGTATTTAATGGTTTCTTTGGTTAAGTTTTTTTATTTTTTTTTTATTTTTTTTTATTTTTTTTATTTTTAAATATCCTCATAATTAGTTTTCAAAAAGATAATGGATATTGTAGGAAAAATTCTTATGCCAGCATTTTGTTGAATGAAAACTGAAATCACCGTTGCATTCTAAATTGTTAACTATTCTCGATTAGATTTTTTTTTTTGCTCTCGATTTGATTTTTGCTGCTCACAATATATCATATTTCCAACAGTCGGTAATTCAATCTTTTATAACAGGATATCAGTTTCATCATAAATGATGAAAAAATAATATATATTTTCGACGGCATAAGACTCCCACTTAACTATGTAGATTGCATTTACTCTGAACTGTCCAGGGAAATAGAAAGAACGGTAAATTTAATATTTATTTACAAAATTATGGAAATGTTAAATTAAATTATTTTTATTTCTTTTGTAGGTACTGTAGATCTAAAAAATCCACAGTTGAATTTAGTAGAGTGGATGACACTAACAATCCAACAAAACAAAAAAGAGTATACAGAGTTGAGATAGTCCATTTGGGGGACTCTTCGATGGTCAAGTCAGATATTTGTAGAAGAAATTGTTTGTATGGAATAAAACTTGAATATAATCAATTCCATCAACTATATTGAATTACTAAATAATAAAGATTAAACCATAAACAAGACTAGTTGAGTCCTGGGTGATGTCGTTCGAATAGCCTTATGTTCGCTTGGGTTGAGAGTGAAGATGGTTTGATGAGTAATAAAAAATGGTGGCTTTTAGTCGAATGAACTTAACCATGGTAGAATGGGTGCTTATTCAGCAGAGATGGCAATTATGATATAATGTATTGAATGCAACACTTTGACTTTGAATGAATTTTGAGAAATTAAAATATGAATTTAGAGGCAAACTGTCTCTGCTTTTGTGTAAGTGGGACTTTCCAAATCCAGGTCCCTCTTAAAGTGAAAGGGTTGCTGCTATTTATAGAGAACAATTTTGCTCGCCCTCTTTCAAGGGAGGTAACCATTACTCCCCTTTTAAATGGATGACATGTGTCATAGAGGAGTAAATTTTTAGACAATTTTACCCCTCAATAGACATATATCATGTGTATGGGAGGGGGGTCAGTAAAAAATGCACTCCTATTTATAGCCCATGAGAAGTGTTCCTTCAATGAATCACTAGTATGATCTCTCTTATCTTTATTTGAGATCATGGGTTGAGATTGTGATTTTATCCTCTAAGATTTTAGGGATCTCAATATTTTAATTTTGTTTCAATAATATTGATTTGGTCAAGTTCATTGAGTTGCACATCTGACTTAGTCCTTCATAGACTTGGTCAAGGCTTGAGTCCTTTTTTGACTGATTACTTCACTTCTACACTTTGTGTAGCCCCATTTCCTTATTATTATTATTATTTTGTTTGTTTTTCTAGTAAAACCGGGTTTCTAACAATTTAAATGAGTTATACAGGTTCAAGTTAGATTTGGAGCTTAATGGTCTTGGATGGAGCTGAAGCGAAGAACAAAAGGGCAAAAATAAACACAAAGATGACCTCAAGGCGAGCCCAACCAAGGTCGCTATCATCTCGGGTCCAGCCCTTTTAAATAAAGCAAAAAGGCGACCTCAAGGTGAGTTCAACCAAGGTCGCTATCGTCTTGGGTCCAGCCCTTTCAAATAGAGCAAAAATGCGACCACAAGGCGATCCCAACCAAGGTCGCCCTAAGGTCGTTATCGTCTCGGTTCATCAGACAGAGCAAAAGGCAACCTTAACCAAGTCACCCTAAGGTCGCTTTCGCCTCGGGTTAGCAAGTTTTCAAGTCGCCCCAAGCTCGCCCTTTTGCCTAGAAAATGCTTTATCTTAGGAATTTACTTCCTTGCCCCTGACCTAATTAAGTCTCCTATATAACCATTTGCTATTTTTAGACCAAATGAGGACTCGATACCCAAGAATATTCACCTAATCATCATCTTTACATATTCCTCTTATATCACCATTACCTTCTAAAAATCCTACACAACCACCACATATTTTGACCACATTCATCATCACTTCTTATTTTTGGGCAATAGGGAATTAAAGAAGATCGAAGGAGAAGAAGAGCTAAAGAAGAAGAGAAAACTCTCCACATAGTTTTATCTACAACTCTTTCTCTTTTACTTTGTATTATAAAGCCATGTATTTATTTGCTTATATATGTTGTATGGCTTATTCTTGTAACAAGAGCTAAATTTCTAGTTTTAAGACTTGATGAAATCCAACCCTTGACTTTATATATATAGACCACTGAATTTATCCATGCGTGCTTGTGTTTTGTATTGATTTGAGTATTTAATGCTTTCATTATATTGATCTCATTTTGAATGATTTTTGGTTGTGTTATGAACTGATCAGAGACACACACACACACATACACACCGTTTTTGATGAAATGTCATATATGCATGTCTAGTAAGGTAGACCTAACGAGGCTAGCGTATAAGGCTTTTTTGAGTGTGCCAAAGTTCTTAATGAATTCATACATACATTCTGGGGTCATCAAGAGATAGGCTTTGGGTATATTTGGGTGTAATCTCTATAACTCGACCGAGAGTAGAGGTTATTATCGGATACACAAGTCTACAAATTACACATGCACAAATTGTGTATGCAAGTGAGTCTAGGGGTTAATTAGGAGAGGTTGAGGTGTAGTCTAGTCTTAGCATATTGTATCTTATTGTTACATCTGATTTCATAGTTTGTCATTATTTTGCCATCTTAGTTTCAAATTGTTTGAGTAGTATAATTTAGCTCATTTGTAGAATTTAAATATGAAAATCATCTTTTATTGATTGTTTGAATAATAATTTGGTTAATAGATTTCGGTAATCAATAACTCAATCTTCGTGGGAACGAACTTTACTTGTTAGTGTACTACACTCCCGACCTCGTACGAATGCGAGTGTCACTTTAGGAGTGGTCATAGACCCACGTTGGACCTGTCTTTTGTTGAGTCTGGCCATACTTGAATTTTGATATCAACAGATTGTCTGACTCCTTATTTGGATTTCCAAAATTAGGCCTCAATATTTGTTATACTATTTTTGGCTGCCACGTGCATTAGAAAAATAAAGATGTTGGGCTTGTAGTCGGATTCCCTATGAACCACACTTTTAGGAGTAATCCTAACATTGTAAGTTTCATTTTTTTCAATATAAAAAAAATATATAATAGTATTATATAATTAATCAATTGTTTCATTATTTGTGCAGAGTTACTTTGTGCATGATCCTTATATGCGAATAAAATCTAATAATTTTTCAAGCGTTATGCATATTTATCTTGATTTTGTTAAATATGAAGACATCGGAAAAATGAAAAAAATATAGGAAAATTAAAAAAATAGTTATTGTACTTAAATATTCTCAACTTTTATTCATAGGTAGATTTCAATGAACTCACTATCCACAAAAAAATAAAAATAAATAAATAAATCATATTAAAATTCATAAAAGTTGATGTGATTCCATCACGGTTCTTACCGATATTAAAGTAAATGATCCCCCCCACTTGAAAGTTACTATATAATAATAATAATAATAATTCTTTAGTCATGACCATATCCGAAGTTTTTTGTGCGGTCTCAAAAATTATCTTATGTGATTATCCCTGTAAATTGATGGACCACGTGAAAAATTTAACTAGTATCGATTTAATTTGATTTGATTTGATTTTTAAAAGGAGTATTGTTTTTTTTCAGGTATACAAGAGTATCGTCTTGATTTTAAAAGATAAGAAATTTTTTAAGTATTACATAAATTCGAGTTTTTTACCTTATAGCGTATATGTGAAGGGTATACCAGCGGACTAACCTTATCTCGTCATTGAATTGTACACTTATAAAAAAAATTAGTTTTAAAAAACATTAATAAAATTATTAGAGTAACGATAGACTATCTAAAAAATTTACTCAAATTCATACCAGATTGATGTGATAAGATTGAGCATGAATTTAGGTAAAAATAAAAAAATAAAAAATAAAATTGGACAGATCAACATTACTAAAATTATTATTTACATACCAGACATAATTAGCACACCGTATGGCGTATGGTACTAATTTAGTTTTGTAACATTTTATAGGCGTACTGAATTGTATGACTTACTGATTTAGTATCCAAATCGCACTAAGTTATACGGTGGTAGAAGGTATTTCTCAACATACAAGACTTATAAAAAATATTTAAATAAAATAAATAATTACTTGAGGCTAGCAGAGGTGTAACTCAGTGGGTAAATGACGAAAACTTTTTAAAAAATACCTGGTCCCGATTGAATTGATATATATATATTCATTCAATTTTTTTTTTTAAAATAAAATTAAAATTTAGATTTTATATATCAAAATTTAATATTTAAATATATTTATAAATGTTTAATTTAAAAAAAATATATATATATTAACCGTACAAGTACTCTCCAATGCTATCTGATATCAAATAATGAAGAGTATTAATTAATCCTATACGGTATAGTACAATCTTATACAATACAGTGTGCCAAACATGGCCTTATATTTTATAATAGAATAATACCAATTAAAAACTGGGCCTGATAACCCGAATCCAGATTCCAGTCCAAACTTTAAAAAGTCTCATCACACACACGTTCACGGTACACACGCAGCGCCACTTATTACAACCACTGTCTGCGGCTCTGCCGAAAAAATGTCGACCCTAATCCGCAGAACCGCCCCGATTCTCCGTCTCAAATCATGCTATTCGGATCTTTGCTCGACCCGCCTTCTCCACAGTCGGAGCGTAGGTCGACGAAACGGAGCTCCAACCGGTCTCTACGGCTTCGAACACTTGAAAACAGCCAAAGGCTTTCAACGGTTCGTCGACGATGCCATTGAAAGGTAAAACAAATTCATTTTTTTTAAAAAAGAGAAAATAACAGAAAAATATTCGTTTGTTGTCATGGAAAAAATATTCAGGTTTTGAAGTAGCTAAATTTTATATTTTCATTCAGCGAAGCAAATGAGAACATAAAATTTTGATTTTATTTTTTTTATTTTTTTTGTTTATTCTTATGTGCTGTTTGGAAGATGAGAAAATAATTAAGTTAAATTCCTTCTGGAAACTGGAAACATGATATTTATTCTTCGAAGTGTTGTTTGGTTGCTGAGAATGTAAAAAGCAAGAAAAGGAAAAAAAAAATAATGGAGCCTTTGACGGTTTGATTGCTACATTGTTTTTCTTTGATGAGTTTTTTTTATTATTTATTTTTAAATTCTTAATCATCAAAAAGAACAAAATAATAATTATAATAAATAAGGTTGATACTTCATTTAGTTAGCATTTCCAAGGAATTTTCAGCTAGCTGGTTCATGTTTGCTGTTGTTTCTAAGTTCTAATTTTTGTTATTAATATTTTCAATTCAATTTATATTGTTAGGTCGGCGGAACTTGTTAATTTTATATCTGGGAAGCCGTCATCTGCTGAAGTTATCCGAGCAATGGATGAAATTTCAGATACAGTATGTTCTTTCCTTTTTTTGTGTGGGTATTATTAATTCATTTTTAGAGTTTAGAGAGTGTTGTAATTGCAGTCTTATTTTTCAGGTCTGTTGTGTTGTTGATTCTGCAGAACTTTGTAGACAAACTCATCCTGAAAGGTTACTATTCTCCATGTTTTGTGGTTTTTTTTACCTCCTTATAAGTGTGATAAAAATTTTAGAACCAATATGCATTATTCTTGTTGGTATGTACTATAATTTCTGTTTCTTTCTATTTTTATTGCTATCAGAGAATTTGTTGAGGAGGCTAACCAGGCGTCAATGAGAATTAATGAATATCTACATGTGAGGTGACCAATAATCCATTTGGCCTTCAAATTTTCTTACCCGGTGCCTGCTTTTGTTCTTCCTATTTGTATTGAAATTATAATATAGCTATTATTGTTTTAATATCTATGAGCACGAGTTAACTATTTGATAAGTTCTATTACTGAAACGCCTATACTACTATTTCAGCCACCTTATTTGACAATGAGCTTAAACCCCTCTTCAGTCTTCAGTACTTAAAGGATTGAACCCAGCGCTTTTACATGTCTTAAATAATATGATATCAGTCTCTTTGACACCTGTCTGAAATAGCAGAGTTGTTCTACTATAAATTGATGAGCCATTGCTATTAATCTCATAACTGTGTTTGTTGTTGGTGCAGTATCTCAACACAAATCATACCTTGTATGATGCGGTGAAAAAAGCGGAACAAGATAGTCATTTGCTTTCCAAGGAAGCTCATAGGGCTGCCAATCACCTGCGCATTGACTTTGAGAAGGGTGGCATTCATCTTTGTCCTCGTATGTATAGTATCATAATCAATTTTCAGTCTGCCACTGCACAATTCTCCACTTAGAAAATAAAAATCACACTTTGTTTTGCAGAGAAACTAGATCGAGTAAATCAGCTAAATATAGATATTTTTCATCTGGGCAGGGAGTAAGTAATATCCTTTCCTGTGATACCCTGCTTCTGTGATAAGTTATTCAAATGATTCATAGTGTTGGATATGAATCAGGTTTAGTCAAAATATTATCACTGACCCCGGTCATGTGGATATATTTCCGGTATCACGCATCCCAAAACACGTACACCATCTCCTTAAGCCTATTTATCGAATAACATCTGCAACATCAAGTGAGTCATTGAGGTCATGGGAAAACAGAAAAGAAAAAGGATTCCGGATAACAACTGAGCCGCGCACTCTACATTCTATTCTGCAATGGACGTCAGATGATGAGGTATCTTTTGTATTTTGTTTGCATATATCTGGGTTTTTTCCCTTCTCAGTGCATTCTAGTGAATTTAAGACTGTACGGTAACATGAAAAAAATTGAGCAAAATGTTGATCCTGCCTGCTAGAGGGGAACTCTAGCTTGATACTTTTGAAATTTTCTTTTATTGATATTCTCAAAAGAGGTAGTTAACTCACTTAAGATTCTGTTTAGATAAAGAGCTGACACATTTTAATTGCCCCCATTTAATTTTTTTTTTTTTCTGGCCGTCATCTAAACTTCACTATGCTTTCTTCTTCCTCCCTTCTTTTTTCTCCCTTTTCTTTCAGGTTAGAAAGATGGCATATGTGAAAGGAAATGCTGTTCCACATGCAAACCACGAGGTTCTTGATAAGCTAATAGCAGCCCGCCATGAGCTTTCTCAGGTTGTTTATTATCATGTGCAGAATGGAAATATATATAATGTTATAAGTCACTTCAAAGAATAATCTGTTGATCTGATAAAAATTATCATTGAATATGTTTATATACTTACCATTTTGAATGTGTATCTCTTAACCTCTAGATTGACTGCTTTAATTTATGACATTGGAGAAGTCTCTTTAATGTTCTGCAAAGTTTGTTTGCTATGTTTGAACACTTGCGGGCGTCATTTTATCAGTAACCATAAATTGACCTTGCCATTAGCTGTCAGCTATATGAGATTTAATGCGTAATTATTTTTATAGGAGGAGAGATTTGTAGCCAAGCTAGAAATGGGGTAGGATTTTTTTTATTTTTTTTTATTAAATTCCATCATTGTATGGGTTTGTGATGTCAATGTGTTTGGTAATAATTATCTTAATGAATATATGTCCTACATTATTAGCCTGATTTATGCTTGAGAAGTATCGTTTCAGGTGTCAATTCTCCTATTTACCAGAATGGTTGTGTATGTCGTTGGGCATTTCTGATCGTCTTTTTAGCAGCTGAGCTATTATTAGCCACCCTTTTGTGTTCCAATGGTGATAATTTGTTTTGCACATTTGTTTTAACAAATACATGAGTGGAAGTTTTGGGAATTTAAATGACTATCAAATTTGAAATCATATCAATGATGGTTTTGTCAATGAATTTCCTATTCAGTTTTATGAACAAATTAAGCTCGGATTAGTAATATATAAGAATATATCCTTTAAGGGCTCAGGAACTTAATCAAAATGATTCATGTTTGTTTTAGTTTGGCAGAAAATTATTGCAGACATATTTAATCAATTAGCCACTTGAGTAAGAAGGACAATTGGTTCATATGCTAGTATAAAATTTTATGCCTCATTAGTTACAGCTTTTATTGTATATCTTATGTATTTGGGTAGCGACTGAAGCTTTTTATTATATGTTACAAGTATATGACACTAATTTTTTTTCTTTTACTGACGACTGCAGATAATGGGGTGTAGATCTTATTCTGATTTTATGGTGAAGCCAAATATGGCTTCATCACCAGATGTTGTGATGTCCTTTTTGCTTGAGATGAGTAAGATGATTAAGCCAAAGGCTGATGAGGTATTATATTCTTTTTCAAGCATATTGGTGAGGTGTGAAGTGTTTCTACTTTTTCATTTTCAGTTAAGATTTTATAGTAGTTTTTGTAATTGACGGGTTACTTTTATTTTAGGAGTTTAATGCAATTCAGGACTTCAAGAGGGAAAAAAGTGGTCAAAGATTTGTAGATTTAGAGCCATGGGATGAGGCATACTACACAGCAATGATGAGGTCTTCTGCATATAATTTGGACTCTTCCGTAAGTTATGATTTTGCTGATTTGCTCATTCTGCATGTTGAATGTAACCAGCAGAGTTCTATTTAGTTGCTGTTCTCATGAGTCATGACAGATGGTGACTTGATTTTGTTCCTGTTTCTCTGCAATCATGTTATGGAGTAAGGTTTATTGTCCTTGATGAGATGTGCAATTTTTTCGTTTGCAGGTTGTGGCATCATATTTTGCTTTACCGCAATGTATTGAGGGTTTGAAAATGCTGGTGGAGTCTTTATTTGGTGCAACATTTCATAGTGTCCCCCTGGCCCCGGGCGAATCATGGCACCCAGATGTGCTTAAAATGTCTCTTCACCATCCTGAAGAGGTACATGCATAGATGATTGACACAAATCTTATCATTTGGAGCAAGTATACTGTACACAATGCTGTCTATGTATCCCGAATTTTGATGTAGAGTAGAATTTTATAAGTTTGTTGTACCTTTGTTTCACTAAAATTCGATATAATCATAGACTTGCTCAATGACTTAGATCAACCATGGAGGAGTAGCATGGATTTTGTTTATCTTAGGTTCAATCTTACCAGTCAAAAAATGATAGGAACACACACACACACACACACACACCCTTGTTTAAATTTTAATACTCATTGTTTCCTCCCCTTCTCAATTCAAAACCGTCAGAATCCTAATATATACCCTTGTTTAAATTTTAATACTCATTGTTTCCTCCCCTTCTCAATTCAAAACCGTCAGAATCCTACTTTTACTGCTATTATCTAAGGTTGAAAGAATTGTTTTACCGTTCACTGTTTTGCTTGTCCAATTATATTTTGACTTCATTTTGCTGTTCTTTCATGTCTGCTCCAATCTCTATTGAAGCATTATATATTTGTTTCAGGGTGACATGGGGTATCTGTACCTTGATTTGTACTCAAGGGCAGGCAAGTATCCAGGTTGTGCTAATTTTGCGATTAAAGGGGGGCGTCGGATATCTGAATCAGAATACCAGCTTCCTGTATGTTCATAGATTCTAGAAATATTCTCAGTTTTCTGTTTATAGGTGTTCCAACTAGCATACAAGGTGGTACTTGATTAGTTTAACTATTTCCTTTCAGAATTTAAAAATTTCTCCTAATCAAATTCTATACGTTGAGCTAACTATCTTCTGCTAGCATTGGAGTCCTTTAGATTATTAGTAGAATGCCTAACTGTTAATTAGTCCAAGCGTTTTTTTATCAGTTCCTTTGAGGGCATTTGCTGGATAAGCTTGTATAATTTCGAGTTTCCAAACTCCTAAGCTAGACTTGATAAATATGCAGTTCACAATATGTCATAATACACTGAGTACTGTACAGCATATATATTTGTAGTTTTTGATACTTTATTTGGTCATGTGGCATTTTTATTAAAATGAGAAATTTATATTTAACTATTTAATGAAGTTGTGCTGCTGATTTGTTTGTTTGATAGAAAAGCATGAAATGGGAATATATTGTCATTATTGTTTATTTCTGGAACATTTTTCATGACAGGCAAGATCATTTTGTTTATATTTTTATAGTGTTTCTTGAGGGGGATGAATAAAAAAGGCCATTAACCTTTAGTTTCCACTAAAACAAGGTTGAGGAGCCTCACCTGAATATGGTTCCGACATAAGTATTTGTTTCACATTAGATAGTCATAAGTCGGGGACTTGAACTTGTGTTACATAGCCCAAGTTCAGTGCCTTTTTCCCTGAGCAATTTATGAGTCCAATATGTGCTTTTTGAAAATTCATTTAGAATAAATACCAATGCATTGATAATCCTGAAAGTTGCCTATGGGCTATTAAATTTAGTTTTTGTTGACATAGGTAATCCTGAATGTTTTTATGGGCTATAAAATTTAGTTCTGGCTTGCCTTTGTTTTGGTAATACTGCAGGTTGTGGCCCTCGTTTGCAACTTTGCTGGTTCACATAATTCATCAACTGCAAGGCTTAATCATGGTGAAGTAGAAACTCTGTTTCATGAGTTTGGACATGCTCTTCATTCCTTGCTCTCAAGAACGGTATTCTATTTATATCTCACACCCCCCAGTACATGGCCTTGGTCCTTTATAGTAATTTATGTGTTTACTATTTTGTAGGATTACCAACACTTTTCAGGCACCAGGGTGGCCCTTGATTTTGCTGAGATGCCTTCAAACCTCTTTGAGTGAGTATAAATGCTGCAATTTTGAAAGTATTATCTTTCTTTTTAAACTATTACAAGTTGGGGTTCGGGGGAGGGGGACATGACTCTAAGAACCCACAACCTCATTGTACATAGGTGTAAGGGGCAAACCATTTGACCAATCTCATCTCGTCGAAATTATTTTTTTCCTGAAACCCATTTCTTGGATTAATTAGTTTTCCCAATATGTGATGTTTCATGAGGTCAGACTTGATCTCCTGTAATGTCACCTTGATGCCATCAAAGTATATTACATCCAAAAATTCTTCATCAAATCACAAAATGCTATTTCTCTTACCAGTTGTTTCTTCTTGTCTTTGAATCTCCCATGTCAATTGCCATAATATATCTCAAATAAAAACAGTGGTTTGCAGATTTCATCTGGGTTGCACTCATGGTACCCAATTCTTGATGACCTTGCACATCTTACAAACAAATGTCATGGGTGAAGGATATCAGGGTGCAGTCAACTGGACATATTATGCTACTACTAAAGAGACGCCTTGTAGACCTAGCTTAACTTCTAGAAAATGAAAATAGCCAAAAACTTTGTTGGATAAGCCCAGCTAACTAGAAAACTGTGGAAAGTGAAGGAAGATTAATTCCACAGTTAAATTCTCACCATGTTAATGAGTATTAATCTTTAGGTCAGATAGGTTCAACCTTTCCATTATCATGAAATCATTAATAACTTCCTTTCATTAGCTTCATCATACAGTACCTCTTTTACTGTATTACCTCTTTAATGATGTTATCATCTTCATGGAACAAGCAGAGGTACGTGAATGTGCTAATATTAGTTAACAAATTTTTTATAAACAACTAATTTAATTGAATAAATTTTTAATTTTACCTACAAAAAATGAGTACAAGTTTTAAGATTTATGATTGATACCCAACTTCTTCTTAATGTATGTTTTTCTGAATAAGAAGTGAAGATGAATTCTGTGCTTTAATGTCATCTTGATTCTTGACACTGATTGGTGATATCCCTAGGTACTATGCATGGGATTATCGAGTCTTGAGGAGATTTGCTAAACACTATTCAACTGGTGAAGTAATACCTGAAAAGTTGGTAGAGTCATTGCAAGTTGCCAGAGATATGTTTGCCGCAACTGAATTGCAACGTCAGGTTTATTGTTGAAGGCCAAAATTTAATTAACAAATGACTCCTACGTTTTCTATACGAGGTAGAAAGAAGTATTTACCTATGTGTTGTGTGTTTGTTTGGCTTTCATCAGATTTCTTATGCTTTGGTTGACCAAACACTCTTCGGGGAACAGCCACACCCACCCAGAGATACAAGCTCTATCGTTGCAGATATGAAAAGGCAATATACCAGCTGGAAGCATGTCGAGGGTACACATTGGCAGATCCGATTTAGTCATCTCATTAACTATGGTGCAGGTATGTGCTTAAATTTCTGGTGGACAACGCCCATTTGGGGTGATGGCTTCAGTCTAGGATGATAAATAATTATATTCCATTGTTGTGATTGTTCCTTAATTTGTGTAGGCTACTATAGCTACTTGTACGCCAAATGTTTTGCTGCAACCATATGGCAGAAGCTATGCCAGGAGGATCCACTATCATTAACCACAGGAACTGCTCTTAGAACAAAATTATTGCAGCATGGTGGAGCCAAAGATCCGGCTGATATGTTGAATGATCTAGTTGGAGACGGGATTCTTAGTCAATCCAACGCTGGGATAGTTCCTGACATAACAAGTTTTTCAGATGAAATGAAGCTAGTCGAAGACAAGCAGAAACAGCAGAAACAGCTTGCTCTGTAACCGAATCAGAATAACAAAAATACCAAATCAAAGGCAAAAAGGGGAAAGAGAAATTTAAGAGGTGTAAGCGGATAGGTTCCATGGCATTCCTTGTAAACAGATGGCTCCTGAAAAATTGCTGGGAGTTGTCTCGGTGATATGAACTTCTATAAGATCGTAAAAAAATGGAAGATTAGATTAAACTCAAATTTTGGGGAGTTCCACATGCTAAAAACATATTTCTTTTATCTTTTTCCATTTTCTTTTAACTTGTGCTACAAGTCAATAAAATAACCAACTACAAAAAGCTCTCAGCTAGTAATTTACTCTCAACTGTTGTTACCCATTTTTGGATGATAGAATTCACTTCTTCCAGCCGCCCATCGTGAGAGCATTGTCCTGAAATAAAAGAAATAGTGAACAAATTAGAATATATTAGTAGAATTACCAGCATTCGGTTCCTTGATTACAACCCCAGAACAATACTGTTTAGCATTTTCGATTTGGAGTCAGATATTGGATCTTTCATTCCCTAATAGCAAATACTAGGAAATCGTAATGGGGCAATCGAGCTATCAATAACACGAGCATGCATGTCATAGAGGAGATTGTGGTGGTCTTGATTTTTCGTACCTGGATAATTAGAATCTTTTCTTCTAATAGATAGTTGAGAGGAATCGATAGATTGAAGCTGAAAATACTTTCGGGATCATGGGACTAAACATTTATACTAACATTTCCCTTTCTTATTTATTTAATTAACGAATTGAAAACTCTAGATTCGTTATATAATAAATGGTAAATTTACCCTATAATATATATCACTCGTAGACATCTCAATCTATAGTTGGCTTTTAAGCCATAAAAAGTTGCCAATGACTCTAAAGGTAATGGTCAAACTCTAAAGGTATGGGAAGTGAGTGTCGATAGTTGATGTTGTTTTTGAGTGTCAATAAGCAAACCCCAAGTAGGTTCTCTAAATAATTACTTCTAAATTAAGCTCAATAGTATTTTTATTTAGTATTATTTATCATTATGATCAGGTTAGATTAGATTATTTTGTAATATTTCAATTTAAATTAAAGAGAAGTTATAATTACAATTTCATATTCATTACTCCTTCATAAGTATTTTATTTTTGTTTCATAATGTGTGTTGGTGTCAATCCAGAATATATATATATATTTTTTTGATACAACAGTATATATCGGAATTTTTTGCCATCCATTAACAAATATAGCTATCTCATTTGCAGAACTACAATAATATTTTTCTATTTAAATTAAAATGGAAGGGAAAAATAATAATAATATTAGTCATATGGGGGGTTTGTTTGTCGCCATAAAAACAAGAGTATGGTAGCCAAGCATTTTCCATCTAAATGTTCTTGAATTATAGATGGCTTTTGCTTGATGATCTCCGTCAACTTATAACCGGCAGCTTTACCTTTGCTAAATGCTCCAAGATTTGAAAATGACTGACCCAAACTCCTGCAACAACCAATAATCGCATTATAATCAAGAGAAAACTTGAACATCTGTAATGACTAAAAACAGGAAAACAATTTAGGGTTGAATTAAAGGTGATCATAAAAAATAAATAGATATCTGACCAATCTATGGTTCTTGAATGCTGATCTCAAACACCAGTTGATGCGGCTGATGAGACTCTGTTGGTGGTTTTTGTTTTTGGGTAGCCTGCTTCTTCGTCGTTTTGAATCGCCAGAATGATTGTAGGAAAAGAGCCGCATGATTCTTAATTAGTATACTTTTCAAGTCAACGGAAATAAGAGCAAAGCCTATAGCTCCTGTCAGTACCGAAACAGTTTTGGTTGAGATAGGGAGGTCGGACGAATAAGGGTCAGCTTGAAACCAAGCTCCAAGTTCTTCTCCAAAGAATCCATCACCATCTCTGAGATGATTAATTGTGGTTCTGCGACGTTAAGAGCCTGCTGCAGAGCCGGTTTTGACATTCCTGAAGAGGTAGGTACGTAGCTTTACTTGCACCAAAAAAAGTATTTCATCAATCTTGTCGCCTTCCAAGACAATGTGAGTGTGCTCGGTGTATGAAACTGGCTTGACACGATCATACAACTCATCCAACATCGCTTCACTCCACCATCCAAACTCTTTTACCTTTATAAACATTTAAAAATAACAATGAAAATATATCCAACAGACAATTCATAGGTGTAAAACCCCGAACATAACTCATGTCCGGAATCATTGATTATCATATGTGATAATCAGTTTTGTAGCCCTACATACTGATTATCACGTGATTCCGGACATAAATCATGATTCCAGACAAAAGTAATTATGTCCGGGCCACGGGTTTGCACCTGAGGATTTATATATATATATATATTCAATATATAGTAATTGTAAGATGGATTGAAGTTCAAATTGATAACTTAATTGTAGAGAATGGAAAGACTCACTTTCTTGAGTGATTCTAAACAGAGTTCGCATTTTATCTTCCTTTTTAGGTCCTCAGAAAGATCACAAAGCAAATCCACTGCATCAATACCTTTGGCACTAACACCTTTGGTTTCTTTCCATATGGATCCCTTGTATTCCTTTACTTGCTGTAATTTTTTTTTTTTAATACATATTTACGGCGTGTTTAGTACGCCGTAAAAAAGAGATCATTCACGACATATAGCTGAATGCCGTAAAATGGGTCATTTACGGCGTTATTTGCGCGTCGTAAAAGGGGTACATTCATGACATACAGCTGAATGCCGTAAAAGGGGTCATTTACGGCGTTCTTTGTGCGTCGTAAAAGGGGTACAATTACGGCGTTTTTCAAATGTTATTAACGGCGCGTTTTGTACGCCGTATTTGAGGGATATCATTCACGACGTCATCTAATACGGCTTGCAAATGAACACCGTAAATAGTCATTTAAGGCGTTTTTTGCGCCCCGTAAAAGACCCAATATGTTGTAGTGAAGTATGGTAGCCAAGCATTTTCCATCTAAATGGTCTTGAATTATAGATGGCTTTTGCTTGATGATCTCCGTCAACTTATAACCGGCAGCTTTACCTTTGCTAAACGCTCCAAGATTTGAAAATGACTAGCCCAAACTCCTGCAACAACCAATAATCGCATTATAATCAAGAGAAAACTTGAACATCTGTAATGACTAAAAACAGGAAAACAATTTAGGGTTGAATTAAAGGTGATCATAAAATATAAATAGATATCTGACCAATCTATGGTTCTTGAATGCTGATCTCAAACGCCAGTTGCTGCGGCTGATGAGACTCTATTGGTGGTGTTTGCTTTTAGGCAGCCTGCTTCTTCGTCGTTTTGAATCGCTAGAATAATTGTAGGAAAAGAGCTGTATGATTCTTAATTAGTATACTTTTCAAGTCAACGGACATAAGAGCAAAGCCTACAACTTCTGTAAGTACCGAAACAGTTTTGGTTGAGATAGGGAGGTCAGACGAATAAGGGTCAGCTTAAAACCAAGCTACAAGTTCTTCTCCAAAGAATCCATCACCATTTCTGAGATGATTAATTGCAGTTCTGCGACGTTAAGAGCCTGCTGCAGAGCCGGTTTTGACATTCCTGAAGAGGTAGGTACGTAGCTTTATTTGCACCAAAAAAAGTATTTCATCAATCTTGTCGCCTTCCAAGGCAATGTGAGTGTGCTCGGTGTATGAAATTGGCTTGACACGATCATACAACTCATCCAACATTGCTTCACTCCACCATCCAAACTCTTTTACAATTATAAACATTTAAAAATAACAACAAGAATATATCCAATAGACAATTCACAGGTGTAAACCCCCGGACATAACTCATGTCCGAAATCATTGATTATCACATGTGATAATCAGTTTTGTAGCCCTACATACTGATTATCACGTGATTCCAGACATAAATCATAATTCCAGACAAAAGTAATTATGTCCGGGCCACGGGTTTGCACCTAAGGATTTATATCTATATATATTAAATATACAGTCATTGTAAGATGGATTGAAGTTCAAATTGATAACTTAATAGTAGATAATGGAAAGACTCACTTTCTTAAGTGATTCTAAACAGAGTTTGCATTTTATCTTCCTTTTTAGGTCCTCAGAAAGATCACAAAGCAAATCCACTGTATCAATACCTTTAGCACTAACACCTTTGATTTCTTTCCATATGGATCCCTTGTATTCCTTTACTTGCTATAATTTTTTTTAAATACATATTTACGGCTTGTTTAGTACACCATAAAAAAGAGATCATTCACGACATATAGCTGAATGCCGTAAAAGGGTCATTTACGGCGTTCTTTGTGCGTCGTAAAAGGGGTACATTCACGATATATAGTTGAATGCCGTAAAAGGGATCATTTACAGCGTTCTTTGCACCTCGTAAAAGGGGTACAATTACGGCGTTTTTCAAATGTTATTAACGGCGTGTTTTGTACGCCGTATTAGAGAGATATCATTCACGATGTCATCTAATACGGCTTGCAAATGAATACCGTAAATAGTCATTTACAGTGTTTTTTTCGCGCCGTAAAAGACCCAATATATTGTAGCAAAGTATGGTAGCCAAACATTTTCCATCTAAATGGTCTTGAATTATAGATGGCTTTTGCTTGATGATCTCCGTCAACTTATAACCGGCAGCTTTACCTTTGCTAAATGCTCCAAGATTTGAAAATGACTGACCCAAACTCCTACAACAACCAATAATCGCATTATAATCAAGAGAAAACTTGAACATCTGTAATGACTAAAAACAGGAAAACAATTTAGGGTTGAATTAAAGATGATCATAAAATATAAATAGATATTTGACCAATCTATGGTTCTTGAATGCTGATCCCAAACGCCAGTTGCTATGGCTGATGAGACTCTGTTGGTGGTGTTTGCTTTTAAGCAGCCTGCTTATTTGTCATTTTGAATCGCTAGAATGATTGTAGGAAAAGAGCAGCTTGATTCTTAATTAGTATACTTTTCAAGTCAACGGACATAAGAGCAAAGCCTATAGCTTCTGTAAGTACCGAAACAGTTTTGGTTGAGATAGGGAGGTCGGACGAATAAGGGTCAGCTTAAAATCAAGCTACAAGTTCTTCTCCAAAGAATCCATCACCATCTCTGAGATTAATTGCGGTTCTGCGACGTTAAGAACCTGCTGCAGAGCTGGTTTTGACATTCTTGAAGAGGTAGGTACGTAGCTTTACTTGCACCAAAAAAAGTATTTCATCAATCTTGTCGCCTTCCAAGACAATGTGAGTGTGCTCGGTGTATGAAACTGGCTTGACACGATCATACAACTCATCCAACATTGCTTCACTCCACCATCCAAACTCTTTTACCTTTATAAACATTTAAAAATAACAATGAGAATATATCCAATAGACAATTCACAGGTGTAAACCCCCGGACATAACTCATGTCCGGAATCATTGATTATCACGTGATTCCGGACATAAATCATGATTCCAGACAAAAGTAATTATGTCCGGGCCACGGGTTTGCACCTGAGGATTTATATCTATATATATTCAATATACAGTAATTATAAGATGGATTGAAGTTCAAATTGATAACTTAATTGTAGAGAATGGAAAGACTCACTTTCTTGAGTGATTCTAAACAGAGTTCGCGTTTTATCTTCCTTTTCAGGTCCTCAAAAAGATCACAAAGCAAATCCACTGCATCAATACCTTTAGCACTAACACCTTTGGTTTCTTTCCATATGGATCCTTTATATTCCTTTACTTGCTGTTGAAGATTCTCAGAGAGATTTCTAAAGAGCATACAGTTATATTGTAGGACCATTAGTTTTCTCCTCTCTACTCTTGCAGCAACAGATTGCTTGTATCTCTGTTTTACGAGAAACAATGAAGATTAAAAGAAATTAAAACTTAATGTTTCAATTTTAAGGCAATATAAAAGTAAATTGATATATAAAAGACAATAAAATATATATCAACCTGTATTTCTCCAATTAAGACAACAAACAACAAAATGCCCATCATGGAGATTGCAATTACAAAAATATTTTCAAGGGTATCTCCTTTTGTCTAGAGGTTCTGGCCAAAAGAACTGCAGAAAGTTGAATTTAAGTATATATATCAAACCTTAATTATCTCAAAATTAGCAAATGCTATTAACCTTATAAAGTATCACAAAACAATTAATATGTTAGGAAAATGTATTGCATGCATATATGAACCTGAGACTTTGCAAGCCCCATCGAATACAAAATGATAATTTCCGTGGAAAATCTTTCACCCTCATTATGTGGTAATGAATAATTTCATTAGATATTCCGAAATTACAGTTTGATGTGTTGCCTTCATACTGTCATAGTGTCTTAAACTTTCATCACAAAACTGGATGCGAGCTTTATTCCAACATATAGCCTCTTTAAATATCTTGTAGAAGTACCATAAGGCTCCCATTACCTAAAACATAACCAACTCTATTCTTGATTAGAAAATTGTGCACAGTTGAGAAATAATTATATATATAGTGATATAAGATTCCCAAGAAGAGAAATCTAAATAAAAGTTATCAGGTCTTCTGCTTTAGCTTTGTATTTCTCTCAAGACCTTGGTTTTTTTTTTTTAAAAAAAAAAAAAAAAATTAGATAATATATTCAACAAGAGCCATAAAGGTCAAAGAGAACAACACAAACGAGCCAACAAAGGCCTACAAAACCACAACTAGGCCGAGCAAGCCAAAACAAAACAGAGGAGCACAAACTAACACAACAGCAAAACAGAGGACGAAACCAAAAAACAGAAACAAAACAAACACAAACAACCACACACAAGCGCAACAAAGCCACATCAATCTAGACTCCATTCCAGCATATATATAAGTGAGACTCAGAGGCAAATATTTCTCTCAAGACTTTCATTGAACACTTTGTTGTTACCAAATTTCTCACTCTATTTAAATAACTACTCAAATACTAAGAATTTTTTTAAAAGTAAAAAAGGAGAAATTTATTAATAAAAGAAAGTGAAGAAAACAAAAAGTAGTAAAAGTAATTAATAAAAAAAGAAGCACAAATAAAAATAGATTTTAATTATCAATAAAACCATAGTGAAGCCATGTAAAATAATTAACAAATATATTTTAATTATTTAACTCACATAAGCAGCCCACGAGTATAAAAGAGCGAAAAACCGTCCGTTTTTGAAATAATTTAGATGACTCGCTACTACAAATATCCTCAGCTGTGATTGTAAAACGATAATTGCAGAAGAAATTACTATGGTAGACTTTTGTCGAATGAAAAGTGAAATCACCATCCCCTACACAGTTATGAAATTGTATATGACCTTAAAAACTGTAGGATTTAAACCAAATAAATCTATCTTGTTAGTGTTTGTGGAGTGAGCTGTGTGCTACTAATTATGTTAGTAGAATGAGATGTTGGATAGTTGATAACAAGTGTGTGCACTTATGAGTGTCGAGATTTCCAACCTCTCTCTCTCTCTCTCTCTATATATATATATCTGTAAAAGAGTTAAGAGTCTAGTTTAATTACCTGTGGGAATGGAAGGTTGCTTAAGACTAAGAGGCAACTCCAAATGAGAAAACGATTCCGACAGAAACGACCCCACTATGGGATAGTAACACCTATCAGATACCATAAATCATAGATTGAACGCAGGAGTACACTTCCAATAATCGTCAGATTTTTGTCAAATGTAATACATTTTTTTTCATCATTGATCACCGGAATGTAGAAGAACAAAGGATCAACTATCATCACAACCAAACATAATATACTAGGTATCATCAACTCTCTGTGTGCAGATAGATTCTTCATCATATGAGACAAACTTTTAGCCACAATGTCAAAATACGATTTCATTTTGACCTGCAGCTGAATTTGTCTCAACGACATTGATAGGTGGGGTTTGGCTTTCTAGCACGGCGGCGTTGATTAACAGCAGCATTGATGGGTGGGCTTTGACTCGCTATTACAAACATCCTCAGCTGTGATTGTAAAACTATAATTGCAGAAGAAATTACTATAGTAGACTTTTGTCGAATGAAAAGTGAAATCACCATCCCCTACACAGTTATGAAATTGTATATGGCCTTAAAAACTGTAGGATTTAAACCAAATAAATCTATCTTGTTAGTGTTTGTGGAGTGAGCTGTGTGCTACTAATTATGTTAGTAGAATGAGATGTTGGATAGTTGATAACAGGTGTGTGCACTTATGAGTGTCAAGATTTCCAACCTCTCTCTCTCTCTATATATATATATATATATCTGTAAAAGAGTTAAGAGTCTAGTTTAATTACCTGTGGGAATGGAAGGTTGCTTAAGACTAAGAGGCAACTCCAAATGAGAAAACGATTCCGACGGAAACGACCCTACTATGGGATAGTAACACCTATCAGATACTATAAATCACAGATTGAACACAGGAGTACACTTCCAATAATCATCAGATTTCTGTCAAATGTAATACATTTTTTTTCATCATTGATCATCAGAATGTAGAAGAACAAAGCATCAACTATCATCACAACCAAACATAATATACTAGGTATCATCATCTCTCTGTGTGCAGATAGATTCTTCTTCATATGAGACAAACTTTTAGCCACAATGTCAAAATACGATTTCATTTCGACCTGCAGCTGAATTTGTCTCGGCGACATTGATGGGTGGGGTTTGGCTTTCTAGCACGACGGCATTGATTAACAACGGCATTGATGGGTGGGGTTTGACTCGCTATTACAAACATCCTCAGCTGTGATTGTAAAACGATAATTGCAGAAGAAATTACTATGGTAGACTTTTGTCGAATGAAAAGTGAAATCACCATCCCCTACACAGTTTATGAAATTGTATATGGCCTTAAATACTGTAGGATTTAAACCAAATAAATCTATCTTGTTAGTGTTTGTGGAGTGAGCTGTGTGCTACTAATTATGTTAGTAGAATGAGATGTTGGATAGTTGATAACTGGTGTGTGCACTTATGAGTGTTGGGATTTCCAACCTCTATATATATATATATATGTAAAAGAGTTAAGAGTTTAATTACCTGTGGGAATGGAAGGTTGCTTAAGACTAAGAGGCAACTCCAAATGAGAAAACGATTCCGACGGAAACGACCCCACTATGGGATAGTAACACCTATCAGATACCATAAATCACATATTGAACGCAGGAGTACACTTCCAATAATCGCTAGATTTTTGTCAAATGTAATACATTTTTTTCATCATTGATCACCGAAATGTAGAAGAACAAAGGATCAACTATCATCACAACCAAACATAATATACTAGGTATCATCATCTCTCTGTGTGCAGATAGATTCTTCCTCATATGAGACAAACTTTTAGCCACAATGTCAAAACACGATTTCATTTCGACCTGCAGCTGAATTTGTCTCGGCGACATTGATGGGTGGGGTTTGGCTTTCTAGCACGGCGGTGTTGATTAACAGTGGTGGTGGTGTAGAATGTAGATGATGAAGATATGGGTGGTGGTGAATCTGGTGATTTTTCGAAGATAGAGGAGTATGAACTATGAAGTATGAAGATGAATAGAAGTCATGAGGATGAGATGTGGCGATGCAAAGCGTAAAAAGCGTGCACTACCAAAATAGGAAAGATTTGCAAAAATGTAAGAAGTGGTACACTATCAAAATAGGAAAGACGAACATGATTTCAACAAACTATAAGTTTCACCTATCAAACGTGATTTTCAATTTGATCTTTGTTTTCTGGTCAGGTGGTGCAAGACACGTGATTGGTTTATGTTCTAACTTTTATATATTTTGTAAATTATAATATTGAAAGATTTTTTTTATAGGATTTTTTATGTTCTAACTTTTATATATTTTGTAAATTATAATATTGAAAGATTTTTTTTATAGGATTTTTTATACACAATCGAGAGGTTTTTAAATACATTTTAAAACTACAAAGTTTTTTTTAGTGTATGATAAAAGGATTTCCATTTAAATACAAAAATAGAAAACTATTTTAAAAAAATTATAAAAACTAGTAGGTAGTTTTTGTAATGAGTCTATTGACATTCGATTGGATACATTATAATTTTGATATGCAATGATTTTAATAAATTATATATATAAAAAAAAGAATAAATTTATAAATATAATCAATTATTAAACATTAAATTGTCACAACTCTAACCATAATTATATTATATGTACTTCAAAATTATATTTTGTTAGAAAAAAGTTTGGTGTAAATTGCTATATAAATAAATAAACAGAAAATAAGATTAAAAACACAGTGCAGAAGTTGACAGAAAAACCTTCACAATTTGCAGTAGTTTTGTCAATAATTCCTTTGAAGTCGAGGCTAGTGTTTAACACTATGTCTTTAAGACGATTTACATCCGTCCACCGGTGCTATTGGTCAATCGGCGCTCGCCTTCTAGGATACAACGACTTCTTTGTATTGTGGTAGTAGCATTTCAAATCCACAAGCACACAACGAACTGAATATACAAAATTCTCTCTCAATTACCAAAGGACTCAATACTCAATGCAGTAATTTTATGAAATTTTATGGATGTATAGAATAAATGAATGACTTCTAATTTATAGATACAAAGTGCCTTTTGGAAAGGTCATGATTCAAAGGAATAGTTGCATCTGTTCATGGTTGTGTCTTTCCATTTCAAAAGACATTTCCTTTTGTAATTTGGTGTCTATTAAATTGAACAACAACCTTTTATGCACCTTCCAGATCTATTTCATTTTCATATGGTTTTAATTACTTTGAATAATTTCTCATTCATACAAAATATGATTTTCCAAGCAAATAAATATTTTTAAATATTTATTGCTTTTAAAACCATATTTCCAACATATTTATCACTGAATTCATTTGAATTTTCTCTAATAATATTCCTTAAATGGATTTTCAAAATTCTATTTATATTTTTGATGCGATTTTAAAAGTTTTTATGGGTAAAAATGTCTTTCAAATGTGTAACAAATTATAAATTGAGAGCTTCTTTTGACAATCCAATTTTTTCTTTTTACACTTCTTTTCTAAAAACACTCAATTCTCAAAATTTAAATTTTAAAAAATTCTAAAGACACTTCATTTTGTTACAAAATTATCCTTTTTATCTTTTTTGAATTAAATTATTAAAAAAAGAAATTATCTCTCCTAAATCATTAGATTAATTATTACATATTAAATACTCTCTCATAAATTTTTAATTACCATATTAAACTCTCTCTCTCTCCTCCAATACATATCTCTAATTTTCTATCTCTATTCTTTCTAAAGCAAGACTAACAGTTAAGAAAAAAAAAAACTTACTAATAAGCTTGATTTTTAGGAACCATATGTATGTATATACTAAAAAAAAAATCGAAATATGAAAATACTTTTTGTTACTCATGTAGGTATGTGATTGTCTAGAGAACTTTAATTCTTTTATTAGTCTTAAAAATTATAAGTTTAATCGAATCTAGTTGAAACAATTCAAGTTTTCATATATATATATATATATTTGAAATTTGACTTTTTAATATATATATATATATTACTGTTAGTAAAAAAACTAAAATATTCATAAGTTGTTTTTTTTTATTTATTAATAACTATTAATCAGAAATTGATTGAGAAAATATGGAAATATGATTTTTTTTTTTTTTTTTTTTTTGAAAAATGGAAAGAGATTAATTAGGAGAGAGTGTTTAATATGGTAATAACAGATTTAGGAGAGAGAGTTTATACGTAATATTTAATCTAATGATTTAGAAGAAATAATTTTTTTTTTTAATAATTTAATTAGTTTGGAGTGTCTTTAAATTTTTTTTTTTTTTTTTTTTTTTTTTTTTTTTTGTCTTGTTAGTAATTTTAATTTAGGTTAAAATTGTCATTAATAAAAAAATTAAATTGGAGTGTGGATAGATAATTTGTGGATTGTACGGAGAAGCTCTCTTATAAATTATAAAAGAATTATAAAATGACACATCTACCATCTTTTGTTGAATAGTATAGAATTTTTATTGATAAATTTGAAATTCACCAAGGATATTATTATCTTTCACTTGCACAACAAAAAATGGGGCTATAATTCTAAGAACCAAGCCATTTTTATCTTTTTTAAAGAAGGCCTTTTTTTATATAGTCAATATAGATATAAAAAAATAAAATACAAAATGGAAAAGTGGAATGATAAATTACAATTGATGAAACAAAATATAAAAAAGAAATTGGAAATAAATAAAATATATCAAATGACATTTATATCCCTAAATTAATAGATTATTTGAAGTAATTTTAACATTGTATGAGGATAAAAATGTATTTTTCTTTTAAAACAAATATTAAGGGGTCTAAAATTATTTGACACTATTCATGATCTCATTTCCAATTTTTATATAGCTAATAGATGTCTTACAAATGTGTAACAAATTATAAAATGACACATCTATCCTCTTTTATTAAAGAGCATATAATCTTTAATCGGTAAATTTAAAGTACCAAGAATATTATTGTCTTTCACTTGCACAACAAAAAATGGGGCTATAATTTCAAGAGCCAAGCCTTTTTTTTAAAAAAAGAAAGTCATATTTTTATACAGTCAATAGATATAAAATAAAATTAAAAAATAGGGAAAAAGTGAAATGATAAATTACAATCGATGGAATAAAATATATTAAATGACATTTTTATCCCTAAATTAATAGATTATTTTATGGAATTTTAATGAGGATAAAAATGTACTTTACTTTTCAAAGAAATATTAAGAGGTCTAGAATTATTTGACAATAAATTTTTTTTTTCTTAAAAGGATATTTGACAACGTTAAAAATTAAAAAATAAAAATAAAAAAATTCAACAAACAGTTTATTAAAGCTGTTGATACTTGATACTTGATTGCTACTTTGCTACCTAATATTCTCTGGAAATCTGTTTCAATTATTACTTCTCTCTTCCTCTCTCTCTCTCTCTCTCTCCTAGTTTGGAGTTTGGACTCTTCGGATTTATTTTAAAAAAATCTTTTCAGATTTATTTGATTGCGAGAGATAATTATACACCATTTTTTGCGATCCATTAACAAATATAGTTATCTCATTTAGTTTGCAGAACTACAATAATATTTTTCTATTTACATTAAAATGGAAGGGAAAAATAATAATGGTATTCGTCATATGTGTCGCCATAAAAACATGAGCATGCAATAAAAACAAGTATGGTCTTAAAAGTATTAATCCATGAAAACATATATACCAAATACATCAAATTAACAAACATTGATCAACAAGGTATAAAATCCAAGTAGCTAAAATAAGCCTGCCTTGAAAGAAAATGATAATTCTTCACAAATTTTATATATATTATATGAGGAAATATATATATATATACTTCAAGCTAGTTTTCCAGAAGTTTCTAGGAAAGTAGATATGTACTTCAAGCTAATAAGTTTCAAACTCCAATTTTCAAGTGCAAAATATAAAAAGTGTGAACTGTCAAAATAAGAAAGACATGCAAAATGTAAAAAGTGTTACACTATTAAAATAGGAAAAACGAATATGATTTCAACAAATTTTGAGTTCTATCTATTAAACATGATTTTCAATTTTTTGTTGATCTTTGTTTTCTAGTCAGGTGCTGCAAGGCACGAGGAAATAGGGGGTTTTAGCATTTTTTTTTTTTTTTTTTTTTTTTTGAGTTGGTGTTACACGTGGGACACCACTTTAATAACTTAAGTTTAAAAGGCACTAAAGTAAGTGATTTTCAAAAATGCCTTTACTTTACACATTCTCTTACTTTGAAGTTTTTTGAGATTTTATTCTTTCTTCTTCTTCATAAATGTTTGTTTAACAAACCTCCAATGGAGGTCGAATATCATAACATTATCAATGCATCTTTATTAGATAATTAATTTAGTGGCGTTAAGCAGACGCATTTAGGGGTCGAGCTTTTTTTTTCAATTTAAAACCCTAATTGGGTTTCGGTTTTAATTCTATGTGATTGGTTCATGTTCTAACTTTTATATATTTTGTAAATTATAATATTTGAAAGCTTTTTATATGATTTTTTATACACAATCAAGAGGTTTTTAAATACATTTTAAAACTACGAAGTTTTTTTTTTTAGTGTATGATAAGGTGATTTCCATTTAAATACAAACATAGAAAATTATCCTTAAATAATTATAAAAACCGGTAGGTGGTTTTTGTAATGAGTCTGTTGACATTTAATTGGATACATTATAATTTTGATATGCAATGATTTTAATAAAATTATATATATATTTTTTTTAAAATTACAAAATATTACATTTTATTTATAAAAAAAATAAAATGTTAGAAAAGACATTGTAAAGTATTGAGCCATGGCCCATAACCCTTGTCCAAGTAATTTATAAAATTATATATATATATATATATAAAAGAATAAATTTATAAATACAATCAATTATCAATTATTTTATAATCGTCTTCCGTCCTACTTCCCTACGTTTTTAATTGATTCTAGGTATACACCGGATCTTTCAAATGGCCAACCCAACCCAATAGGCCCAATCATATTTATTAGTTATATATATATATATATATATATATATAACTTAAGTAAGACCATCCCAGTCAACTCACAAAGCTCTACTGATACTAAAATGACATCCACAACAGCATCATAGAAACGAGAAATGAATAGCATATTCGGAAAAAAAAAAAAAAAAAAAAAACGGACTTTATTAGGCGAAAAAGGCGGAAAGGAGTCATGTTGCATATTCAAAGTCCCTTCGTCCCTGGTGGAGATCAACCAGAAGGCCTATAATCCCCACATCGTCTCTCTATCGATCCTTACCACCACGGCTTCGACCATCTGACGATGATTAAAGAGCACAAACACCGATTCGTCCGGTCTCTGTTTGGCCGAACTGACGACATTTGGGGAAATCTCAATCTCTGTTATCAGGCTGTGGCTTTGTTGGAGGCCGAAATTAGAGTGTTATTCGGAGACAAGCTGATTTGTTCACTAAACAAGTTTAACAATGAAAGAAACGTTAAACTTATATTGTCAAGTAATGGTGTAAATGTGGGCCGGCACAGCCCATTTGTGCCGGGCCAATGAGGCCCCTTTTTGTAAATGGGCTCGGCCTGACACGGCATGGCACGGCACAACATGACAATTACTTTAGCAATAACACAACCCTTTGGTTTATTTAAGAAATTAACAAATTAGTAAATTAAAAAATTAAATTAAATTAACTAAAATATTGCATTTATTATATATATTTATTGGTTCCATTTAAAACTTATTCCAAAAACCCAATTTGTTACAAATGTTGGAACTAATAATCAAACTATACATGATTTTTTTTAAATGTAGTTTTGTAAATATTGACTAAAAGTGTATAAACAAAACTAAAATTGAAGAGAAGAGATAAGTGTGGTGGTTAAACAAAATTGCAATGGTTTTTTGATTGATTTAAGAGGAACCAAATTTATGAGAAAAAATAAAATAAAATAAACATGACCTTTGTTTGAGAGAGAGAATGGACCAGACAATATACAAGTCAAATTTCTTGTTTTGGAAAGATTGGACCACTTTTAGAAATTGCTTTTATCAATCACAAAATTCCTTATTTTGTAAACCATGTGATTTTCAACATTATCTGTGTTTGGTTTCATTTCCTTCGATAATAATACAATTTTCAGATTATTGAGTTATTTGCAGTAAACAAAGATTGTTAATTAGAATATATATGTTTTTATTATAAATTCATTAGAAAACTCTCTTTTCCAAATATTATTTTCCTTTTCTTGACAAATGCATATATGTATAAATTATAATCCCAAGATGTTAATGGAAAAGTATAATGTTCTTTATTGGATTATAAATGATAAATATTGTATGAATAATCATTTTTTTTAATTTTAAATTAGAAGAATAGAAAATATTAAATTTAAATTATAATTATATTTCATCTATTTCAATAATTTAATATTTATTTAACTTTAAACTTTTTTTTTCAAAACAAAAAACATTTTTAATAAGGGTGAGAAATTAAAATAAAGATCCATATATGAAAGAGCTTAAAGCTTTCTAGCTGATTTTTTTTTCATTAATACTAATTAATAACAAATTAAGGAGTTAATTGGTTCTCCATTAATTAAACCACTCATGTTTGGATTATTCATTTATTCATTAAAAAGATGTGACAATGCTTTAGCAAATCTCACACACCAGATAGCATTGCAAGGCAAACTTATACGTCATACCAGAGATGTTTTTGAATTTGAGAGTTCGAAATTCAAAGTTAAAAAATAAAAAAAAATAATAAAAATAAAAAGAATAAAAATAAAAAAAAAATTCGGTGATTTTACAAAAAGAAATCGCATGACTCAGAGTGGGTAGGTGAGGTGGTTGGCTTGGCGCCTTGGGAGAATCAGAAAATTTGTGTGACTTTATCGTTGACTGTACTGTATTACATATTTATATGTGAGTGAGTTTAGAGTTTTGAGAAAGTGACAAAGAGTATACTACGGTTGGTAAATTTTGGTCAAGTGATAAATTTTAAGTGAGTTAAATGACAAGACTACCCATATATATATATATATATATATAACTTGTCAATTTTAACCGAGTTAAATGACAAGTTAATGATATAAGATTATAAGGTTTATCCGGTGATACTTATTACTTTAGGACTTATTCATATTCATCCAAATAATGCGTGAAGAAGATGTTTTTTTTTAAAAAAATAAAATAAAAATATATGTATATAGGTCCTTTAATTTTAGGATGTCAAAATTTACAATAATAAACATTCAAATTTCATATTTATATAAAATAAAATAAAATAAAATAAAAACTCAGAAAAATAATTGTTAGACTTGTCATAGATGGTTTGCTTTGCGGAATGAGACCATCTAGGTCGGTGGAGATTGATGTTTTTTTTTTTTTATATATAGTTTATATATATATATATAAATCTTCCAAAAAAAAATTAATTTTTTTTTTAAATTGTTGATTTAAATATATGTATATATAATAAAGATCTCAACCATCTATGATCTATCTGTAAGATGGACAACAACATACGTATATATATCGTCAAAGTCATTAATTTATTTATATATATATATAAAATTTTAAAGACAAGATATAAATATATATTGTCAATTTTTATGCTGTTGGTTCAGGTTTTTTTGTGACACGCAGGGCCAACCCTGAGATTTTAGGCCCGAGGTGAACTATAGAATATAAGACCCTCAATACTCTATGTATGTTTACATGATTTTTTTTCTCTAGTAAATACTTGTAAAAATTAATATAATAACTCAAACTGAAGACTATAACACAACAAAATAACAACAACAAAAAAGTTATCAAAATAAAATTTTTATAATTGTATCAAAGAATATATCATTTAATTCTTACTCATTTCACATTTTTAGCAACAAAAGTACTAATTAAGCTTACATGTATTCGAAAAAGAAAAAAAAAAAAGTGTATTGATTTAATTACCTTCGAAACAACAACTTCTGAATTTTTGTATAAAGAGAGTACTGAGTAACAAGTGATTTTAGGGGGTTTTTAAGTGATTTTATCACTTAAAAAATCAAACAAAATAACTTAATTGAGCACATTAAATGTCATTAAGTATTTAGTGGAAAAATCAAACAGGGCTGCAATCTATCATAAACTCTAATAATATATACTTAATCAAACCCCACATCATTCATGAAATATAATTTTTTTCATATAAATGAATGAATAAACAAATAATTGATTTCATGGATTACGAATGCATCTAGGTATGTTTATTTTCCTTATTATTATTATTATTTTGTGATTAAATAAAAAATTGTTACAGTTGTAGTCTAGTATAACTTTTTTTTTTTTTAAAGCAATGTAAAATTGTTGCAGTTGTAGTCTGATTAAATCAGTTTTTGAATTTGGATAATGTAAATGATAGGTACATCCATATACAATCTGACATAGCTAAAAACACATTTCTTTCATCTTTTTCATTTTCTTTTAACTTGTGCTACAAGGCAATAAAATAACCTACTACAAAAAACTCTCAACTAGTAATTTACTTTCAACTGTTGCTATCCATTTTTGGATGATAGAATTCACTTCTTCCGGCCGCTCGTCGTGAGGGCAATGTCCTGAAATAAAAGAAATAGTGAACAAATTAGAACTGCAATTTTGATGTTTTGGGGCAGGCAACAACTTCTGAGAATATATTAGTTGAATTACCAGCATCAAGTTCCTTGATTACAACCCCAGAACAATACTCTTTAAGCATAGCCAGTTTTGATTTGGAGTCACATATTGGATCTTTCATTCCCTAATAACAAATACTACATCAATGAGTATTGTAACTTATAACAGGAAATCGTAATGGGGCAATCGAGCTATCAGTAATACGAGCATGCACGTCATAGTGGACACACGGCACGGCACGGCACAACACCACATGAAAATACCTAGTATGTTATGTTTGGTTGTGATGATAGTTGATCATTTGTTCTTCTACATTCCAGTGATCAATGATGAAAAAAAGTGTATTACATTTGACAGAAATCTAGCGATTATTGGAAATGTACTCCTGCGTTCAATCTGTGATTTATGGTATCTGATAGGTGTTTCTATCCCACAGTAGACTCATTTCGGTCGGAATCGTTTTCTTATTTGTAATTACCTCTTAGTCTTAAACAACCTTCCATTCCCACAAGTAATTAAACTAGACTCTTAACTCTTTTACAGATATATATATAGAGAGAGGTTGGAAATCCCGACACTCATAAGTGCACACACATGTTATCAACTATCCAACATCTCACTCTATCCTACAGTATTTAAGGCCATATACAATTTCATAAACTGTGCAGGGGATGGTGATTTCACTTTTCATTCAACAAAAGTCTATCATAGGAATTTCTTCTGCAGCGGGAATTATCGCTTTACAATTACAGCTGAGGGTGTTACTTCGAAAACGGACGGTTGTTTGCTCTTTTATACTCGTGGACTGCTTATGTGAGTTAAATAATTAAAATATATTTGTTAATTATTTTACATGGCTTCACTGTGGTTTTATTGATGATTAAAATATATTTTTGTTTGTGCTTCTTTTTTTATTAATTACTTTTACTACTTTTTGTTTTCTTCATTTTCTTTTATTAATAAATTTCTCTTTTTTACTTTAAAAAAAATTCTTTAGTATTTGAGTAGTTATTTAAACAGAGAGAAAAATTTGGTAACAACAAAGTGTTCGATGAAAGTCTTGAGAGAAATATTTGCCTCTGAGTCTCACTTATATATATGCTGGAATGGAGTCTAGATTGATGTGGCTTTGTTGCGCTTGTGTGGTTGTTTCTGTCTATTCTGTTTCTCTTTTTTGGTTTCATCCTCTGTTTTGTTGTTGTGTTAGTTTGTGCTCCTCTATTTTGTTTTGGCTTGCTCGACCTGGTTGTGGTTCTGTGGGTCTTTGATGGCTCATTTGTGTTGTTCTTTTTGGCTCTTGTTGAATATATTAAAAAAAAAAAGGAAAAAAAAGTCTTGAAAGAAATACAAAGCTAAAGCAGAAGACCTGATAACTTTATTTTAGATTTCTCTTCTTGGGAATTTTATATCACTATATATATATATATATATAATTATTTCTCAACTGTGCAAAATTTTCTAATCAAAAATAGAGTTGATTATGTTTTAGAACTGCAATTTTGATGTTTTGGGGCAGGCAACAACTTCTGAGAATATATTAGTAGAATTACCAGCATCAAGTTCCTTGATTACAACCCCAGAACAATACTCTTTAAGCATAGCCAGTTTCGATTTGGAGTCAGATATTGGATCTTTCATTCCCTAATAACAAATACTACATCAATGAGCATTGTAATTTATAACAGGAAATCATAATGGGGCAATCGAGCTATCAGTAATACGAGCATGCACGTCATAGTGGACACACGGCACGGCACAGCACGACATGACAATTACTTTAGCAATAATATAACCCTTTGGTTTATTTAAGAAATTAACAAATTAGTAAATTAAAAAATTTAATTTAATTAACTAAAATATTGCATTTATTATATATATTTATTGGTTTCATTTAAAACTTATTCCAAAAATCCTATTAAATCTGTTAAAAATGTTGGAACTAATAATCAAACTATACATGATTTTTTTAAAATGTAGTTTTGTAAATATTGATTAAAAGTGTATAAACAAAACTAAAATTGAAGAGAAGAGATAAGTGTGGTGGTTAAACAAAATGGAAATAGTTTTTTGATTGATTCAAGAGGAACCAAATTTATGAGAAAAAATTAAATAAAATAAACATGACCTTTGTTTGAGAGAGAGAATGGACCAGAAAATATACAAGTCAAATTTCTTGTTTCGGAAAGATTGGACCACCTTTAGAAATGCTTTTATCAATCAAAAAATTCCTTATTTTGTAAACCATGTGATTTTCAATATTCTCTGTGTTTGGTTTCATTTCCTTCAATAATAATACAATTTTTAGATTATTGAGTTATTAGTAGTAAACAAAGATTGTTAATTAGAATATATATATAATGAATATATATGTTTTTATTATAAATTCATTAGAAAACTCTCTTTTCTAAATATTATTTTCCTTTTCTCGACAAAAGCATATATGTATAAATTATAATCCCAAGATGTTAATGGAAATGTATAATGTTCTTTATTGGATTATAACGCCTTGGGTGTTCAGAGAATCAGAAAATTTGTGTGACTTTATTGTTGACCGTACTGTATTACATATTTACATGTGAGTGGGCTTAGAGTTTTGAGAAAGTGACAAAGAGCATACTACGGTGGGTAAATTTTGGTCAAGCGATAAATTTTAACTGAGTTAAATGACAAGACTACCCATATATATATAACTTGTCAATTTTAACCGAGTTCAATAACTATTTAATGGTATAAGATTATAAGGTTTATCCGGGGATATTTACTTTAGTTTTTATTCATATTCATCCAAGTAATACATGAAAAAGATGTTTTTTTTTTTATTTTATTTTTTTTTTTTTTTTTTTTTTATTTTAAATACACTTTGGATGCATGTATATAGTTCCTTTAATTTTAGGATGTCAAAATTTACAATAATAAACATTCAAATTTCATATATATATATATATATATAAAACCTCAGAAAATATAAAAGAAAAATAATTGTTAGACTTATCATAGTTTTGATGGTTTGCTTTGCGGAATGAGACCATCTAGGTCGGTGGAGATTGATGTTTTTTTTTGTTTTTTTTATTTTTTTTTTTATGTATATAAATCTTCCAAAAAAAATTAAGATTTTTTTTTTTAAATTGTTGATTTATATATATATATATATATATAATAAAGATCTCAACCATTATGATCTATCTGTAAGATGGACAATAACATATATTGTCAAAGTCATTAATTTATATATATATATATATATTTAAAATTTTAAAGACAAGATATATTGTCAATTATATACCCGAAACATTACAAAAATTATCTTCTAAATCATACTACGTATGTTGTCAATTTTTATCTTGTTGGTTCAGGTTTTTTCGACACTCAGGGCCGACCTTGAGATTTTAAGGCCTGAGGCGAACTATGGAATATGAGACCCTCAATACTTTATGTATGTTTATATGATTTTTTTTCTCTAGTAAATACTTGTAAAAATTAATATAATAACTCAAACTCAAGACTATAACACAACAAAAAGTTACCAAAATAAAAATTTTATAATTGTATCAAAAATATATATCATTTAAACCTTATTCGTTTTACATTTTTAGCAACAAAAGTAATAATTAAGCTTACATGTATTCGAAAAAGAAAAAAAAAATGAAGTGTATTGATTTAATTACCTTTGAAACAACGACTTTTGAATTTTCGTATAAAGAGAGTATTGAGTAACAAGGTCGCAATCTATCATAAACCCTAATAATATATACTTAATCATACCCCACATCATTCATGAAATATAATTTTTTTCATATAAATGAATGAATAAACAAATAATTGATTTCATGGATTACGAATGCATTCATGTGTGTTTACTTTCATTATTATTATTATTATTTTGTGATTAAATAAAAAATTGTTGTAGTTGTAGTCTAGTAGAACTTTTTTTTTTTTTTTTTAAGCAATGTAAAATTGTTGCAATTGTAGTCTGATTAAATCAGTTTTTGAATTTGGATACTGTAAGATTTTTCGTAAGAACTATCATGGCTGTTAGCTGAAGAATTGACTTTATTAATGATAATATCAATTATATTGGTGCCCAAAGAAGAATTGTTTAAGGCTTCATTTGAAAGAATTTCTTCAGATAAATCTTTTAAGAGTAGACCTTCTACAAGTAGAGTTTTTAATGAGAAATTATTGATCGTTTGGTTGCCAATTAGAAAAAGCTTATTTAAATGGTAAGATTACTAAAATATTCAAAAACCATTTTAAATGACAAGGTTATATTATAAATTTTGGTGTTATTAAAAAAAAAAAGATCTACTTAAAAAAGCTTAAAATTTGAGCTTTTCCGAGTAAACGTAAAACAGTTTTTTTAATCATTCAAAAGTTTTACTAAGTAACAACCAAACGATACAAAAAAAAAATTTAGAAAAGAGCTTTTTCAACTTTTTTAGCCAGTAGAGAAACTCTTCCAATCATGCACTAAATCATATTGTTATTCCAATCATGCACTAAATCATATACAATCTGACATAGCTAAAAACACATTTCTTTCATCTTTTTCATTTTCTTTTAACTTGTGCTACAAGGCAACAAAATAACCAACTACAAAAAACTCTCAGCTAGTAATTTACTTTCAACTGTTGCTATCCATTTTTGGATGATAGAATTCACTTCTTCCGGCCGCTCGTCGTGAGGGCAATGTCCTGAAATAACAGAAATAGTGAACAAATTAGAACTGCAATTTTGATGTTTTGGGGCAGGCAACAACTTCTGAGAATATATTAGTAGAATTACCAGCATCAAGTTCCTTGATTACAACCCCAGAACAATACTCTTTAAGCATAGCCAGTTTCAATTTGGAGTCAGATATTGGATCTTTCATTCCCTAATAACAAATTCTACATCAATGAGTATTGTAACAACAGAAAATCGTAATGGGGCAATCGAGCTATCAGTAACACGAGCATGCACGTCATAAAGGAGATTGTGGTCTTGATTTTTCGTACCTGGATAATTAGAATCTTTTCTTCGAATCCTTCTAATAGATAGTTGAGAGGAATCGATAGATTGAAGCTGAAAATACTTTCGAGCACCACTAGCACACCGGGATCATAGGACTAAATATATGTTAAGGTGATGTTTGTCTTAAGCTAAGTTGCTAGAACTGATGCAAAACATTTTGTATAAATCATAAATGTTGATTATGAGGATACAGCTCTAAGCATTTCACTGATAAGCCAATCATCAGCTCGTTCGATTCTCTGTAAAACAAAAGGGAGCAGAATTGGTAACCATACAATTTCTGGACGCAAAACAAAAACAAAAACAAAACAAAAAAACAAAAAAAACGCAAGCAGCAACAAAAGAACCCTTACAGTTGGGTAGCATTGTTTCACTGTGTTTTCAAGATTCGATCTCAGGAAGAACAAAAGTAGTCGAGCGCCTAGCCACGCAGCCCTTGAAGTCTGTCTCTCCTGAAATATTGTAAAACACTTGAAATAATGAATTCTGGAGATCACAAATATAAACAATTTACTGCTAGCTCCCGACTTCACACAGGAATTCACGCCACGCCCGTGCCCCCGCCCCCCGTATAGGGAAATGGTGATCTGAGACCCCAAATCTTTGGGGAGAAACCTACTCAATAATGGGCCAATTATGCACATCCCTACTTTTATATTAGCATACCGCTATACAAGACTCATGCAGTAACATTTACATTAATCTGATATTGTCCATCATAATATGAAGCCTGATTATCAAATAAGAAACTAACACAAAATTATATAAAATATAGTCTTTGATTCTTTTAGAATCCCTACACAATACCAGAATGGCCACACAACACAAACGATCACATTGTAAAGTGTAATTCTGAATCATGTGCAATTCTTTGTTCACAATAATTTCAGAGCAAGCCTGAACAACTTTCCAAAATTTAAATCTTTGATTGCAATCATAAACGATGTCCGAAAGTAACAATGCATGATTTAACAGCAAAATCTAGTGGACCAGCTTGGTCGTTTCTGGACAGAAACAAACAGATATATGCAGATGGGCTTGACATGACATAAGATTAAGAAATTTACAAAGAATTAAATCAAACTTACATTAGAGAATGGAACGAAAGATTTTTCAGGAATAACATTGCCAGCACTGTTGATGAGCACAAGTGACTTGACCAAAGCAGGCCAAAGACTAGCGACAATAGCAACAAAATAGCCTGGAGATAGTAAACGGTAACAGTTAGAGAAGTAAAGCAAACAAGTTCAAGCAACTTACATATGCAGTTGGGAACTTATAACTATACATACCACCAATTGAATTCCCAGCAAGATGCACCGGTTCGCCCACAACTTCAACGATGAAATCTCTCAGCAGCTGAGCCCACATTAGTTCAGTGTACACAATATTTGGCTTTTCTGATTTGCCAAATCCCAAAACAGTGATGGCCCAAACACGGTTTCCACTGTTGGCTATGTCGGATATGTTGTCCCGGTAGTGCTCGAAGAATGCACCAAAACCATGCACAAGCAGAATGGCAGGTCCTTCATGACCAACAACTGTATACTGCAAAAGAAATATGTTGTAGAAAAATGAAGAAATCAATTTAACCTTGTTTGAATATGTCTCCGAAGTAGAAGCTAACATATCTCCAGTACATATAATTGTTAAATGTCTGAACAAGTTTTCAACTGTAAACCTGAATTAGATAGCCATTCCATCTCCATATTCGTGTTGAATACTTCCGTTCGTTGCTTGTTAAACTTTTCAGTGCCATTAGCCAGTACCACTGCCATGAAAAGAAACTGAAATGTCTCAAAATGAGAGAGAGATAGAAGCACCCTCTCAAAGTTAGAAGGATTACGCCTATAAAGCATAATCACTGTGTACCGCTAAATATGTGCCACATATATAAAATTACCATTTGTAAAAACTACAATACCTCCATTGAGCATACAGCATCAGCTGCTGCAGCAACGGTGGTAGCTGAATATCCAAAGGGTGATAAAAATCCAGCATTTCGCTCTTTCTCATACTTGATAGCTTCGTAATGCACTCTCCTTCTAGATATGATTCCAAGACAAACGGCTGGGCCAAAGAGTGCAAAAAATGAAGCTCCATCTCGACTTTCAGCATTACGTAGTCTTTCATGTACCCTGCAACAAATTAAGCCAAAAAGACTCTCCTTATAACATAGAATTAATTAAATGCAAACATAACTTACCACTGAAATCTCATTTTAAATCCCAGGACATGAAATATAACCCCGTGATCAAACACCAAAGCATGCTAGCAAAGTTTCAAATTATAATGCTTCAGTGAATGAGAAGTGAAAGAGAATCATCGTTATGAAGTATAAATACTAGTGCCCTAACCAATACACAACCTCTACCACCAGGAAAATGTAAGGGAACAAATCTTTTACATTTTGAAAGATTGTTTAGCATGTCAAGAAAAAGATATAGGCTTTTCAGAGAAAAAAAAAAAAAAAAAAAAAAAAAAAGGAGGAAGAAATAGGGAAATTAAACTAAGAAAGAATCATATTTATTTTAAGCACATAAGTTTTACGCATAGTGTATCACCAAGGTTAGAGAGAAAAGCACCTTATAGGTGACGTTTCGAAACAGGAAAAGGGGCACAATTTAAAAGTTTTCAACATACAAAACCATCAAGTTATCCATCTCAACTCAACCTTCTATGCCCTTATGCTGTACACCACCCAATTCATCAGTGATAAGAATAATAGCATAGCCATCAATGATTCAGCAATATGAGATTAACATAAATTAGTTTCTTCGATTAACGTGACAACGAACTTATGCACAGCCCAAAGTAACAACTGCAGAAAGATTTTGACCAAAAATCTTAAATATCCTATAGCATAATCAAAGTAAATCAGCATAAGAATTCACCGCATACTCTTGCCAGTCGCTTCGAGCTGTACCCTCTAAATATCTCAAATATGCTGCTAATGCATTCAATACAGAATTTGTGCCACCTCCCACAATATTTCCTTTTCGAGTGAAAAAAACAGATTTATCAGCCCTCTTCTCTGGAGCATGTTCAATATCCAAGTTTTTTTTTATTCTTTTCCCCAACTCTGATAACTTTTCTAGCAATATTCTTTCAGCTGACATCTTCTTGATCACAGTCCAGCTCTCTTTTGATTTCCATGGATTCTTATTCATAAACTCTTTCAACTTGTCAAAAGTGGGCAGATCACCTGATTCATAGTTCAATCATCATTCCACCTAGCGTTAATAACAAAAAATGCATATCAAAAGCTTTTCACATACTAAAATCTATAAGGTTAAATTCTTGAAATGAAAACTAGAATTTTCATTAAACTAGAAACTTACCCCAATTGAGTTCTATTCTTGCACGAGGTAACGTTGGCGACACAATGGGTGAAGTTGGTGGTAGTTGAAGTTTCGTAAAGTCGTTGTATGATGCAGGCAGGTCATTCAAATTCTACGTGACATGAATATGCATGATCAGTTACACATCCAAGGTTAAGAGCATGCAGTTACACATCAAGCATTCATACAGGCAAAGAAGAACCACCTTTATGTCATAAAAAGGAGTACGCCACTGAAAAATCCCAAGCTTCCCGTCTACAAAAGGCACCGTTGCCAAGGATTCATCCACATTACTGATCATCTTGCAAAGGTGATACTCAACCTCCTCTTCAGCAAATATACTAGTAGCTCTCACCTGTTGCAATCCTTCACGATAAATTTAACAGAATGAGTGGATGAGAGCTTCAAGTTGCCCTCCAAAAATATCACTTAACTAAGCAAATATAGCATATAACAACCTCTTTTACAAGCTCCCGTATGACATTTTCTACTCTTCCAAACCTAATCATCAGATCAGACCCCTGTTCCTTCAACGACTTTCTCAAGTCTTCCAAAGCAAAAAGAACCAGTTCTAGCATTTCATCAGAATATCCTGCACAAATCATTGCGTGCATCAGCACAGCTTAAAAAGCCCAACACCTTATCCGTGTTATATCAGATGTTCACCTATGTTCAGTTTCATCTATTAACAACTATAATCTATCTTGAACCATGTACTTGCAGCGTTGCCAGTTGCCACTCTAGAGTAATAGAACAATTCATTTGTTCAATTGTTTTCTACTACTCAGGCCTTTAACATTCAGATTCCTGATTTTTCCCAAGATATTAAACCTCAAATTAAATTTCATAAAGAGAATAGCAAATGCCTTAACATTTTTACATTACACAAACAAAAATACAATTATACATTTGGGAACTTAGACTGTATTTGATGCCTGAAATTATAGAATTTTGAAGTGAACCCAAATTCCATAGAATTCAAGAATCCATAGAACATGTTCAATTTTCACATAATAAATTCCTAACAATAAAAAAACAAAACAGAAGAGAAATAAAAGCATAAGCCACTCACGTGAAAGAATCCGGTGATCAAAGACATAAAGAGGAACAAGAGATTGATACTTGGAAGCTGCAACAAGACCAAAGTGATCATCCACGCGAAGATCTTGTTTGAACCAGAGAATCGCCGACCCACTTCTGGCACAACAAATGCAGTTGTTTCTTCTTCCTCCTCCTCGGAAAGTCCGACGATTTGGTGCAGAAGGGACAGAAAGAGAGCCCGGAAAACCGACAACAGCCATGAAAAGAAGTGGGGTTGGTTAGTAAAACACAAGTATATTCCATGAAGAAGGGTTTCTGGGTTATGTAGAGATGGAATCTACATATGGCAATGCACCAAAAAATGCCCAAGTAGTGGTTTGTGGAGGAGAAAATTAGGAGAATTATTTGTTTTGTTTTTGTTGAGGGAAATGCACCACGACAGTGAACTAGTGAAGTGAAGTGTTTTTTGTTCGTTCTAGTGGTAAACTGGTAACTACAAACTAGAATGGAATAAGAGGTGTCAAACGGGCTAGTTTCGGGCCGCCCGGCCCATCTAAAAATTATCCATTAGGGTTTGCAGGCTGGGCTTTGCCCGACCTTAAATATCGACCCTCAATATATAATTCTGAGTACTGCCCGGCCCAAGGCCCAAGCTCATTTAAGATTTGGGTGGATATGGGCTTTTTGGGCCGGCCCGTCAAAAAATATATTTTTTAAATCGTAAAAATAAACTATATAGGAGAAAGGAATAATAAACTTATAAATTGAAAAGTCAAATGAATAAATCACTAATCAAAATAAATAAATCTCTATTATTATTATTATTATTATTTTTTTTTTTGACATAACTCTATTATTAGTTGTTAGTAAAAAAAAACATTTATAAAATAAACAGTATTTACTCTAATTACTTATTTACTTCAATTAAATAATTTTATTTTCTTTTACATACATTTTATTATTCTTGAGTGGTGAACACCCAAGAATAATAATGTCACACCATTCTATGATGTTACATTTTTTTAATTGAATAATAATGTCCTCATTTAGTTTATAAATATTACATTTATAAAATAAACAGTATTTACTCTAATTACTTATTTACTTCAATTAAATAATTTTATTTTCTTTTACATACATTTTATTATTCTTGAGTGGTGAACACCCAAGAATAATAATGTCACACCATTCTATGATGTTACATTTTTTTAATTGAATAATAATGTCCTCATTTAGTTTATAAATATTTAGTAATAAGTAATTTTATTAAAAAATGGGTGTAGAGAATTTTTTGGGTGGCAATACTCACCCTATCCGATGGGCTTGATAGGCTTTAGACTATAAGTCCAATCCGACCCTCACTCTCGACCCTCAGGACCGACGGACCTAAAATATATGTCCAAACCCGCCCTCTTATTTGGGCTCAGGTCAAGCTCGGGCCCTCCGAGTGAGCTTTTGGGGAAATGGGTAAAGCCGGTAACAGGTACAGGCCAACCTGGCCCTTTTAACACCCGGTGATGTTCAATTTCAATCCCCATTATTTAGATTATTAAATGAGTGACGATATTTGCACCCCTCTAAAATCGTATGTACACCTCTAAATTTATATATTTTTAAAATTACATCATTGCCCTTAAAATAAATTATTAATATTTTAATTCGAATATATAATAATTTTTATAACTACTTTACTTTTTCCGATTTTTAACTAAAAAAAAATAATAAAAAAAACCCAAATCATAAGGGAGAACTCAGCCGCCTTCTTTTTTTAAAAAATAAATAAATAAATAAAAAAAATAAAAAAAATGAACTCAGTAGTCTTCTAAAAAAAAATGGAGGCATTAGGGAGGAGTGTGGCTCTTCCCAAATTCAAAATGCAAAGAGAAGACACCATTGTTTAAAATTTCCATTTTTTTTTTTTTTTTTGGGGTGAAAGGGAGGGCAAAAAAACCAGACACCATTGTTTCTCTATCAAGCTTATCTTGACTTCATCTCCAAGCTTATGGTGTTGAATTACCGGAATAAAAGCATGTTTGGTGTGTATAATAAAAGCTCTGACCATAAATCTTCCAAGGAAACAACTGAAAAAAGATGATGATGATGATAATGAACCAGATAGGGAGAGAAAGAGCGTCTGAAACCTTGATCCATCGGCCAAGAAAAGACCCAGAAATATATATATATATATAATTGTTTTATTTATAATACTTTATAAAGGTATATTTGACAATGTGTGGAATGTACTTACAAAATTTCATTTTTTTTATAATTTCAACTGGGTGTACATACAAAAGGGGTGTATATACAGTTTTTCAGTGATACAAATATCGTAACTCTTATTAAATGTGGCAAAATGATTCATATATCAAAAAGAGTTGTGGGTCAAAAGAGCTTGTAAACTTCTTCTTTTTCAAATAGAAAAGTAATATCTAACACATTTTTTTGGGTCAAAACAAAAGATGAGGAGATTAGCCACTACAAGGATCCTCCGTGGACAACAGTAATTCTACCTTATCTCTCCAAACCACCCCAATATGATATCAAACACATTCTAAACTGAAACTATGATTTTGAATTTTAAGTTAAAAACACAGAGCAAGAAGAGATAAAACAGACTTTTGACAGAAATATCACACAACAATAACCAACTAAACTGAAAATGGCGCTACAAATCCACTCTCCATCTTCTTTCACCACCAACAAACCCTATCATCTCCTTCTCTTCACACCCAAATCCAAATTCACAACACTCCTCATCAGATCCCAGAACACCCCTAACACCGAACCCGCCCAGGAATCCGGACCCTCCAACAAGCCCAAACCAGCTTCACCTGGGTTGGGATTTGGCTCATCATCATCATCATCTTCTTCTTCTTCAACAACTTCTGGGGAAGCTAATGTGAGCAAGAACAAGAAATCGAAGAGCAAAAGAGAGAGAGGGTCTGTTATTAGAAGGACTCCCTTTGAGAAACCCAGTTTGATAAGTCAAGAAGATGAAGCTAAAGCCAAGGATATGATGAAGAATGAGAAAGCTTTTCTTCTTGCTTGGTTGGGGATTGGTGGGGTCATTTTTGTTCAAGGAATTGCTCTTTCTGTTTCAGGTATCATCAAATTCTTGAATTTTTTTTCAACAGTTTATGGAAATTTATTGAAACCCTTTAGAGATAGTTGTTGGAAAAATTGGATTTAGAGTTGTTTGTGTTTGATCATTAGTAACAATAGCTGGAATTCAAGCTGAGTTATTTGGTCAATTAGTTGAAATTTTGTTAAAATTTGGCCGGATTAGACCTTTATTGAATTATCCAGACCCTTGTGGAAATGAAAATTTGGGGATAAATTGAGACTTGCATTCAATGGTCACATTTGATTGTTCAAAGGCATGGAATAAACAAATTTGAACATAACAACAGTCGAAACATGCAAATTGTTTCCATGTTTTTGAACTTTAAGCTGTTAATAATGGTTTCACATTACCTATACTGCTTTCTTTGTGTATCGAAGTTTTCGTATATTCAATAACAACTAGTTGCATTGAGTGGCCTTATCCAGGACCGAAGTTTTATGCAATGGAGGTATAATCATATCATTATCAGGAATTCAAGATGCATATGAAACACTGAGATGTTTATAAATGTACATGTATGTGTTCCTGATAAGTGAGAGCTTACGAGAATACTAGTTTGCTACTTTGGTTGGTTCCATAACTAAAATTTTTTTGACCCGACAGCAGCGTTTAAACTGCATAAGTGAACTGTTATCTTTCGAAAATATGTGTTCCCTCCCCCCATTAAGATGCACTGAGGATTACATTCGGTGACAATTATTTAGGGGTTTGAGGCAGAGGAACATCCAAACATGACTAGTTTACTACCTCCCATATAACAAATTAGACTTGATAATCTAAAGCAGGATCGATAGAAAAGGGAAAATAATTAAACGATTTGAATTTAGGATTTTGAAAACCATGATTTGTGTTGCTTCCAATTTGCACAACTTGTTTGCTGTTTCACATGTACAGGCTTCCTACCGGAAGATGTGGATAAATTCTTCGTGAAGTATCTGTACCCAACTTTCACTCCAACGGTCGCCTTTTTTGTCGCTGGAACAGTTGCATACGGAGTGCTTAAGTACCTGCAAAATGAGAAACTCAACGAGCAAAAATAATGTCACAAACGAAGCTGATGGGTTCCAGTTCCAGCGGTGACAAGTGACAACTGGTAAATTGTGATGAAAATGACTTATGCTTCTTATTTACTGGTACTTGGTAGTAAGAGAGGCAGTCGATGAAGTAAAGTGTACTCTGGTTGATTCTTCTGCTAGACTAAGCCTTTGATTGTGCAGCAATATAATGGATGTTATGGCAACATTGTTTCTTAAAGCCTTGCTGTTTGTATATGTTGTAATCGTTGGTCAAATCCGGTGCCCGGAACCTTGTTTATATTGGAAATCCGTTTTATATAAGATCGTTTTTTTTTTTAGATGAAAAGAGAAATTTATTCAAAAAAAGAGAAATACAAAGAGAGGGAAGAAAACAAACAATAAAACAAAAACAATATATATATATATATATATAAGATTGTCATTAAAACAAAAAATCTATAGTTAGGATAAAAAAATTTCCAGAAACATCGTTTTAAAACGTTACAGAAAGTTTCAGGACTCTTTTTATAACGTTACATAGTTGTGTTACAAAGCAAACAAAACTTTTTGTTTAGCTTTTTATCATTACAAAAGGACGGTCCTGATTGATCCGAGATGGACCATATCATTGAATATGCATTTCTCATTCAGCTCAGTTTTTATGAAACTGGGCATCTTGCCACAATGTGGACAATAGTCTGGCCATGTCTTTTACTCAAATGCACAGGTACATAACTCGAGCCCACCATTACTACATCAACCTCATCTCGTCATTTGATCTCGGCTGAAGTTAGGAAAACATGCATCTGTTTTGCAATATCCTGGAATTTTTGAAGTATCATTTATTGTGAAATGTAAAAATATCTCGTGTCCCTCTAACATCTTTTGTGTCCCACACTTATAGTGGTTATTGGCAGCTGCACTTATAGCAGAAAATGTTGACACCAATTCACCAAAGATAAATTTCAATTTTTTGTGGTTCTGAAAATGCTTGTAATTGTTATATATTTTCGTACAAATAATGATTATGTTTCATTGGGTTGATAACAAGCAATGTAGCCACTAAAACCTATAGGATGAATGACACCCACACACATTTTTATGCAAGCTTGGTATGGTAACCTAAAGAAATTGTTTGTAAAACATCTAACTTTTCTATACGGTTCTTAGTCAATTTGAGATTTTTAGATCATGTATAATTTGTAATTACCTTACTAATATCATGATTTTGATACTTTAATAATGTAGATATTTAGAACTTTCGGTGCCATAACCGTGTTGCTGTCATTGATGCCTGAGAAATTTTTATGGTGCTAGCATTCTCTTGCAAATACATAAATTTCAGTATCAAGCTATACTCTTTTTTGTAGTGGTTGCATATAATATTCTTAGCAATCTTGATTGGTGGGGTGATGTTTCTAGTGCATGCCTCCCTCATCCAAGAATTTTGATGGTGCAGTCCTCTCCCTGATATTAGTAATTATGCTTCCTTGCTTAAGACAAATTGTTGTAGTCAGAGCCAAATATCAATCCCTGCTCCAAAGAACAAGTCCTTTGCTCCAAAGTCTCCCTTGAAGTTCGTGATCTGAAGTTGAACAGGTTGGATAGACATTTACAGGATAGAGATTTGTGAAAAACAAGGGATACCCTATGAGTATGGAAATAGGCGTTTACAGAACCGATCACAACTCTTGGTAGATATTCAAAATGTGAATCCAACTCTAGGCACACCCAATGCGGACTGGTTTGAAACTGACATGTCAGAGACAATCCACACCGATGCTATTGGTACATTGACCTTCGCGGATAACATACGGCTGTAGAGAGCACAATCTGCTTATGATGATTTATGTTATTTGTTGTATTTTTGAGTATTATGCTGAACTTCCATGAGTTAAGACGCCAGTTCAGTTTTAATTTTCATAAGCATTATAATATTATATTCTCAAATCATTTGAGAAGTTTATTTATCTATTTGATGTTAAAAAAGACTTGCAATGAATCCTTGCTCATATTTCCATTTTTCTCATTCTCTCATTCTTGAAGACGTGAAATTATTAGGGTATATTAGGTTACTGGCTAATATTGATAAGTTACATATCAATTGATTTTCAAGTTACATGCCATTTGAATTTTCAAGTTAAATATCAATCGTATGTTAAATTACACGTTAGTTATATGTCAAGTCGCATCATTTTTTTAAAAAAAAGAACAAAAAGATCTTCATTCGACAAGAAACACTTACAAGAATACAAATAATCCTTAGCTAACAAAATAAAGCCTATCTGGAAATGAATTGCTCCAACAGATATAGCTAACACAACCAACTGCAAACCTAGCAACCGAGTGGGCAAGTCTATTGCAATTCCTAGAAATATGATCAATTTTCACATTTATACACAGATTTAAGAGAAAATATCAAACACTATATTATCTACATCTGCACAAGAGAAACTGGTCTCATTACATAAATCCACCACTCTCAATGCATCAGATTCAACACATAATGGAAAGCAACTAGGGTTGGCAAAATGGGCTGGGTACAGAGAGTTTGGCCCTTACCCGCATGATGTGGTCCGGGTTTAAACCCGGACCGCATCATTAAAAAGCCCACTTTCAGCCCTTTATTATAAGCCCATATGAATGTGGGCCGTTTGAGGGTTTTACCCAGGTTAATTTAAAGCCCGCAAAAAACCCTCTTATGTTTAACGACAACTTGAATTTCTGTCTTCTCTCCTTAACGCCTATATGCATCTATTCTTCAATAAACGAGACAACTTCTCAGCTCTCATCATCGGTGGCCTCTACCCTCTTGCCGCCGTGCCGCCATCGTGTCGCCTTCGCTTCCAGTCGCCACCAGTCGCTTCCGACGGAGGTCGCCACCAGTCGTTTCCGATGAAGCTTCTCGCCATCGACAGGAATTGCTTGAAACCCACATTTAGTGGTAGGTTTTCCTTTTTTTTTTTATGAGTTAAATCATCTTAAATGGTAAAGAATTGGTCTTCTTTAGAACATTATCTGGGTTTATCACATAAATTTGATTAATTTGATTAATTAGAATATTCATCTCTATTAATCAGAATATTTTCTGGGTTTGGTATTTCTTGAGTCTGATTTGATAGAATATATTGCTTTCATGAATAGAATGCTACTACCTTCAACATGTCTTAAACACATTCAATTTTGTCAATGCTTACAGTGGTTGTAGTTCTAATTTGCTTTATAATATACTGTTAAGGAAACCTTGCAAAAACTTTCGTAGTATATATATTGATTGTAACAATAAAGTGGGGGGTTTGTCTAGGAAAAATGCACAGACTATAAATTTTGTGGTCAATGCTTGGCAATGAAATATAGAAACTGCAATGAAATATTTGAAATTTTAAATGCTTGGCAATGAAATATAGAAACTGCAAAAGTATAGCCAATATATATATAGAGGTATTTGTTTTATGATATCCCCAATGCAGTATGCTTACATCTATTGAGACATTAAGGTATTTTATGCTGGTATTGCTGATGAGAAACTTACAAAGCTTTTATCAGCAAAAGGATGTCTTATATACCAGGATTTACATTGTTGCAAATCTTTTTCAGGACAGCAGTTGTTTACTGTAATTTTAGATGCAAAAGTTTTAGGACTGAAATGTGTTGTTTAATGCTTTTTTCCTTATCTTAGAACAGTCATGTGATCAACCCGACTAGATTTATTCTTTGTTTGAGTCAAGAGTCATTGGTAGCACAATGCAAGGAAACCCAATCTTTTTTGTATGTAGTGTGTGTCAAGAATTGTGATTACTGATTCTTGTTTGAGTCTTCAAGTTTCTTCTGGTAGCTGTGAAGACCACAATGTTGATAATTGTCATTCATACCAGTCATGCCAGCATCATAGGTAATTCAATCTTCTGATTTTTAGGTTGGTTTTCAAGCCATTGCTGAAGCTCTTGGATTGGCTACTGTGAAGGCGGCAGTTGCCATCACTGCTATAATTGCTGGTGGACGCTTGGTAAGTCTTGATATTAATCAAGATATCCTAATCCTAAATTATTAGATTTGCTTAAGCATCTTTTTAACTCCCATTGATGCTTTTGTATCTTGATCTTCCAATTATATATTTATATGGCCTGATAAGTAATTGTGTACTTATATTCCTTTTATGCGGTTGTGCAGCTGCTTCGACCAATCTATAAGCAAATTGCGGAAAATCAGTATGCAGAGATATTCGCTGCCAATACACTCCTTGTTATTTTGGGGACTAGTCTTCTAACAGCCAGGGTATGTCGATGCATTTTATAATTTCTGTATCATCTTGGCTATTCCCGTCTCTACGGTGGCTTCCGAGTCTGCTTTTAGTGCTAGCGGTAGATTTTTGAGTCCACATCGTAGAAGATTGCATCCAGACACGTTGGAGGCCTTGATGTGTGCACAAAATTGGATATGGGCTCCTCTTCGAGATATGAAAATTTTCAAATTATGTTATACTTTTATATAATATTAGTTACCATTGATGTTGATTATATTTTTTTGCTTTTTATTTTATTTTATTATTATTAGGTCGCATCCCAGAAGAAGAAGTATATGCTATAGAAGGAGTAGACGACGAAGAGCCGGTAGCGCCGTCTTGATTTATTGTTGTGTTTTGGATTTTTGGATTTGGGTTATTATTAATTTTAGTAGTATGTAAAAATTGTTCTATTTGGATTAATTGTTTTAATATAATTTTTAATATGGGTCAAAAAATATATTTATAAAATATATGTTAAAAATATGGGTCTCAAAATATGGGTATAAAATTCGGGTTAAAATCTGGGTTAAAATTTGGATCCAAATCCAAACATAATATGGGTAACAATGAGGGTCAAAGGGTGGGCTTGGGTAAAGCCCTGTTTATTGCGGGCTTGGGTAAAGCCCTACCCGCATGCATACAATTTTATTTGGGCTGGGTTTAAGCCCTTTAAAATTATGAGGGCTTGGGTCCAGTGCGGGTTTGGGCCCTCAAATTGCCAACCTTAAAAGCAACCCAATTCAACGCCATAGTAAGCCCCTCAAGAATGGCCTTCGCCTCTGCGAACTCCACTGTAACCATCCCCTTGATACTCAACGCAGTAGCCCTTACTATAATACCTGAGTTATCTCTGATCAGAATACTAGCCCCATAACGTCCACCATCAACATCCAAAGTTGCATCCACATTAAGTTTAAAGCAACAGGTAAAGGAGCACGCTATATACATTGTCATTTGAGACCTGTCCTCTGTGTAAACCGACCACCTTTCCACCAATTTTTGTAATCTGTAATGAGTTCACCAGCCCTACTCCAGTCCTAGCTCTTTGACCACTCCACCATACGATTCCTGTTGTGCCAAAGCAACCAAGCAGTAACCAGGAATCTCAAAACAATCTCCTCATTCTCAACTAAGCCAAGCCACATAATCCTGTGAAAAAAAAAAAAAACAACAATTATGAAGCTTATTAAAACTGGGAAAAAAATGACTTGATTTCCATTGTGAAGAAACCCTCTCACAGCTTAACTTAACCTATATTTTAATCGAGGAAGAGAGAAGCTTATCCAGACCACTTAATAAAATACTAAAATTCAGTCACAAAATCTTTATCCTAGTTACATGTTACCAAAAAAAAAAAAAAAATAAATAAATTAAATAATTTCACAATTAACCATCACCAAATCAAATTCGCAACACAAGAACAACAACAGTAGTTCGAGCAATTCGAATGTGCCCAAATAGAAATTGAATCAAATCCAACACAACAATATAACCTTTTTTTTTTAAATGATAATAATGATTAAATGTTGTATTATGTAAGAACTCACCTGAAAATTGAAAACTTGTTGCGGCGTTGACGAGTTTTTGAACGGTCGCTCCAAGCTGCGCCGTCAACGAGAGAAAAACGGTCAAGGCAAAGGCACGACGTTGACGGTCTCAGGAGGACAGTCACTATAGGTGGCAGCATCGATGAGCAAAGAGGCGGCAGCGGCGATGGACGACGAGGTTTCTTTTGCTTCCTCTCTTTGTTTAAGCTGCCTGAAACCCTAACAAGAGCCAAAACCCCGATTTTTTTATTTTTTATTATTTCAATTTATTTAGGGGCAAACTTGTCCAAAATAGGTCAAAAGTCATAAAAACAATAAAAAATATTTATACAGCAAAAAACAATTAAACCGATAAATTTTTCGACTCTATGAATTCACCTATATATATATGTAGTATATATAATTATTTCTCAACTGTTCAAAATTTCTAATCAAGAACAGAGTTGATTATGTTTTAGTTAGCTAGAGCCTTATGATACTTCTACTCAATATTTAAAGAGATTATTACATGCTGAAAGAAAGCATGAAAAATACTAACTGGATGCAATGATGATCGGTTTTGCGATGAAAGTTTAAGACACTACAAAGGAAATACAACAAACTATAAGTTCGGAATATCTAACGAACTTATTCAGTATCATGTAGTGAAGGTGAAAAATTTTCCACGGAAATTATCATTTTGTCTTCGATGGGGCTTGCAAAGTCTCAGCTTCATATATGCATGCAATACATTTTTTTGGCATATTAACCGTTTTGTAGGTTAATGTTTGTGTCAACAAAGTATTTTCAACCATATAGCCTGCTAATTTTGAGATAATTAAGGTTTGATAAATACACTTGAGTTCAACATTTTGTAGTTCTTTTGGCCAGAACCTCCAAACAGATGGAGATGCCCTTGACAATCTTTTTGTAATTGCAATCTTCATGCACGGTGCTTTATTGTTTGTTATCTTAATTGGAGAAATGCAGGTTGATATATAATTTACTGTCTTTTATATATCAATTTACTTTTATAATGTCTTAAAATTGAAGCATGAAATTTTAATTTCTTTTGATCATCATTGTTTCCTATAAAATAGACATCTCTCTGAGAATCTTCCGTAGCAAGGGATCCGAATGGAAATAAACTAAAGAGGTTGGTGTTAAAGGTATTGATGCACTGAAATTGCTTAGTGATCTTTCTGAGGACCTTAAAAGGAAGATGGATCCGAATGGAAATAAACTAAAGAGGTTGGTGTTAAAGGTATTGATGCACTGAAATTGCTTAGTGATCTTTCTGAGGACCTTAAAAGGAAGATAAGACACAAACTCTGTTTAGAATCACTCAAGAAAGTGAGTCTTTCCATTCTCTACAATTAAGTTATCAATCTGAACTTCAATCCATCTTACATTTACCGGATATTGAATTTATATAGATATAAATTCTCAGGTCTCCAGAAATAATTACTTAAGTCAGGAATCATGATTTATATCCCGAATCACGTGATAATCAATATGTTGGGCTACAAAAATGATTATTACATGTGATAATCAATGATTCCGGACATGAGTCATGTCTGAAGGTTGACACTTGAGAAATGTCTATTGGATATATTCTAGTTGTTATTTTTAAATATTTATAAAGGTAAAAGAGTTTGAAAGGTGGAGTGAAGCAATGTTGTATGAGTTGTATGATTGTGTCAAGCCAGTTTCAAACACAGAGCACACTCATATTATCTTAGAAGGCGACAAGATTTGATGAAATACTTTTTTTGGTGCAAGGAAAGCTACATACCTACCTCTTCAGGAATGTCAATACCGGCTTTGCAGCAAGCTCTTCATGTCGTAGAACCGTAATTAATCATCTTAGAGATGGTGATGAATTCTTTGGAGGAGAACTTGTAGCTTGGTTTCAAGCCGACCCCTATTCGTCCGACCTCCCTATCTCAATAAAACATAAACCGTAAGCAACTGTATTCTCGATTGTGTATAAAAAATCTTTCAATATTATAATTTACAAAATATAAAAAAGTTAGAACATAAACCAATCACGTGTCTTGCACCACCTGACCAAAAAACAAAAATCAAATTGGAAATCATATTTGATAGTTAGAACTCATAGTTTGTTGAAATCATCTTCGTCTTTCCTATTTTGATAGTGTAACCACTTTTTACATTTTTGCAAATCTTTCCTATTTTGGTAGTGCACACTTTTTACGCTTTGCGTCGCCACATCTCATCCTCATGACATCTATTCATCTTCATAGTTCATACCCCTCTCTTTGAAAAATCACCAGATTCACCACCACGCATTTCTTCATCATCTACATTCTACACCACCACCACTGTTAATCACTGCCGCCATGCTAGAAGTTCAGCTGCAGGTCGAAATGAAATTGTGTTTCAACATTGTGGCTAAAAGTTTGTCTCAGATGAAGAAGAATCTATCAACGCAAAGAGAGATGATGATACCTAGTATATTATCTTTGGTTGTGATGATAGTTGATCATTTGTTCTTCTACATTCCAGTGATCAATGATAAAAAAAAATGTATTACATTTGATAGAAATCTGGCGATTATCGGAAGTGTACTCCTGCGTTCAATCTGTGATTTATGGTGTCTAATATGTGTTACTATCCCACAATGGACTCGTTTCCATCGGTATCGTTTTCTCATTTGGAATTACCTCTTAGTCTTAAACAACCTTCCATTCCCACAGGTAATTAAACTAGACTCTTTACTCTTATATATACATATATATATATAGAGAGAGAGAGAGAGAGAGAGAGGGGTTGGAAATCCCGACACTCATAAGTGCACACACCTATTATCAACTATCCAACATCTCACTCTATCCTACGGTATTTAAAGCCATATACAATTTCATAAACTGTTGTAGGGAATGATGATTTCACTTTTCATTCGACAAAAGTCCATCATAGGAATTTCTTCTTCAGCGGGAATTATCGCTTTACAATCACAGCTGAGGATGTTTGTAATAGCTGGTCATCTGAATTACTTCGAAAACGGACAGTTATTTGCTCTTTTATACTCGTGGACTGCTTATGTGAGTTAAATAATTAAAATATATTTGTAAATTATTTTACATGGCTTCACTGTGGTTTTATTGATGATTAAAATCTATTTTTGTTTGTGCTTCTTTTTTTATTAATTACTTTTACTACTTTTTGTTTTCTTCACTTTCTTTTATTAATAAATTTCTCTTTTTTACTTTAAAAAAAAATTCTTTAGTATTTGTGTAGTTATTTAAACAAAGAGAAAAATTTGGTAACAAAAAAGTGTTCGACGAAAGTCTTGAGAGAAATATTTGCCTCTGAGTCTCACTTATATATATGCTGAAATGGAGTCTAGATTGATGTGGTTTTGTTGCGCTTCTGTGTGGTTGTTTGTGTCTATTCTGTTTCTGTTTTTTGGTTTCGTCCTCTGTTTTGCTGTTGTGTTAGTTTGTGCTCCTCTATTTTGTTTTGGCTTGCTTGACCTGGTTGTGGTTCTGTGGGTCTTTGATGGCTCATTTGTGTTGTTCTTTTTGGCCTTTATGGCTCTTGTTGAATATATTAAAATAAAATAAAAAAGTCTTGAGAGAGATACAAAGCTAGAGTAGAAGACCTGATAACTTTTATTTAGATTTCTCTTCTTAGGAATCTTATATCACTATATATATATAATTATTTCTCAATTGTGCAAAATTTTCTAATCAAAAATAGAGTTGATTATGTTTTAGGTAATTGGAGCCTTTTGGTACTTCTACTCGATATTTAAAGAGGTTGTATGCTAGAATAAAGCATGCAAAATGCTAACTGGATGCGATATTCAGTTTTGTGAAGAAAGTTTAAGACATTATGAAGGCAACACATCAAACTGTAATTTCAGAATATATAATGAAATTATTCATTACCATATAATGAGCGTAAAAGATTTTCCACAGAAATTATCACCTTTGTATTCGATGGGGCTTATAAAGTCTTAGGTTCGTATATGCATACAATACATTTTTCTGTCATATTAATTGTTTCGTGATACTTTATAAGGTTAATAACATTTGCTAATTTTGAGATAATTAATGTTTGATATATATACTTAAATTCAACTTTCTACAGTTCTTTTGGCCAGAACCTCCCGCCAGGAGATACCCTTGACAATGTTTTTGGAATAATTATCTCCATGATCGGTGTTTTTTTGTTTGTTGTCTTAATTGGACAAATACATGTTGATAAATATTTTATTGTTTTTTATATCAATTTACTTTTATATTACCTTAAATTGAAAAATGAAGTTTAAATTTCTTTTGATCATCATTGTCTCTTGTAAAACAGAGATATAAGCAATCTGTTGTTGCAAGAGTAGAGAGGAGAAAACTGATGGTCCAACAATATAACTGTATGTTCTTCACAAATCTCTCTGAGAATCTTCATCATTACTTGGATTCCTTTACTTGCTGTTGAAGATTCTCAGAGAGATTTCTAAAAAGCATACAGTTATATTGTTGGACCATCAGTTTTCTCCTCTCTACTCTTGCAACAACAGATTGCTAATATCTCTGTTTTACAAGAAACAATGATGATCAAAAGAAATTAAAACTTCATGTTTCAATTTTAAGGCAGTATAAAAATAAATTGATATAAAAGACAATAAAATATTTATCAATCTGTATTTGTCCAATTAAGACAACAAACAAAAAAACACTGATCATGGAGATTGCAGTTCCAAAAACATTGTCTAGGGTATCTCCTGTTTGAAGATTCTGGCCAAAAAAATTGCAGAAAGTTGAATTTAAGTATATATATCAAATCTTAATTATCTCAAAATTAGCAAATGTTATTAACTTTATAAAGTATCACGAAACAATTAATATGTCAGAAAAATGTATTGTATGCATATACGAACCTGAGACTTTGCAAGCCCCATCAAATACAAAATGATAATTTCTGTGGAAAATCTTTTACCCTCATTATATGGTAATGAATAATTTCATTATATATTCCGAAATTATAGTTTGATGTGTTACCTTCATAGTTTCTCAAACTTTCTTCATAAAACCAAATATCGCATCCGATTAACATTTTGCATACTTTATTCCAGCATACTGCCTCTTTAAATATCGAGTAGAAGTATCAAAAGGCTCCAATTACCTAAAACATAATCAACTCTATTCTTGATTAAAAAAATTTGCACAACTGATAAATAATTATATATATAGTGATATAAGATTCCCAAAAAGAGAAATCTAAATAAAAGTTATCAGGTCTTCTGCTTTAGCTTTGCATTTCCCTCGAGACCTTGATTTTTTTTTTTTTTTTTTTAATATATTCAACAAGAGCCATAAAGGCCAAAGAGAACAACACAAACAAGCCAACAAAGACCCATAAAACCACAACCATGTCGAGCAAGCCAAAACAAAACAGAGGAGTACAAACTAACACAACAGCAAAACAACGGACGAAACCAAAAAACAGAAACAAAATAGACACAAAAAACCACACACAAGCGCAACAAAGTCACATCAATCTAGATTCCATTCCAGCATATATATAAAAGAGAGTCAAAAGGCAAATATTTCTCTTAAGACTTTAATCGAACACTTTGTTGTTACCAAATTTTTCGCTCTGTTTAAATAACTACTCAAATACTAAAGAATTTTAAAAAAATTAAAAAGGAGAAATTTATTAATAAAAGAAAGTGAAGAAAACAAAAAGTAGTAAAAGTAATTAATATAAAAAGAAGCACAAACAAAAATAGATTTTAATCATCAATAAAACCACAGTGAAGCCATGTAAAATAATTAACAAATATATTTTAATTAGTTAACTCATATAAGCAGTCCACGGGTATAAAAGAGCAAACAACCGTCCGTTTTCGAAGTAATTCAAATGACCAGCCATTACAAACATCCTCGGCTATGATTGTAAAGCGATAATTCCCGCTGAAGAAGAAATTCCTATGATAGACTTTTGTCGAATGAAAAGTGAAATCATCATCCCCTGCACAGTTTATGAAATTGTATATGGCCTTAAATATTGTAGGATAGAGTGAGATGTTGGATAGTTGATAACATGTGTGTGCACTTATGAGTGTCGGGATTTCCAACCCCTCTCTCTCTATATATATAAGAGTAAAGAGTCTAGTTTAATTACCTGTGGGAATGGAAGGTTGTTTAAGACTAATAGGTAATTCCAAATGAGAAAATGATACCGACGGAAACGAGTCCACTGTGGGATAGTAACACATATTAGATACCATAAATCACAGATTGAACGCAGAAGTACACTTCCGATAATCGCCAGATTTCTATCAAATCTAATACACTTTTTTTTCATCATTGATCACTGGAATGTAGAAGAACAAATGATCAACTATCATCAAAACCAAAGATAATATACTAGGTATCATCATCTCTCTCTGCGTTGATAGATTTTTCTTCATCTGAGACAAACTTTTAGCCACAATGTCGAAACATGATTTCATTTCGACTTGCAGCTGAACTTCTAGCACGGCGGCGGTGATTAACAGTGGTGGTGGTGTAGAATGTAGATGATAAAGATATTGGTGGTGGTGAATCTAGTGATTTTTCGAAGAGAGGGGTATGAACTATAAAGATGAATAGATGTCATGAGGATGAGATGTGGCGGTGCAAAACGTAAAAAGGGTGCACTACCAAAATAGGAAAGATTTGCAAAAATGTAAAAAGCGGTTAAACTATCAAAATAGGAAAGATGAAGATGATTTCAACAAACTATGAGTTCCACCTATTAAACATGATTACCAATTTGATCTTTGTTTTCTAGTTAGGTGGTGCAAGGCACGTGATTGGTTTATGTTATGGCTTTTATATATTTTGTAAATTATAATATTGAAAAAAAATTTATACACAATCGAGAATAGTGTTGCTTATGGTTTATGTTTTATTGAGATAGGGAGGTCGAACGAATAAAGGTCAGCTTGAAACCAAGCTACAAGTTCTCCTCCAAAGAATTCATCACCATCTCTAAGAGGATTAATTACGGTTCTGCGACATGAAAAGCCTGCTGCAGAGTTAGTATTGACATTCCTAAAGAGGTAGGTACGTAGCTTTCCTTGCATCAAAAAAAGTATTTCATCAAATCTTGTCGCCTTCCAAGACAATGTGAGTGTGCTCAGTGTTTGAAACTGACTTGACACAATCATACAACTCATCCAACATTGCTTCACTCCACCTTTCAAACTCTTTTACCTTTATAAACATTTAAAAATAACAACAAAAATATATCTAATAGACATTTCTCAGGTATCAACCTTCGAACATGACTCATGTCCAGAATCATTGATTATCACATGTGATAATCAATTTTGTAGCCCAACATATTGATTGTCACGTGATTCGAGACAGAAATCATGATTCCAGACTTAAAGTAATTATTTTCGGAAACCTAAGAATTTATATCTATATAAACTCAATATCCGGTAAATGTAAGATGGATTGAAGTTCAGATTGATAACTTAATTGTAGAGAATGGAAAGACTCACTTTCTTAAGTGATTCTAAACAGAGTTTGTGTCTTATATTCCTTTTAAGGTCCTTGGAAAGATCACTAAGCAATTTCAGTGCATCAATACCTTTAACACCAACCCCTTTAGTTTCTTTCCATACGGATCCCTTGTATTCATTTACTTGCTACGGAGGATTCTCAAAGAGATTTCTAAAGAGCATACAATTATGTAATTGTTGAACCTTAATTTTCTCCTCTCTACTCTTACAACAACATATTTTGCTTATATGTCTATTTTATAGGAAACAATGATAATCAAAAGAAATTATAATTTCATACTTCAATTTTAAGACATTATAAAAGTAAATTGATATATAAAAGACAGTAAATTATATATCAACCTACATTTTTCCAATTAAGATAACAAACAATAAAGCACCATGCATGAAGATTGCAATTACAAAAAGATTGTCAAGTTCTTCTATCTGGAGGTTCTGGCCAAAAGAACTACAAAATATTGAATTTAAGTGTATTTATCAAACCTTAATTATCTCAAAATTAGCAAGCTATATAGTTGAAAATATTTTGTTGACACAAACATTAACCTACAAAACAGTTAATATGCCAAAAAAATGTATTGCATGCATATACGAACCTAAGACTATGCAAGCCCCATCGAAAACAAAATGATAATTTCCATGGAAAATCTTTCACCTTCACTATATGGTACTGAATAAGTTTATTAGATATTCCGAACTTACAGTTTGTTTATATTGATTTCATAGTGTCTTAAGCTTTCATCGCAAAACCGATCATCATCGTATCCAATTAGCATTTTGCATGCTTTATTCCAACATGTAGCCTGTTTAAATATCGAGTAGAAATACATAAGGCTCCAGCTAACTAAAACATAATCAACTCTATTCTTGATTAGAAAATTTTGCACAGTTGAGAAATAATTACACATACATATACATATACATTTAAGATTCCCAATAAGTTTCAATAATTACAAATTGACCCCTAAACTTTTGAAAATTACAAACTGACCCCGTAATTTTCATTAATTATAAATCGAACACAAAAGTTTTCAGAATTGCAGACTGACCCATTAGGTTTAAGTAATTATAAATTGAACCCACAATTTTGCTAAAATCTCAAAATGGCCCAGAATAATTACAAATCAACCCCTATATTATATCAAATTCTCCATAGGTTGCCCAAAGCAAAATCAAGGTCTAGAAACCCTAGGTCCTCTTTCGCCTCCGCCGCCGCCGCCGCAGCCACCACGCCGTTACCTGAAGGCAACGACGCACGGTGAAGCAACCATTCGACCCACACGCGCGGATCCCAAACGAAGACCGGCGATCAATCTTCACCGACCGAACGAACGGCGGCTGGGGGGTTTTCGATCTTGGCCAGATCGTGATCTGATCCAAGAGACCACCGAACGAACGAAGATCCCAAACGAAGATCGTGATCGTGATCTTCACCGACCGAACGAACGGCAGCTGGGGGGTTTTCGATCTTGGCCAGATCGTGATCTGATCCAAGAGACCACCGAACGAACGAAGATCCCAAACGAAGATCGTGATCGTGATCTTCACGGACCGAATTTCCACTGTAAGACTTATTTATATAAACTCATATTTGTAACACAAGCATGAAAAATGAGAGGTTACCAGAATTTCCAGGCATAGCACACCAATCATCTAGTGAGTTTCCAAGAGGAGTGGTTGAGAGGGAGTTTTGTAATGCTTGAGTTGTTTGTAGGAAATGTGATGAAAAGATTGATTAATTATGGGATTGTTTTGCTTGCAGATTAATTTATTTCTAGAGCTAAACTGGAAAATGAAGAACAGGTTGAAGACAGAGAATGAAGGAAGGAGAGAAATTAGGTGTAGAGAGAGTGAGAAGTGAGAACAGAGATAAGATCCAAAAAAGCATAACGGCATGAAAAATGGGAAATGATCCCATACAACAGACTCATACAACTTACTATAGACCTCACATGAAATGAATCTTTGGAATGGACTCAAACTATTTAAAAAGATTAATGTTAAACGATACAAAAATTTAGAGCATCTCTAATGCAAACATGAGTTGTAAAAAAAAAAAGATGACACGTAGGATAAACAGACGTTATGTTAATAATTGTGTCTCCAATGCAACCGTGCATATTCAAGCTCAAGCTGACGTGGCAAAAAAAAATATTAGATATTGTCAACATGACCGTCCACTTTCAAACGGTCTGTTGCACACCTATTTTTTAGGTTGACTCAGCAAACATTTAAAACTGACATTAATTTTTCATATATTTTTGGTAAGGAAATAAAATAAAAAAAATAAAACAGGAAAAAAAAATGAACACGTCATTAAAAAAATTCTGTTTTAGACGGAAGCATTGGAAACCAAATTTTAAGTTGATTGTCTATCAAGTCTATTTTTATGCCACATAGGAAACAAGTCCCTTGACATTGTTGTCATGTCAACAATTATTAGTATGCATGCCACTTTTGTATTGGAGATACTTTAGTCTGAATTTTAACTCAAATGATGTGACAGGTGAGTTGTCATCAACACATACAACATGAAATAATGTAGTTAATGAAAAAATCACTCGCCACATTATTTAGATTGAAATTTAGATTAAAATTTTGAATTATCTAACATTAATGATTAAAAAAAATAATAATAAATTAATTAAAAAAAAACATCTGGCAACCAAAACAGGGCCTTTATAGGGAATGACTAAAAATCAACAATAGACATAAAACGTTGCGTTTAGAGTTAAGCTTCCCACTATAAAAAGCTTTCTTTTACGGACAATCCTAGATTGTGCATTCGTTAAAAACCTTGAAATCTAGAAACTTCCTCTCACTAAAATGCTCATCCTTCATTTTAGAAACCTTCACCGAATCCACCATTTTCTTCACCAAAATTCCTCCGAAAAGCCACCCTTACAAGTTTCTACTCTCTCCTCATGACTTGCTTAGATAGTCCGATGGGAGACTTTCTATATTTATATGAGTGAGAGTAGGGACCCCCTACATATGGTATATAAATAAATAAAGGATTCTCAACCCTACAGGATGGTTAGTTTCAAAGAGAGTACTAGACCCACACTTACACAATAGTCCATATCATATTCTACATATAATATATTGTAGTTAAAAGTGCACCAAACCTAACAAATGTTGTGTTGCGGAATGCCCTGAAAATTCGATAGAAAAATGCACACAACACACAAACGCAGATATTTACGTGGTTCGGCAATTGCCTACGTCCACGGGAGGCAGCAAACTGATATTATTAGAGAAATTAAAACAAATACAGAAAACAGAATTTCTCTCAGAATTCAGGAAGCTTTGCTTCTTTTCTGATTGCTCTCCCTTGCTTGTTCTTCTTGCTTTGCTGAGGGTCTTATTTATAAGGGGAAGGTAGAGACAATCTACCCCCATTTTCAGCAATGAAACAAGGGAAAGGTAGAGACAATCCACCCCCATTTTCAGCAATGAAACAAGGGAAAGGTAGAGACAATCCACCCCCATTTTCAGCAATGAAACAGGGGAAAAGTTGAGCCAATTGTCAACAATCTCCACCTTGGCGAGAATTCACCGATCAATGCTGCCTCCATTACGCCCTTAGGCGATACGAGCTCGAGAGATATTGATCAAGTCCAAACAATGTTGGAACTTGATCCCTGTTACCACCTTTGTTAGCATATCTGCAGGATTGTCTGCAGTTCCGATTTTCTGGAGTAGAATGTTCCCTTCATCTACTATTTCTCGAACAAAGTGGTAACGGACATCTATATGCTTGGTGCGAGCATGATGGACCTGGTTCTTTGCCAAACAAATGGCACTCTGGCTGTCGCAGAAAATCTCCACATTTTCCTGAACAATGCCCAAATCCCTGATCAAACCACGAAACCAGATGGCTTCTTTGAAAGCTTCTGTTACAGCCATATACTCTGCCTCAGTAGTAGACAAAGCCACTGTTGACTGTAAAGTCGATCTCCAACTTACTGGTCCTCCTGCCATAGTGAACACATAACCAGTAGTAGATCGACGCTTGTCAAGATCACCAGCATAATCAGAATCAACATATCCTTTGATATGTTTGTCACCCGTCTGATCTCTCTCGAACTTCAAACCAACATCTACAGTACCCTGAATGTACCGTAGAATCCATTTCACTGCTTGCCAGTGGCCTTTGCCAGGATTGTGCATGTAACGGCTCACCATACTTACAGCATGTGAAATGTCAGGTCTAGTACACACCATCGCATACATCAAGGCACCAACAGCATTTGCATATGGAACATGATCCATTTGCCTCTTTTCATCATCAGTAGTCGGTGACATTAGTGCACTCAGTTTGAAATGTGGAGCCAACGGTGTACTTACAGGTTTAGACTTGCTATCAATGCCAAACCTCTGAAGTACAGTCTTCAAGTACTGAGTCTGTGTCAAACAGATGGTACCTTTTGCTCTGTCCCTTTTGATCTCCATACCAAGAATCTTCTTGGCCTCTCCAAGATCCTTCATGTCAAACTCTGAGCTCAATTGAGCCTTCAACCTGTTGATCTCCACCTTGCTCTTAGATGCTATCAGCATATCATCCACATATAAGAGCAAATAGACAAATGTACCATCTTGGAGTTTGCGGAAATATACACAGTGATCAAAATGGCTACGTGTGTACTTCTGAGTTATCATGAAGCTGTCAAACCGCTTGTACCACTGTCTCGGTGACTGCTTCAAACCATACAGGGACTTGTTCAGCTTGCAAGCCCAATTTTCACGTCCTGGGACTTTGAACCCTTTTGGCTGAGACATATAAATTTCTTCGTTCAAAGTACCATGGAGGAATGCGGTCTTCACGTCGAGTTGAGCTAACTCGAGATCAAATTGTGCAACCAAAGCTAATAGGATCCGAATAGACGAATGCTTGACAACGGGTGAAAATACCTCATTGTAGTCTATTCCTTCCTTCTGTGCGTAGCCTTTCGCTACTAATCTGGCTTTATATCTGATGTTGTCTTTGCCAGGAGCACCTTCCTTTTTGGCATAGACCCATTTGCACCCTATAGCTCTCTTTCCCTTTGGAAGTTGTGTCAGCTTCCAAGTTTCATTCTGGTGAAGTGATTGCATTTCCTCATCCATCGCCTTCTTCCACTTGACATTGTCTGTACTGTCCATAGCTTCTCTATAGGTGTACGGGACATCATCATCAGTCACTGGAAGAGCGTATGCCACCATGTCTGTGTAACGGGCAGGCCTCCGAATGTCTCTTTTCGGTCTACTAGTGGCAATAGACTCTGGTTGTTGTCTGATCTCAGATAATGGTGCTGAATCCTCCACCTCAACTGATATCTCGTCCTGGTTATCAAAATCATCATCAGGACAATCAACTGTCGGAGAAGCCTTTTCTAACTTCTTGGGAGTTTCAAACTCCACCTGTTGCAGAGAGTTTGGATTCTCATTCTCTGTGCCTCGAGGTATTTGTTTCAGCATTGCAGATTCGTCAAAGGTAACATCTCGGCTTAAGATGATCTTCTTTGACTCGGAATTCCATAATCTGAATCCCTTAACTCCTTCACTAAATCCCACGAAAACAGCTTTCTTGGCTCTAGGATCCAGTTTGGATTCAGTAACATGAAAGTATGCTGGACATCCGAATATATGCAATCGATCATAATCAGAAACAGGTTGTCCAGACCATACCTCTTTGGGAGTTTTCCCATCAAGTGCAGAAGCGGGTAGTCTGTTGACTATATGAGAGGCATACATCAAAGCCTCTGCCCAGAATGCCTTCCTTAGGCCAGATTGAGAAAGCATACACCGAACTTTCTCCACCAACGTACGGTTCATCCGTTCTGCTATACCATTCTGCTGTGGCGTGCCAGGAACTGTAAAATGTCTGATTATCCCTTCATCCTGACAGTACTTCATGAAAGGATCTGATTTGTATTCCCCGCCATTATCTGATCTGAGTCTTTTAATCTTTTTACCTGTCTGAGTTTCAATCATCTTCTTCCATTGAAGAAAGATATCCAGAACTTCATCCTTATGCTTCATGGTGTATACCCAGACATACCTGGAGAAATCATCAATAAATGTTACAAAATAATGTTTACCTCCCAATGAAGCATTTTTGGAAGGCCCCCAAACATCAGTGTGAACATAATCCAGTGTTGCTTTTGTACGATGAATAGCGGTGCCAAACTTGACTCTTGTCTGCTTGCCCATGACACAATGCTCGCAGAAATCAAGTTTACCGGTCTTTGCACCTTTCAGGAGACCTTGCTTCACCAAACCTTGCAAAGTCTTCTCCCCGACATGCCCTAAGCGCATGTGCCAGAGTCGGGAAGTATCAGATGCCTCATCGTCGGAACTGCTAGAGACGGCTGCTCTTCCTGTGACTGTGTACCCGTCCAGAAAATATAAATTTCTCTGTCGAGTACCTTTCATTGCCAAGAATGCACCTCGTACAACCTTCAGGACTCCACCTTCCATGGTCACCTTGTAACCGCTAGAGTCTAAGACCCCCAGTGAAATGAGGTTCTTTTTCAGATCAGGGACATACCTGACGTCTGTTAGTCGTCTGATTGTACCATCGTGCATTTTCAGGTGAACAGTTCCTATCCCTTTTGTCTGGCATGTGTTGTCATTGCCCATAAGCACAACTCCTCCGTCAAGCTCTTGGAAGCTTGAGAACCACTGCCTGTTGGGACACATATGATAGGAACAGTCGGAATCTAGAATCCATCTATCAGAATGGCTTTCTGATGATGAAACTGTAAAAGCCGAATCCTCTTCATTATCAGCTTTACTTGCAACATTCACATTAGATTTGTCCTTGTTTGGACAATCTTTCTTCCAGTGCCCTTTCTGGTGACAATAGGCACATTCATCCTTCGCAGGACGTCTGAATGATGATTCTCCTTTTGGCTTTGAGCGAGATGCTCCTCTTGATTTTGAGCGAGATTTACCACGCTCACTAGGCACTCCAGATCTTCTGTTGTTTATCCTTCCTCGGGCAACAGTCAATGCTTCTGATGTAGAGTCTCTGTGATCAAGCTGATCCTTCTTCCGATACTCATTATTCACCAGAGCATTAGAAACGTCTATGAATTTAACCTCATCCTTTCCATATAACAGAGTTGTGGTTAAGTGTTCATAGGTATCAGGCAAGGAATTTAACAACAGTAGTGCCTTATCTTCATCGCTAATTTCAACATCTAAATTTTGTAAATCAGCGAGAATTTTATTATAATTATCCAAATGCTCAATCATAGAAATACCTTTCTTGTACTGGAAACGAAAGAGCTTCTTCTTCAGGTAGAGACGGTTCTCTATGCTTTTCGTCATGTATTTGTCCTCCAGCTTTTTCCAGAGACTTGATGCCATAGTCTCCTTCATGACAAAGTACTTCTGGTCCTTAGCTAAACACAACCGAATTGTGCCACAGGCTTGACGATTTACATACTTCCAATCTTCATCAGACATATCTTTGGGTTTGGAACTCAAAGCAATATCAGATCCTTCCCGGAATAATAGATCCATAACTTCGCATTGCCACATACCGAAGTTGTTGCTGCCGTCAAACTTCTCAATATCAAACTTCGCGTTTGACATCGAGCTCCTTTGCCAAGAACTGCTGGTTGATGCTGATGTACTGCTGGTTGATGCTGATGGTTGAGCTTCAGTTGTTTTTTCCAAAAATTCTCCAGCTTTTGGATCTTCCATCGTGCCTATTAAAGCTTGTCTAAGTAAAAACAGTATTTAGAAGCGGATTTAGCAGAAACTGATGGCACGGTTGCGTCCGGAACGGTCGAAATAGTTGGAAACAGGTCCGACTCGGTTGAAAACGGGTGAAAATTGCACTGAGTTGGGCAAAAAACACTTCTGAACCGAGTTGACTCGGGAATATTCCGTTAGGATAACGGAATATTCTCTGACAAAATCAAAATCAAACAGTCTCTTTCCTTTCCGGTCAACTCTCTCTTACTTAAACATTCTAGTCAATTCGGTTTTTCATAAACTCAAAATATAATATCATATGTTGTTCACAATTTTATAAAAATCTTACAAAAACTACTTGCCACGGTGGTTTCGATGGGAAGACGAAGACTGGGAAAGTGTCAGGGAAATTAAGGATTTTGAACATTTCACATTTGACTAGCAATTCTTTGGCTTTGATCAATAGATACGCTTCTCTTCATGCTTAGAAAAAAACTATATATATGGTGATTTTTAGCTTCCATTAATTGAAGTGATTTTCGTAGTATTAATTGTGTAGTTTTGAGTGGAAGTTGAATGTGTGGAGTACTACTACTCGTCATTTTTTACTATAAACTAGAGAAAATATTTTGTGTAAGAATTGATTACTTGTAAAGTTGATTTGTAAATGCAAATGTAGATATTTTCGTTTTTTTTTTTTTTTTTTTTTTTGAATATACAACAACTGTCGGGACTCTACAAGCGCAGCCCGGACTACAGCTCCCACAAACGGGAGAGAGAACCCACAATTGGTGGGACACCACCCACCCTTGGGAATAAAGGCCAAGGGGGACAAATAATAAAAATATATACATGTACACAATGGGCTTTGAACCTTGGTGGTGGAGGTTCCCAGGGGAGGGTCCAACCACATTGGCAAGAGGCCCAAGTAAATGTAGATATTTTCATAGTTACTAATTTTGATGTATATGCAAATGCAATTGTGTAAGAAAATTCCCGGTTCATTCCAAGCAGATAATACATGCAATTGTCTCTCTTATGATTCCTTTTTCTTCGTCTCGCTTTTATGTGTATATTGGCTCCTGCTATATGTTCCTTCAAAATCAAACCTTTTAATTAGTTGCTGTGAATGATATGATTATTGGCATATAGAGGTAGGCACACTAAATTGTAGGTGATACATCGTGGGATTGTAGGAACATATAACATATTTGAATGAATGTGAAATCCTTGTTCTAGAGAATGTCCAATGTTGGGAACACCTAAATTCTATTTTGTCATTTGGTACTTGTTATGAGCTTGTACATGGAATTTCAATTGCACAGTATCAATTTGATATTACCAAAATGAGCTTGTACATGGTTTGGAATTTCAATTCTGTATGATAATACAAAAATGTATTATATATGCTACGAAGTTGTATCAACTCTTTTAATAGTATTTTTTTTTTTATGTTAACTCTCTTAATAGTATTATGATGTTAAGTATCATATTGTTTTATTTTACTTTTTGACCGGTAATTCAATTAGCTGAATTAGAGTGTGCTCATATAAAATCGATCTTGCTATGCTGAATGGGAAATTTTTTTGAGGGTAAACATGATGTGATTTTAAACTATAAATAAATAAATAAACACACACTGAAAAGTTACATCAAAAGATTTTAATTATGATTAATTTATTACAAAAAAAGTTATTTAAATTTATTTCAAGTTATTCAAACAAATTTATTATTTTTATTTACAAGACTAATTAATTTTTAAAGAAATAAATTTAATTATTTTTCATTCCAGCATTCTAATAAACATGATTATGTAATATTTTGTTCAATCCCGTAACATACCAACATAGAATTATTATATTTTTAATCTTATCCTATATTGCACCAAACACATGATAATATTAAAATTAATCCAATCCAATCCAATCAATCTCATCATATCATATTTCATAAAAATAATCATATCTTATCCATGCACCAAGTGGGACCTACTAGTATTACATTAATTGTACTTTGTGGTTGAGATTGATACTACTTGGTCTCAAAAGTGATTTTAACATTCAAACTTGGTTCATATATTTTCATTATGAGTAATGCTAGATGTCCCAATTTTTTTTTCCAAATTCTGTCCCAAATGATGTGGCACGTGAGGTGTTAACATCATTTCAGTTTCCATATAATCCCATGGTTTATAAGATGCTGACATCTCACGTGTCACATCATTTGGGACACAATTTGGAAAAAAAAAAAAAAAAAAATCGGACATCTAGCATTACTCTTTAATTATTTATTGCCTCATTTTTCTCCTTCTCTTTTTCTTTTTCTATTTTTGATAAAAGTAATTAATAATAAGAAAATTTTCAATACGATTTTCTAAAGGGATAATCCTATTTTAGTCCCTCTAATTTGATGTATTCTAGAATTCAGTCCATTAGTTTGGAGTATTTTTTTTTTTAGTCCAAACCTTTATTGACAATCTCTTTTATAGTCCCTACCATCCAATTCCGTTAAGGTTTTTGTTTCTCAAAATTTCATCAAGGTTTCTCAGAATTCTGTCAGGTCAACGAGGGTAAAAAGGTAAAACAACGTCAGAGGTTCTAGATTATTGTTTGACGAAAGGGCATAATGGTATTTTTCAAATTAATTAAAAAAAAAATCAATTTGAGTAGTTTTAATAAAAATTAACATATATATTAAAAATTAAAATTAAAAAAATGGTGATATGATCACCAAACCCTTGCCCATATCTTCTTCTTCTTTTTCTTCTTCATCATACCACAATCATCCACCACATCACCACACCAATCCAGATAAAATAAAATAAAAAATAAAAACCTTTCCAATATCAAATCTCCCCCAAATAAAAGAACCAAAAAAAAAAAAAAAATCACCATCTAAACCAAACCTTGAACCAAACCCATAATCAACAACCTCAAACCACAATCATCCACCATCATCACCAAACCTAGATCATCTCCTTCATTCTCTTTTTTTTGATCCACCATCATCACCATTATCATCTCTCTCTCTCTCTCTCTCGTCGGTGGCCACCGTAAAAATAATCTCAACCACCACCACTCTGTGAATCAACCATCATCACCACCACACCAATACCCAAGCATTTTTTTCTACTCTCAACCAGATTAAAATCAAAAATGAAAAAAAAAATCAAACCCTAAATTCGATCCTCCATTAACCCGATTCACAAACAGTGTGATAAGATCGACATCGAGAGAGAGAGAGAGAGAGATGAGATGAGATTGAGAGAGAGATCATCGTCTCTTTTATCCATCTAGATGGTAAAGTCGCAAATATGCTAGCGAGAGCGAGATCGAGATCGATCGATTTGGCGGAGGTGGTCGATGGTGGATGTGTGTGATTGAGTTTAGGTGGTGGTGGATTTTGGGTTTGTGGTGGTGGATGCTTGAATGGTTTGGAAGTAGGGTTTTAATGGATGGATGGAGGTGGAGATCCAAATCCACCTTGTTTTTGTTTTTCATTTCTTTTCTTTCTTTTTTTGGTTTTTTTTTTTTTTTTTTTTTTCCAATCTGAGTTTTTAGGTTTGGCAGTGATGATAACGGTGGTGATGGTAGGGTTTGATTGAATCCAGTGGTGGTGGGTTTAATTATATTAAATATTAATAATTTTTTTATAGAATTTTGTATAATAAATTTCTCTAAACATATTAATTTTCTTTTATTGTTTTAATTGTTTTTAGTTTTTTAATAAAAAGAAATAATTGTTTTTGTTTTTGGTTAGTTTTAATTATTATTATTATTATTATTTTGTATTTGGTGGAGATCCATCACCAAATCCATTTTTAAAATTTAAATTCTTTTTTATTTTAAACTTTTGTCATTTTAAAATTTTAAAATAATCAGTTTAAGGCTAAAATTGGAGGGCATCGAGGTCTTTTAACAGGTATCAGCATTACTCACGAGCAGCAGGGTCATTTTGCTCTCTATCCATGTCAGAATGTGTACTTTTAATGGAAAACAAGACATAAGGACTAAAAATGACAATTTTCCAAACCAATGGACTGAATTTCGGAATATATCAAACTAGAGGGACTAAAATAGGATTATCCCTTTTCAAAAATTAAAATTGCAATATATTTTTTTAAAGAGTTTATAATATTTTTATGATTTTAATTGAAAAACATCATACAATCTAAATGAAAGACAGCTGCTTAATTCATTGATGGTTGTTGCTTGACCAATATAATAATTAATTAAAAATTAATGAGAAAAAAAGGGTAATCTTTTATTTTATTGACATCAAAATATCTCACTAATTTCAACGATTGATTCTTCCTCTACTAACAAATGAGAAAAAAACAATAATCAAAACTAAAACTAAAACTAAAGGACTTAATTGTCCTCACCTCAATAATCTATTGTCATGAGTCTGGAATATTTATATTAATTTTTATGTTTTTACTTTGCCAAAAAATAGAATTAATCAAGACCATTGATTCAGGTGATAACAAGGTGAGGTGAGGAAGGAATCAAAATCCAAAATAAAAAAATGGGATAATATCATTTTAGTCCCTACTGTTTATCATATTATCCATTTGGGTCCTCATGGTTCCAGTATTGGTTATGCAGGTCCAAACGTTCACTATTAATTGTTTTTTTAGTCCTTACCGTTAGGTTCTGTTAGGGTTCCGTTAAACAAGTGAGGGTATATTAGTAAATGGATCATTAATCATTTAATCAAATTAATAAATATAATTAATTTAAATAATAAAAATTAAAATACAAATTAAAATATTTTAATGAAAGATTAATATTAAAAATAATTAAAAAGTAATATTAAAATAATAATGTTAAATATTTATTAAGTTAAAATAATTTGCATCAAACATAAATCAGTTTGATGATTTTCCCCAAATATTTGATACAGATTCACACCACAAACAAACCCAGGAAAATCATCACCAGACCGAGAGTCGGACCACCATCAAATATAAAAAAATCATCACCATTGCATCATATCCCCAAACAAACAGAGGGAAATCATCATCCATCACCACAAACCCAGAAAAGCATCACCACCAAAACCCAGAAAAATCCAACCATTGGCTCAATACAACCATCAACACTAAACCACCATCATCATCATTATCGCCAAACTGCCATGATCATCACTAAGCAAACCAAGAAGCACCACAACATAATCACCACCAGACCCAAAGTTGGACCACCATCACCGCCACCGCCGCCACCACCACCACATAAACCAGAACCCAACCGGATCAACTTCATTTTCTTCTCGAATCCTCGCCGGTAACACCCTGAAGTCCCACCATCAACACATCAACCGTCCTTCTATCTTCTCTAACCACCACCACTCAGTGTAAGATAAAGAAGAGATTGCCGATCTCTTCTCAGCGGAGGAGATCAGTGCTCCCCACTAGCAGATTTAGGTTTAGAAAATGGGAGAGACGCTGCTAGGTTTGGGTTTAGAGAGATAAGAGAATTTCGATTTAGAGAGAGAAGATGGTAACGAGGGAGAGAGATGAGGGATCTGATCTGATCTGACCTAAAATTAAATTTTTAAAATTCGAAACCTAATTGACCCAGATTGAAACCAATTCGAAACTTAATCTTGGGGGTTTTGTGTGATTTGCGATATGTGTGTGTGAGAGATGGTGGCTTAGTGTGTGAGAAATGGTGATTTTTTGTTTATTTGTATGTGAGTCTAGTGTGATGGCCATTTGGTGGTGATGGTTTGGAGGTGGCTAAGTTTTAGGTTCTAGACATCCAGGTTTGGTTTAATGATTTGGATTAGGATATGAAGATGATGATATGAGATGTGAGATGTGGCTAGGTTTTATTATTTTTTTAGGGTTTGGGTGTGGGAGATATGATAGAGGAGACTGGAGAGTGGAGAAGATGATGAGAAATATGGGTGATTAATTTAGGTTAGGGAAAATACGATTTGGTTGTGTTAATTTAGGTTATTTTTTTCATTTTTTTTAATAGTTTAATTAGGTATCAACTCCCAAGAAAACCAAAAGAAGAGGTAATTCTCAATTTTTTAAAACTCATTCTATGACTACTAGAAGGTCGAAAAATATTGGAGGTGTTGTGAGTAATTCTAGCTTGCATAATAATGATAAGAAAGTCGTTTGGAATTTGGGGGACGAATTAGCTAGGGTGATAGAAAGGGGTGTTACTTTTCGGTTGCACGAGAGTCAGTCCCTGGAGAATCCTGTTGTGGACAAGCAGAATAATGGCATTTCGGGGAAGGAATCAGTCACGGGATGGGATTTGGAGGTAGAGGTTGCTAAGATTATGGAGACAGGTGCTGCGTTGGGATTCAATTTCTTTGGGAGTAGGGAGGAGATAACAGCGACAGTGAGGGAGATGGAAGAGGAAGTGGAGGCGAGAAGAGCCTTTTAATTCCTTGTTGTTTGGTGTCCAGTGTGGTTGGGTCTTTGGAGTTTAATGTTAGGTTTATCTTGGAATGTTAGAGGTCTTGGAAGGGAGGAGAAGAGGAGGAAAGTGGGTAGGGTGGTTCGCTTTCATAAACCAATTTTTCTCTTTATTCAGGAAACGAAACTGAATGTGTGGGATAATAGGACTATTAGTAGTGTGGGTGGGTCTTTGCTTTCCAGAGGCGTTGGTGTTGAAGCGTCGGGATCGGCGGGGGGTTTATTATCTTTATGGAACGAAGAGTTGTTTTCGGTCACGGATTGTGTTTCGAATAAAGGCTGTATCATTTTGGCTAGGGTTCTCATCAAAGTGAATAAGGAACTGGTGCTTTGCAATGTGTACGCTCCGAACGGTGAAAGGGAGCGGAAAGATTTGTGGGAGTTTATAGTCAGTAAAATGCAGCTTTTTTCAGCTCCTTGGTGCATTGGGGGAGATTTTAATACAGTTTTGAGAGAGGAGGAAAGGAAGGGAGGCGTGTTTAATAGAAGCTCAGCGAGAAGTTTTGAGAATTTTAGTCTAAGAATGCAGGTGGTGGACATGCCTATGCGAGGAATTCAATTTACTTGGTCTAATAATAGAGAAAATGGGTGTTGGGCAAGATTGGATAGGTTTTTAGTGTCTCCAATAATTTTATCTTAGTTCCCCAACCTAGCGCAAATTGGTCTTCCCCGTTCTATCTCCGATCATAGTGCGATTACTCTTGGGACAGGTTCGGTGTGTTGGGGGCCAAGACCTTTTCGTTTTTTCAACTCTTGGTTGGATTCAAAAGATTTGATGGATGATGTTAAGATGTCTTGGGCTGGAACGAAGTTAGTTGGTTCTAAGGGTTATGGTTTGAGGGCTAAGTTGAAGGCGGCTAAGGCCAAAGTCAAGAGGTGGGTTTCTTCGAATGCTAAAGATAGTTTTTCCACTAAAATTGTTGAGGAAAAATTAGCTTCTTTGGACAGGGAGGCAGCTGCAGTAGGATGGTCGGATTTGGCTAAGGTGGAAAGAATGAAATTAGTTTCGGAATTTTGGAAAGTGATAAAACAAGAGGAGCAAGCGTGGAAACAAAAATCTAGAGTTAAGTGGCTCTTGGAGGGTGATAGGAATACTAGATTCTTCCATTGTGTGGCGAATGGGAGACGACGTAATAATTATATTGATGAGATTTCGTTCAATGGGGTTATTAAAAGAAATCCTATTGATGTCAAGGAAGGGGTGGCTAATTTTTTCGAGAATGCCTATAAGGAGGTGAGTTGGAGAAGGCCGACGGTCGATGGTTTGCCTCTCAAGAGATTATTGGACCTTGATAGAATATCGTTGGAAGATGCTTTCTCCATTGAAGAGGTGCGGAACGCTTTAGCTAATTGTGATGGCAATAAAGCCCCGGGTCCGGATGGGTTCAACTTAAGGTTTATTAAGAACAATTGGGAGGTGATACAGGAGGATTTTATGAGCTTTATGGAGGACTTTCATAGGGACGGAAAAATCGTTAAGGAATTAAACAAGACGTTTATTGCCCTCATACCCAAGAAAGCAAAAACGTCCTCCTTGTCGGATTTTAGACCTATAAGTCTTGTGGGGTCGTTATATAAAATTTTGGCCAAGGTGTTGTCCAACCGGTTGAAAAGGGTGATGAGTTCAGTGATTGGAGAGACCCAAATGGCTTTTGTCAGCGGTAGACAGATTTTAGATAGCTTCATTATTGCCGAGGAAATTATCCACAGCTGGAAAAAGGATTCTTCCGGAGGAATTCTGATTAAACGTGACTTCGAAAAGGTGTACGACAGCCTGAGTCATAGTTTTTTGGATGATAGGATGAGAGACATGGGCTTTGGGGATAAGTGGAGGCAATGGATGTCTTGGTGCATATCGTCTCCGGAATTTTCTGTTTTAGTCAATGGTAGCACCACTCGTGAATTTGGGTTGGAAAAAGGCCTTCGTCAAGGAGACCCTTTATCTCCGTTCCTTTTCAATGTGGCTGTGGAAGGTCTGAGTGCTCTTTTCAGGAAAGCGGCGGAGATGGATTTAGTTAGAGGATTGGATTTCGGTTCAGAAGCTACTCATATATCCATTCTTCAATTCGCGGATGATACGGTTCTTTTTATCCAACCTAAAGTTGAGTACATTCAGAATGCTAGACGTATTCTCAGATGTTTTGAAATGGCGTCGGGTTTGAGAATTAATTTCAATAAGAGCAATGTGGTGGCTGTGGGAAAGGCGAGGGAGGAGACTACTAATTGGGGTGAGATTTTTAGATGTTCTAACGCTTCTCTCCCTATGGTGTACTTGGGTCTCCCTTTGGGAGGCCGTCCGAACATGAAAAGCTTTTGGTTGGATCTTATTCAGAGAATTCAGAAGAGGTTAGCCCCGTGGAAGAAGAAGTTCCTCAACAAAGGGGGGAGATTAGTCCTTATAAAGGCCGTGCTAGCTAGCATCCCTACCTATTTTATGTCGGTGTTCAAGATGCCAGTGTGGGCTGCTCAAAGGGTGGAAAGTATTCAGAGGAATTTTTTTTGGGGAGATGGCTTGGAAAAGAGGAAAATTCATGCTGTTAAATGGGATATTTTGTGTAATAGGAAAGATAAGGGAGGTTTAGGTATTGGCGTTATTTTAAACAAGAATAAAGGCCTCTTGGCTAAATGGTGTTGGAGGTTTGGGGCGGAAGACGTCTCTCTTTGGAAAAAGGTCTTGTGTGCCAAGTATGGCATTCCGGAGAAAAGTATTAAATGGGATTGGAAGACTAATTCGAAGGCTTCCACTTTTGTTGGGACCATTGGAGGGATGCTTTCTCAAAATACGGCCCATGGAGTGTTAATTGAAGAGGGTTTGGTGGTGAAAGTGGGGAATGGAGAAAGATCTAGGTTGTGGATGGATATAAAGGAAGGAGAGCGGCCTTTGGCAGAGGCTTACCCTAGGATTTTCGTTTTAGCTAGTGATAAATTGGGGTATGCTAGTAACTTCGGTAGATGGGTGGATGATTCTTGGGTGTGGGAGGTGAAGCTCAGAAGACCGGTGTTCGATTGGGAGAGGCAACAATGGGACAATTTTTGTCGGTTCTTGAATAATCTTGGTATTCAGAAGAATGTGCAGGACAAATTAATTTGGAAACATGATCCTTCAGGCTCCTTCTCGGTTAATTCCTTTTGGAAGATGCTTGAGGTTGTTCACTTGAATGATTTTAGTGGTTTTAAAGAGATTTGGAAGGGTTTGTGCCCTCCTAAAATTGAAATTTTTGTTTGGCAATTGATTCATGGCAGGGTAATGGTGAAAAACGTTATCAAAAGGTTTGGTATGGATATGATCTCGGATACGGCTTGCCCTTTTTGCAGCAAGGAGGAGGAATCGGTGGATCATTTATTTCTCAATTGCTTGTGGTCTTGGAAGTTATGGAACAGTTGCATGTCGTGGTGGGATGTTACCTGCTGCAGCCATTCTTCGATTCGTGGTTGGTGGTTAGGCTGGTGCGGTTTAAGTCCTATGAGGAAATATAATAGAGCTTGGGGATCCTTGTTTTACGCAGTGGTTTGGACAATTTGGGAGACTAGAAATGGGATTGTGTTCAACAACGGAGACATTAGTTTGATTAAGGCAGCGGATGATGTTAAATTCAAAGTGGCTTGGTGGTTTAAGAATTATGGGGGAGGTTCGATTTATTCGGTTACGAACATGATTTTGAATATCAAAGAAAGCTGTACTGAAGATAGATTTCAGAGATCTTGGTCTCGGCAAAATCAGGTTTCGAGAGCTTCGAGATGTGATTCGCTTTGTTTCAATGTTGATGGGTCTTGGAATGGTTCTACAGGTCAGGCGGGGATTGGTGGTGTTCTGAGTGAACATTCCCGGAAAATTCTGTGCCCTTTTTTTTACGCGAAGGTGGATGCTCAGGATTCCTTTGAAGCAGAGTTGAAGGCTGTAGCAAGAGCTGTTGATTTATGCATTTCAAAGTTTGAGATCGCTGCCAAATCTATCATTTTCAGCAGCGATTCTAAGGAGGTTGTGGAAGGATTAAATGGTGGCAGTTTTATTAGGGCTGATCTGTCTCAGTTATTGTTTGATATTCAAATCAAGCTCTCTAAGTTGCAACAGACTTCTGTTATGTTCAGTCCTAGGAGTTCTAATTTGTTGGCTGACAAGATGGCTAAGAGGGGTGCAGAAGGGGGTGACGACATTGTGAATTGGAATAGCATTTAGTTTGGGTTGTTGTTGGTGCTGCGTGGGTCAGGGGTGGCTTTCTGTTTCTTTGCGGGTTATTGTTGTTCTGTTTCTGGTGTTTGTTTCTGTTTTGGTTTTTGTGGTTTTCTTGGTCTGCTGTCCCGTCAAAGCTCAGCGACAGGGGTTCGTTTTTGTCCCGGTGTCGCGGTTTTTTGACTCTTGGGGGTTTTGGTGTCGTTTCTCTCTTTGTGTTCGGCCTTGGTGGCTTTCAATAAAGTGGGTTAAATTTCAAAAAAAAAGTTTTATTTTTAAATTTAATTATTTTTTAAAATTTAATTAAGTATAAATTTAATTAGTTTTATTTTTAAATTTAATTATTTATAAATTTATTATTTTTAAATCTTTATTAGGGGCATAACAGTTATTTGGCCAATATTTCACGGAAAATGTCACAGAAGGACTAAATTGGCCAATATTGAAACTATGAGGACCCAAATGGATAATATGATAAACAGTAGGGACTAAAACGATATTATCCCTAAAAAAATTCCTTGAAATGATTCATTATCATTTATCAATAAAAGGATGGGTGTTGAATAGTTTAAGTGAATCAAGATCAATGAAATAAAGAAGGTTCAAATTTAAGAAATATCTATAAAATTAAAATATCATAAATATCATTAATTTCCTTAAAATATCAAAATATTGAAGTATTATTTTTATATCAGTATCTTAAATATAGAGAAAATCTCAACAAAAAAATACATATATATTGGGAATAATATTTCCTTGCTGAAGATCGTTATGCGCCCTCGCCATCACGATTCTTGCGAGATATACGATACTTTTCAATAATGAAGCAGATTAACATTAGGAAACAACCTGTTGAAAACCATGTGTGAGAACAAAATTTAAAAGGAAAAATAATTTATATAAATTAAAATTGTACCTATTCCCAGTGCAATTCCGACTATAAGTATTGTTCCTGATAATCCCATCTCAAAAGAAAGAAAAGGTTTTTATATTGGAAATTCGGATGTTAGGTTTTTTTTTTAAAAAAAAAAAAAGAAGCGAAATTGGGATTTTAGTTGAAGGTGAATAGGTGATGAAGGCTTTATATAAGATTTACTGTTAAAGACTGAAATTTGTTTTCTCAAAGACGAATTAAAAAAGGAATGCAATATAATAATGGTAATTAAAAGTTTATAATTTAATGTGGTTTAAATAATTTGTAAACTAATAATTGGCGTGTTTACTAATCAATAATTTTACTAAGGTAAGGAAATTAAGTTCCTGATTTCTGAATTCCTTTAATGGGGTTATTTACGATTCTCACATAAAATTATTATTATATCATTTTAACAGTGGTAATTTGGGATTTCTTTTCACATTATGATTGAGAGTATTTTGATGTGCTAAAACTGTTTTTCAAAACATTGAAAGTATTCCTTTCAACAACAACAACAAAAAAAAAAAAAAAAAAAACATTGAAAGTATTATACATATATATATGTATATATATATATATTACAGTATTTTGTTGAAATGAAAAAATTAACTTTCAAAAGTAATAAAATTTTTAGAATGATTTCTAACATAACAACTATCATTTGATATATATTTCCTTTAAATGGTGTGTTTTAAATATTAGTTTTTTAAAAAATATATTTTTTTAACTAAAAAAATACCTTTTTATTTTACAAGAAAGAATAATGATAATAATACATTTACTAATCTGTCAATTTTCATTTCAACTTATATATAAAAATTTCATAATATTTAATACCTACCTACGTTGTCATATTGAATGGACGTCCTTCACGTGATAATAACTATTAATTTTTTAAAGAGATAATTATTTTCTAAATTTATAATAGTTAGGATAAGAATCATCTCTTGATTTGAAAATTATCTCATGTAATAATAGTAATATATATTGATATGCATTATTGGTAATAATCACGCTCATCTGATTTAAGTAAATGGGTAATTACCCTGATGGCTATCAACTTTTACAACCACTATCAAAATGTCCATCAAATGAGGAATTGATTTCAAACTGGCCATTTTTGGCAAACATTGTTACACTAATGACCATTTCATCATTTCCATCAAATTCCATCCAATTAGTGGCATTTTAGTAAATAAGGAGAAGACACTAATTTATTTTGAGAGCTTCTCCTTACAATCTATAAATTATCTATTCACACTCCAATTTAATTTTTTTTATTAATGACAATTTTAACCTAAATTAAAATTACTAAAAGGACAAAAAAAAAATTAAAGACATTCCAAACTAATTAAATTATTAAAAATATATATTCTCTCTCCTAAATCATTATATTTAATATTAGGTATTAAACTCTTTCTTCTATATTTGTTATTACCATATTAAACACTCTTTCCTACTTTATCTCTCTCCATTTTTTCAAAAAAAAAAAAAAAAAATCATATTTTCATGTTTTCTGATCAATATCTGATTAATAGTTAAAGAAAAAAAACTTATGAATATTTTAGTTTTTTACTAACAGTAATATATATAAAAATTAAAAAGTCAATTTAAAAAAAAAAAGATATATGAAAGCTTGAATTGTTTCAACTAGATTCGATTAAACTCAAACTTTTAAAATTAATGAAAGAATTAAAGTTCTCTAGGCAATCACATACCTACAAGAGTAACAAAAAACATTTTCATATTTCGATTTTTTATAAAAAAATAAATAAATAAATAAATAAAAACCTCAAAAAATAAGTTTTTTTATTTTTTTTATTTTTTTTATTTTTTTAATATATACATACATATAGTTCCTAAAAATCAAGTTTATTAGTAAGTTTTTTTTTTTTTTTTTTCCCTTAACCGTTAGTTTTGCTTAAGAAAGAATGGAGATAGGAAATTAGAGATATGTATTAGAGGAGAGAGAGTTTAATATGGTAATTAAAAATTTATGAGAGAGTATTTAATATGTAATAATTAATACAATGATTTAGGAGAGATAATTTCCTTTTTTAATAATTTAATTCAAAAAAAAGATAAAATGGATAATTTTGTAACAAAATGAAGTGTCTTTAGAATTGTTTAAAATTTAAATTTTGAGGATGGAGTGTTTTTAGAAAAGAAGTGTAAAAAGAAAAAAATTGGATTGTCAAAAGAAGCTCTCATTTATTTTAGATAGTTTTTGGAAATCATTTTTTTCTTTTGTATTTTTGAAACAAATAATTATATTTAGTATATATATACGTATAGCATATCTCAAACATACATACATACATATATATATTGAGAAGATTAAGGTTACAAAATCTAAAAATTATAAAAAATATATTTGAAATAAGTTGAAAAGAAATATATATATATATATATTCTTTTTTGAGAAGATTAAGGGCTATAAAATCTAAAAATTCTAAAAAAACATATTTGAGATAAGTTGAAAAGAAATATATATATATATGTATATATATACACACACGTATATATATTTGAGATATGTTATATGTATATACACACACTAAATATAATTATTTGTTTCAAAAAACAAAAGAAAAAATTGATTTCCAAAAAATATATAAAATAAATTAATGTCATCCTCATGTTTACCAAAATGCCACTTGTTAGTGTAACAATGTTTGCCAGAAAATACCATTTTGAAACCAATTCTCCATCCAGTAACCATTTTGATAATGATGACATAAGTTGATGGCCACCGTGTTAATTATCCCTAAGTAAAATAGCTCTTCGTTTCCACTCATTTTTTTATAATAGATTAGCTAGGGTTCATTAGATCATAAAATGTTGGGAGACCATTTCCCAAATGTTGTAGTGGAATTTCGAACCGTATTTACAAGAGTTAATATCGTCAAGTTTCAACAACCCTTGATGATTCGATTAAGTTAAGATTTCAAAAGAAAATAATAATAATAAATAAAGAAAATACTCTACTAACTTAATTGGCATCAAACAAGGCGGGAAACACCATCTATGTTGTATTAATAAAATATAATTAACAAACTTTAAACTAACTTAACTAATTATGCATCAATACAAGCTTCACAAATGATCATCAGCTATTCATATCTCCCAAAAAAAAAAAAAAAAATGAAAAAGAAAATATTGATATCAAAATATCGCGCTAATTTCAATAGTTAATTCTTCCTCTACTAACAAATGAGGAAAAACAATAATCAAAATTAGGGAGAATTTTACATCATTGCAGGAGAATTTATGAATTTGAAAAGAAATTTTACAATGATCACCTGGAGTCACTTCAAGTGATGGAGAAGAATTATATGACTATGTCCCGGGAAATGGAAAGCTTCGAGCAGAGTTGACGAATCCTGCTAATATCGATAGAAGAACTGGTGGATCTTATGGTGGTGTAAATGCGAACAATGAGACCGAGACTTCTGGGCGTCCTGCCGGACAAAATGCTTATGAAGATGGTTATGGTGCTACACACGGGAATGCACCTCTCCCCCCTGCTTCTAATGCTGGTGCCGAGGCAGGTGCCAATGTGAAAGCAGGCATGCCTGCTAATGTCGGAGCTCAATCTGCCCCTCCTGCAAGAGCTGGTTACGATGCACCAAAAGCAGTTGGTTACGATGGATCATCCGAAGGGCCTGGTTATGATGCATCCAAAGGACCTGGTTATGATACACAAAGGGGGGCCACTAATTACGATTCACAGAGGGGCCCTGGTTATGATGCACCGAGAGGTCCTGGTTCTGACTTGCAGAGAGATTTTGGATACGATGCACAGAGAGGAGCTGGTTATGACCCGCAAAGAGTAGCTGGTTATGATGTGCAAAGAGGACTGGGTTATGATTCAAGGGGATATGATGGACTGGCTAGAGGTGTTGGTGGACCACATGGACATGTAGCACCTTTGAACAATGTACCTTATGGGTCTGCAACACCACCTGCTCGTTCTGGAAGTGGGTACGATTGTACGAACCACCACATCGAGGTGGAAACCCTGTCCGGAGATGAGCATGAGACATTGGACTGATACATACATACACTATGTGCATCATCCTTTTAAAAATGGTTTGTAATTACGAGCCATCTTTCATTAGCTGTTTTATAATTGTTTCCTATACAGCCCTTCCGGGGAGTGTGTCAACACTTCCATGTCTCACTTTCAAGCTATTTTGGTGGCATTTTTGTTGCATCCGTTTTTCTTATGATTAACAGAAATGCATGGGCAGTGAGCATTGAGCAATATATGCCATAGCATTGGATGTGATCTGAAATAGGAATATACATGAAATGTAAGAGGATTGATGCTAATTGCAATTATATTACAGCTCAAAAAAAAAAATTAGGGAGAATTGTAAACAACACCCTAATGTTTACAAGTCACTGGTGGTTTGGTTGGTAGCCAGTTATGCCCTTTTTGCAAATCTTCGGTGGAATCTATTAATCATCTCTTTATTAAGTGTGTGTGGTCGTGGAGGTTGTGGTTGGCTTGCCTAAAGCTGGTGGGAGATTTCGGCCTGCTTATCTGATAAGTTGTGTGATTGGATGTAGTGCTGGTTGGAACTTTGCCCGGCGGTTAGTAGCAGCGGAGTGCGGAAGGTGGCTTTTCATGCCATTTGTTGGTCTATTTGGGAAATCAGAAATGAAGTGGTCTTCAATCAGGGTGTTGCTGGTATTGATATGGCTGTGGAGATGGTGATTTGGAGGGTTGCTTGGTGGTTCAAGATTTGTGGTCCGGGGTTGCAGCTGCTTGTTTTAATATTAAAATTAGTAGGAAGGTTAAAAGTTTCTGGAGCCCTCCTTTGGATGGTTTCTTGAAATTCAATGTTGACGGGTCGTCGCATGGTAATCCTAGGCCTTCGGGCATTGGTGGAGTTCTGCGTAATTCGAATGGGGATACTTTGTGCATGTTTTCCTCTTTTTTTGGCTATGGCCTATCAGCCGCTGCGGAAGTTCAAGCTATTCTTAAAGCTTGTCAGATGTGTGTAAGTGATAATTGTCCATCTGATGTCAATATCATCATTGAAAGTGATTCTATGGCGGCTGTCGCTTGGGTGAATGTGGTTGGTGGTGTTGGCAATGTCAGGTTCTTGGATTACATTTTGGATATCAAGGAAATCTTGTTTAGATGTAAGCCGAGGTTGCTGGTTAAGTTTGTTCCCAAGTGTGTCAATGCTGCTGCAGGTTTCCTTGCTAAACAGGGCGCAGCGAGTGGCTTGGTTCCGCAGGCTTGGACTTGAAGAGGCTTCGTTTTTGCTTTTTCCTCTGTGTTGTTTTTTTTCTTGTGGTTCTGGTGTGGCTGCTTTGTGTTGGCAGGGCTCTGTTGTTGCGGTTTTGCTGGTTTGTGGGGTTTTGTTGTTTGCCGTTGTTAGACCTGGCAAAATTTTACATGACCCATTAACACGACCCAAACCCATTCGAAAATAGCGGCTGGTGGGCCAAGTTTATCGGAACAAGTTGTTAATGGGTCAACCTATTAAGACACAAAATATAATGAATCGGTTTTGGGTTCACCCTTTAAAAAATGGTTAATTCGATAACCCTTTAATATAAAGATTTTTTTTAATGTGTTTATGAAAGTTATTAAAAAAATCTTTGTATAGTCACATTATGGAATTTATATAAAAAAAATCTCTATACTTATGGTTAGAATATATTTTACTAATTAATTTTTTAAAAATTTCTAATTTGTTTTCTTTTTTTGAAAGAGGAAAAATTTCTAAATTAAAAACTCTAAAACTATAAATCATTTATTTCACAATATTATAACCCTAACCCTAACCCTAACCTTAAAATTCTAAAAGTAGTTAATGAACTTGATTGCTTGAGTCTAATTATGCTTTAATGCTATTTATTTTCAACTTTTTAATAAATCTCAAATATAATATTTTGTAACAGACCGGGTCGGGTTACCCATTAATTTAACAACTGGTTTCGGGTTTATATATTTCAACCTATTAAGCTAACGGGTCGAGTCCGGGTGCAGTAATTTTAACACAACCCAAACACGAAACGATACGAATTCACAATAACACGACCCATTACCAGGTCTAGCCGCTTCTGGCTTACTCTTGCCTTGCTTGTGTGTTGTTCTTCTCCCTTGATTAATAAAGTTTGCCTCTTTTCAAAAAAAAAAAAAAAAATGATCTTGATTATTTCTATTAATTATTACGTTTTTACTCTCCCAAAAGATAGAATTAATTAAAATCATTGATTTAGGGATGAAAATGTGAGGTGAGGGGATCTAAATCCAAAACAAAAAATCTTCTTGAAATGATTCATTATCAGTTATCAATAAAATCAGAGTAATGCTATACAATCCAAATAATTAATTTAAATTTTAACCCGAATGATGTGGTAAGTGAGTGGTCATCACCAAAAATAATATGGGATGATATGGTTAATGAAAAAACCACTTACCACATAATTTAGGTTAAAATTTGGGCTAAATTTTTGAGTTGTCTAGCATTAGCGATAAAATAATATTGGCAAAAACATATGTACCAATGTTGGGTGTTGAATAGGTTTAAGTGAATCAAAATCAATGAAGTAAAGGAGGTTCAAATTTATGGAAATATCCATAAATTTAGTAATCATTGGAATTTAGAAATCAAAAACTTAATTCCCTTTAATAAATAAGATTCTTGATTAGTAAACACGCCATGAGTGAATCAAGATCAATGAAATAAAGAAAGTTCATGGAAATATAAATAAAATTAAAATATCATAAATATCATTAATTTCCTTAAAATATCAAAGTATTCAAGGATTTCTTTTATATCACCATCTTAAACATATAGAAAATCTAAAAAGAAATATTGGAAAACTAATATTTATATATAATTACTTCCTTGCTGAAGATCCTTAACCGTACATATCCTCACCCTGGTCCTTGCTCTTCTTGAGATATGCCCATGATAAAAGCATGACGCAGCCGAGCACTGGGAAAATAACGGTTGAAAACCATGAGTTAGAACAAAAATTTACACAGAAAAGAGTTAATATCTAACTTGAATTTATAACCTAATTTTTGCTGATTTCATATTGATATAATAAATAATGAATATTATAGTTTATCATTCTATTTCTATCAGAGCCAACTTCCATCTCACAAACTCAATTATAACAACAACCCGATAGCTTCTAAATACGAAAAATGTTGAAATTGAAATATATATATATATATATATATGGAAAAATAATATGAATTAAAATTGTACCTGTTACCGCTGCTGCTACATATAATATTATAGCCATTGTTCCTGTTAACTCCATCTCAAAAGAAATAAAAGATTTTTATATTGGAAATTCGGATTTTTTTTTTTAAAAAAAAAAAAAGGGGAATTGAGATTTTAGTTGAATAGGTGATGGAGGCTTTATATAGGATTTATTGTTAAAGACTGAAATTTGCTTTCTCAAACACAAATTAAAAAAGGAATGCAATATAATAATGGTAATTAAAAGTTTATAATTTAATGTGGTTTAAATAATTTGTAAACTAATTATCGCTGTTTACTAATCAGGAATCCTATTAAGGTATGGGAATTAAATTTCTGATTTCCAAATACCACTATTTACAAGTTAGAATAATAAAATTAGGGAGAATTGTAAAAAACTCCTTAATGTTTGATTAAATGTCAAATCAAACCCTCTAATCATCAAAACAAACCTACTATTAGTTGATTGTTAGTTGACCGATAGTTGACTTTATATAAATCAAATATTACAATTTAAATCCTTTAACTGAATAAAAATAATAATAATAAAAAATAAACTAATACTAATAAAATAAATTTCTTACAAAAAATAATTTTATATATTTTAAATTAAATTTTTTTTCTTTAAATTTCTTTAATGACTTTATTTATTTGTTATAATATATTTTATTTATTTAATTTTACATTAAAATAGTTTTTTATTTTTTATTTTCTAACATAGTTTTAGTATATTTTTTTTAGTTCAATAATAGAAAAAATCACTTAAATAATTATATTTCATTAGATTTAATTAAAGTCAACTAATGATAATGGTTTATTGCTTATTGTTCAAACCAAAGGGTTCGATTTTATATTTGATCAAAAGTCAGGGAATTATTTACAATTCTTCCATAAAATTATTATTATATCATTTTAAAAGTGGTAATTTGGGATTTCTTTTCACATTATGATTGAGAGTATTTTGATATGCTAAAACTGTTTTTCAAAACATTGAAAGTATAATATATATATATAAATTGACTTTCGTAAGTGATAAAATTTGTAGAGTGATTTCTAATATAATTTGATATATATTTCCTTCAAAGGATATTTTTTAAATAGGATATATATTTCTCACAAAATATCCTCCTACATCCATATTTTAAGAAAAAAAATTATTTATAAAATATCCTTACATTTAATTACTTAAAATACAAGACTTTATAATTGGAAATTAAATTTACTTCATACACCCATAAGTTGAATACCAATCTATCATAAACCCTAAGAGCACCTACAATAAAGATGGCAAAATTATCCACGGATATGAATATCTATAAGAATCCACTCCATTTAAAATGGTGATGGATACTATTATTTCAGGGGTGGAGCGGGAATAGATGTCATCCTGATATCCATTTTATTTTCGGGGATGAGGATGGATATCGTCTATGGATATCCATCCTCATCCAGATCCATTATAGATTTTGATATTTTAAAAATATAAAAATTTATCATGTAATTATTAATTATAATTATATAAGTTATTATTGATTTTTATATTTGAACTTTATTGGATGTATTTGTTTCTCTTTAAATATGATAAAATGTACTGTTACATATATTAATTACAGTTTTCTCTTTGTAAACTATAAAAATTTAAAGTTTTTTCATCGGATACGGATATAAACGGAGCGGAGATGGATATCTTTATCTTAATTAGCGGATAATTCGAATCCGCCATACTCACTTAGAAATGGGGATGGATGCAAGGATGGAGATATATATCTCAAACGAATACTGGGATGGATATTGGGGTATCCATACCCAATTCGATCCATTGCCATCCCTAAGGGCCTAACCTCCAATACAAAAGTGACTTGCATACCAATAATCGTTGATATGACAACAATGTTAAGAAACTTGCTTCATATGTAGCATAAAGATAGACTTGATAGACAATCAATTTAAAATTTGGTTTACAATGCTTCTGTTTAAAACGCATTTATTTTTAATGACATGTCCAGTTTTCTTTCCTTTTTTATTTTATATTTTATTTCCTATCCAAAAATAGATGAAAAATTAATGTCAATTTTAAATACTTGCTGAGTCAATCGAAAAAATAGTTGTGCAACAGGCCGTTTGAAAGTAGATGGTCATGTCATTACAAAAAAAGTGATATATAGTGACATATTTGCTTGTGACAAATTATAAAATCATCACCGTAAGTATTGTTTTGTGACAAATTTTATTATTTGTCAAAAATCTGATTCAGTTGAGACTTTTTTAAATAATTTGTCACAGTTAATTAAAAAATTGATTCTACTCCAGGACATGCAAAAGCAATTCAATTGCTCCAAAATCCAGGTTTATTTGTCATCAATCATTGAACAAATTGTTTAATTATTATTTATTTAATTAGTGAAATTGAAGAGTTTTTCTATTACTAATAACTTGGTTTAATTGAAAACCAATAATGTGGGTAATTAATTAGTGTTAAATTGTTACAATTCTCTTGCTTTCTTGAATTTCGATTGATATAAAATCAATGGAAAAACAGTGGTGCACTTGAATCCAGGACCTTAGTTGAAGGATGCAAAGTGGTCAATGAAATCAAAAACCAGCGCATCATGTGAAACTCGTGGGAGATATCTAGAAGACTTACCGAATCAGTTCTAGTCAATTGCTTACAAGGTATATAAGTGAATTATATTGAATAATTATCAATTTTGATTCATTTTAGATAATTAATCCATTTTCATCACTTGGAAGCTTTCCTCTTCACAAATCTCTATGGCTATCATATGTATTAACACTTTCTATTATTTGTTGTTTTAAGTTTTAACTGTGAACATTCATACCACAACTTTATTATATATGAGCTTTTAATTGAATCTTACATCTATATGTAATTCCATTTTAACACAATGTTATTCTATTATCTTGTTGTAACATGACTTCTCTTGGTTTTCTTTCTCCCGATTTTTCATCAGTCTTTCAACAGAGCCAAGAGTTTTCCATGACAACATGATTTGTTTGAAGACAGTCTTAAAGCTGCAGGAATATCTAGTATGGAAGTTGGCACCAAGTTATATGTTTCCAATTTAAATTACGGATTGACAAAAGAAGATATAAATGTACAACTTGAGCTATATGTTCATCTCATCCTATATATTCTGAAAGTTTTCTCATGGATATAGGGTTATATTGAGATTTTCTTTCTTTGATGTTAATGCAGCATATATTTGTATATTATCTAGTATAAAATAGTAAAAAGACTTTCCAGTAAAAACTATTTTATACTATTAATATTCTTGACTTTTATTTTGATTCAGATGTTAAATAACATTTGATTAGCATTAGAAGTGCTTGCCTGAGATTGTTTCAATTGGTATTTTTAGTTGATGTGGAATATGATCATAGTGTAAGAGTCGAATGATTAATTTCATGAGAATTAATTCTTTCTTAATTATTATTTGTTTTGTATAGACAAATGGATGAGCTTGTTACAAACAAACCTGATGCATCTAAAACTGAAATCGTCAATCAAGTTATGGTATTGGTCCAAAAGCCGATGTTTTTACTTTAACATATGGTCTTGGGATCACTCGATAAAAAAAAATGGTAAACGTTCAGCACATATTGAGACATTGAAGATGTTACAATATGAGAGAATTCAAAGAAAAGCAGTAAACGATAAGATAAAACATCTTGAGACTGAATTGACCATGATAAAATCCCAACTTCAAACTATAGAGGAAATGAAATCTTAGTTTCACGAATTTATGTTGATAGTTGAACAACAAAAAATTTCAGATTCGTCTGCAGCTTCTTAGTTTACAAATATTTTTTAAGTTCATTTTATAGGTTTAGTCTTTATAGCATATGATGTTTTTTAGTTTCATCACAAATGTGATTAGGTTGACGATTCCCTATTGACTTTCATTATTTATTTTTCCTTATGTTAATTTAGGTTTCATGTTAAATTTAATATTATAATTATTTTAATTTTATCGCGCAATTTTGAAATTCCATTTTTATATTGTTAACTGTTATTAATTGCTTGTATTATGACAAATATTTCAATCAGTTAACCGTCAATAGGTTTTTAAACAGTTACATAATTCTGGAACAATTAATTGTCACTAAGTTTGTAAATAGTGACAGAATTTGTAAACAATATATTGCCACTAAGTTTGTGTATAATGACAAAATTTTGAAATAATTAATTGTCACTAGATTTGCATATAGTGACATAATTTTCAAACGGTCAATTGTCATTAGATTTGCTTATAGTGGCAAAATATTTAATTTTTATTTTGTCACTTAGTAGAGTCCATTAAAAATCTGTCACTAAAAGTTATGGTTTGTGACAAGTACAAATAATTGTCACTAACCTAATTGTCACAAACCGTAGTGGCAACGGCATCATAAGTGTCACAAATACTTTTAATGACGGAGGTATAAGTGACAAATTGTTAGTGACAAATTTCTCACTAGCTTATTGTGATATATATATATATATATATATTTTGTCATTATACATCATTTTTCTTGTATTGTGTTGACAATGTCTATTTTTTTTTTTTTTTTTTGTCACATTAGCGTAAGGTTGAATATGCACAGCCCTGTATTGGAGACACATTTATTAATAGACTGTTTTTTTATTATATATCACATCTCTTTTTTTAATAAGTCACTCTTGCATTGAAGATGCTCTAATAGTATCTACTTAATCAAACCCCACATCAATCAGGAAATATAATTTTGTTTACATAAATGAATAGATGAACAAATAATTGATTTCATGGATTACGAATGCATTCATGTGTTTTTACTTTCATTTTTTATAATTTTTTTGTGATTAAATAAAAAATCGTTGCAGTTGTAGTTTTGTAAAAAAAGAAAATTTAAAAGCAGTTGTAGAACTAAATCAAGTCTACACAGTTCTCAAACACAACTCATTCATTCACTTTACTTTAATTCAACAACAAATTTTTATTAATTTAATTGGTTTGTAAACCAAAAAAAAAAAATGGTGGATGGATTCAAAAAAAAAAAAAAAAAAAAAAAACCAAATTTTTAAATGAAAAAATTTGATTTGTTTTGTGATTGAAAAAATATATTTTTTTTAAGACAAAAGAAGCTGCATATTGTTATTTGTTTAATTATTATCGTTGTTGTTTTCTATGACGATGATTAAGTATGTAAACCATTATAATTTTATGATTTTTAAGATAATTCAATAAATTGATTCTATAAGTAACAAAAAAAAAAAGAACATAGAATTAGTTTTAAAGTTGATTTTTATTTTATTTTTGCCAAAGTAAAATCTTACTTGTAGACTTTTATTTGAATATGATATATTTTTTTTATCTGATTAAATGCTATAATATTTTTTAAAGGGAATGAAGAAACTGTAGGTATAAGAATTTTTATTATTTATTTTTTTTGGCGGTGGTGTAAGCAAATGAAGAGAAATGGGTGTAATGATATTTTAATTTCGGTAAGAACCACCATGAAATCACATCAATTTGAATGAATTTTGATCTAAATTTTTTTGTGGATGATAAGTTCATTGAAATCTACATATGAGAAAAATTTGAAATTTTTTCAGGCACTGGAACTATTTATCCTAATTTTTTTAAATATGAAGGCATTGGAAAATGGGTAAAATTTTTAAAAATTCAAGAAAAATAGTTCTAGTTCTTGAAAAATTATCAAATTGTATTCATATGTAAATTTCAATGAACTTATCATACACAAATAAATTCATATCAAAATTTATTTAAATCGATGTGATTTCATGGTGGTCCTTACCGAAATTAAAATAAGGGATCTCTTATAAGAGACTCACTCATATATATATATATATATACATTTAAAAAAAATACTTAAAGGATAGTTTGTGGAATAGAGCCACCCTTATAAATATTAGTTTTTTAAAAATATTTTTTTTTTAACTACAAAATATTCTCTTTTTTCTCGGAACATATTTTACAAGTAACAATAATTAAAACAATACATGTACTAATCTGTCAATTTTTATTTCAACTTATATTTAAAAATTTCATAATATTTATCTCTTACAAATTACACTTAGAAAAGAGTAATGCTATATAACTCAAATAATTAACCCAAATAGGATGGTATGGTTAATGAAAAAACCACTTACCATATCATTTATGTTGAAATTTGGACTAAAACTTTAGATTGATGTCTAGCATTAATGTAAAAGAAACATCAAAACAAGTTAAAAGACTCATTTTAAAAATTAAATAACAAAATACAATTGTCTGAATGTGACACATATTGGATTTTCTAGTATGTATTTTCACAGAATTTCATGCCTAGAATCGACAAAATCGTCTCATATTGTCTCATATTAACTAATTATGCATCAATACAAGCTTCACAAATGATTTGATTGAGTAATGCTGTACAATTCAAATCATTAATTTAAATTTCAACCAAAATGATATAATATAGCAAGTGAGTTGTTATCACCACCTACAATATGGGATGATAGGGTTAAAGAAAAAACCACATCATTTCGGTTGAGATTTAATCTAAATTTTAGCATTAGTGGTAAAATAATATTGGCATAAAGATCAATGAAGTAAAGAAGGTTCAAATTTATGGAAATATCCATAAAATTAAAATATCATTAATTTCCTTAAAATATCAAAAGTATTCAAGTATTTTTTTATTAATCAGTATCTTAAAGACTTAAACATACAGAAAATCTAAAAAGAAATATTCGAAATAATATTTATATATAATTACTTCCTTGCTGTCTTGCTGAAGATCCTTATCCGTTCATGTTCTCGTCCTTGCCCTTCTCGAGCCATCCACATATTATATAGATGATGTAGAGGATCGCTAGGAAAATAACGTTTGAAAACCATGTGTTAGAACAAAAATTAACACCGAAAAAACTTTTTTATTAAAAAATAAAAAAGTTAATAAATGAACTTATAACCTAATTTTAATTTATTTTTTTGCTGATTTTATATTGATATAATAAATAATGAATATTATAGTTTATCATTCTATTTCTATCAGAGCCAACTTCCATCTCACAAACTCAATTATAACAACAACCCGATAGCTTCTAAATACGAAAAATGTTGAAATTGAAATATATATATATATATATAATACGGGACTAAATGGAAAAATAATATGAATTAAAATTGTACCTGTTACCGCTGCAGATATATAAAATATTATAGTAAATATTTCTGATAACTCCATCTCAAAAGAAAGAAAAGATTTTTATATTGGAAATTCGGATGTTTCTTTTTTTTTTCTTTTTTTCTTGAAAGCGAAATTGAGATTTTAATTAGTTGAATAGGTGATGGAGGCATTATATACGATTTACTGTTAAAGGCTGAAATTTGCTTTCTCAAACACAAATTAAAAAAGGAATGCAATATAATAATGGTAATTAAAAGTTTATTATTTAATGTGGTTTAAATAATTTGTAAACTAATTATGGCTGTTTACTAACCAGAAATCCTATTAAGGTAAGGGAATTAAATTCATGATTTCTGAATTCTGAATTCCACTGTTTACAAGTTGGAAAAAATAAAATTAGGGAGAATTGTAAACAACTCCTTAATGTTTGATTAAATATTAAATCAAACCCTCTAGTTTTAATAATCAGTAAAAAAAACTTCTATCATCAGTTGATTGTTAGTTGACCGGTAGTTGACTTTATACAAATCATATATTAAAATTTAAATCATTTATTATACACTGAATAAAAAAATAAAAATATACTAATACTAATAAAATAAATTTCTTACAAAAATAATTTTATACATTTTAAATTAAAAATTTTCTTTAAATTTTTTTTTATGATTTTATTTCTTTGTTAAAATATATTTTTATATATTTAATTTTACATTAAAATATATATATATATATTTTTTACTTCAATTATAAAAAAAAAATAACTTAAATAATTATATTTCTTTAGATTTAATTAAAGTCAACCAATGATAAGGTTTATTGCTTATTGTTCAAACCCAAGGGTTCGATTTGGCACTTGATCAAAAGTCAGGGAATTATTTACAATTCTTCCATAAAATTATTATTATATCATTTTAAAAGTGGCAATTTGGGATTTCTTTTCACATTATGATTGAAAGTATTTTGATATGCTAAAACTGTTTTTCAATGAACTTATCATCCACACAAAATTTCATATCAAAATTCATAAAAATCGATGTAATTTCATCAAGATCCTTACCAAAATTAAGATAAAGGATCCCTTGTGAGAAACTCACTCATATATACTTATATTGACTTTCAAAAGTGACAAAATTTGTAGAGTGATTTCTAACATAACAACTGTCATTTGATATACGTTTCATTAAAAGGTTATTTTTTTAACTATGGAGGCTCTATTGCCACCCACAAAATATCCCGACAGCCATGTTTTAATGAAATTTTTTATTTCTAAAATATACTTACATTTAATTACTTAAAATACAAGACTTTATAATTGGAAATTAAATTTATTTCCTACACTCATAAGCTGTACACTCAATCTATTATAAACCCTAAGAGCATCTCCAATGCAAAAGTGACTTGCATACCAATAATCGTTGACAGGGCAACGATGTCAAGAGACTTGCTTCCTATGTGGCATAAAGATAGACTTAATAGACAATCAACTCAAAATTTGGTCTACAATGCTTCTGTTTAAAACATGTTTATTTTTAATGATGTGTCCGATTTTCTTTCCTTTTTTCTTTTTTATTTTATTTCCTTACTAAAAATAGATGAAAAATTAATGTCAATTTTAAATACTTGCTGAGTCAACTAAAAAAATAGTTTTGCAACAGGCTATCTGAAAGTAGACGGTCATGTTGACAATATATAATATTTCTTTTGCCACATTAGCGAGAGATTAAATATACACTGTTACATTGGAGATACATATTTTAATAGATTGTCTATTTATCCTATGTGTTATCTCTTTTTTTTTACAAGCCACTATTGCATTAGAGAGATGCTCTAATAATATATACTTAATGAAACCCAACATCAATCAGGAAATATATATAATTTTTAACACATAAATGAATAGATGAATAAATAATTGATTTCATGGATTACAAATGCATTCATGTGTGTTTACTTTTATTTTTATAATTTTTTGAGATTAAATTACAAATTGTTGCTGAGTCAACTAAAAAAATAGTTTTGCAACAGGCTATCTGAAAGTAGACGGTCATGTTGACAATATATAATATTTCTTTTGCCACATTAGCGAGAGATTAAATATACACTGTTACATTGGAGATACATATTTTAATAGATTGTCTATTTATCCTATGTGTTATCTCTTTTTTTTTACAAGCCACTATTGCATTAGAGAGATGCTCTAATAATATATACTTAATGAAACCCAACATCAATCAGGAAATATATATAATTTTTAACACATAAATGAATAGATGAATAAATAATTGATTTCATGGATTACAAATGCATTCATGTGTGTTTACTTTTATTTTTATAATTTTTTGAGATTAAATTACAAATTGTTGCAGTTGTAATCTTGTAGAATTTTTTTTTTTAAAAAAAGGCAGCTGTAAAACTCAATCAAGTTTACAACTTAATCAAGTCTACATAGTTCTCAAATACAACTCACTCATTCACTTTACTTTAATTCAATAACAAATTTTTATTAATTTAATTGGTTTGTAAACCAAAAAAATTGGTGGATGGATTTAAAAAAAAAAATTAAATGAAAAAATTTGATTTGTTTTGTGATCGAAAAAATAGTTTTTTTTTTTTTTTTTTTTTTTTAAGACAAAAGAAGCTGCATATTGTTTTTTGCTTAATTATTATTGTTGTTGTTTTCTATTAGGACGATTAAGTGTGTAAACCATTATGATTTTATAATTTTTTAGATGATTCAATAAATTGATTCCGTAAGTAACAAAAAATATATATAATTAGTTTTAAAGTTGATTTTTATTTTATTTTTACCCAATTAAAATCTTAGTTGTAAAATCTTCACAATAATTTATCTCTTACAAATTACACTAAAAAAAACATTAAAACAAGTTAAAACACTCATTGTCAAAATTAGTGAATGTTCTAGTCTGCATTTTCACTGAATTGCATGCCCAAATTGATAAAATTGTCTCACATTGACTCAATATTGATCACTTTCAATTTTATTTGCAGTAAAAAATCAAGACAACCGAAAATTAACAACTATTAAATTATTAATCACTCGAAGTCTCGAACCTTCGTTGTTATATTGAATGGGTGCCCTTCACTTGAATCTGTGATATTAACTATTAAAATTTCGAAGAGGTTATTATTTTCCAAATTTACAATAGTTATGATAAGAATCTTCTCTTGATACAAAAATAATCTCATGCAAGGAATGCTACTCTCACATCCGGAGAGAGTGCCGCTCTTAATTTGAGATTTTATGGCCAAATATAGGGTAATTATTTACAACTACCAAGGCTTGAACTTTGGTTGTGAAACTTCCACTTGAAGACTCCAACCACCAAGACAAGAGGCCATTGGTCACACAATACCATCCTTAACAAAGTTAACAAGATATGAAAAAACTTCCTCCATCCAGAACAAAGTCCTGGTCCTTGAATAGTCAATTGAGATAGTAATTCTCTAAAAGTAAAACCAAATTCAACTCAAGGAAAAAAAGGGAAAAAAAAAAATTATACCATTTCTATCGAAGTATACAACTCTCATTAAATTTTATTTTTTTTAGCTGATGCAATTGTAAGTTAGAGATTGACCGAGACTTTGAGAGATTGGGCTCTACAAGCATTACCCAAGATGCAACTCTCACTTAAACGAAAGAATATCCCCAAACTTTAGAATTTTATTGATAAATGTGAGATTAGACTAGACGATGGCTTAAATCCTATAGGTGGATCTCCATTTTTTAGTCTCTAACCACTAAGGCAAAGCCCAGTGGACAACACTAATTCTACCATTTCTCTCCAAACCACTCCAACATCAGACAAAGCGAAAGTAATATCAAACACATTGTAAAACCTCAAACTAACTAAACTGAAAATGAAGCTAATTAAAGCCAAGGATATGATGAAGAATGAGAAAGCTTTTCTTCTTGCTTGGTTGGGGATTGGTGGGATCATTTTTGTTCAAGGAATTGCTCTTTCTGTTTCAGGTATCATCAAATTCTTGAACTTTTTTTCAACAGTTTATGGAAATTTATTGAGACCCTTTTGAGATTTTATAGTTGGAAAAATTGGATTTAGAGTTGTTTGTGTTTGATCATTAGTAGCAGTAGTTGAAATTTTGTTAAAATTTGATTGGATGAGACCTTTATTGAACATTTATCCTGACCCTTGTGGAAATGAAAATTTGGGGATAAATTGAGACTTGCATTCAATGGTCACATTTGATTGTTCAAAGGCCTGGAATGAAGAAATTTATACATAACAACAGTCGAAACATGCAAACTGTTTCCATGTTTTCGAACTTTAAGCTGTTAATAATAGGTTTCACATTAGCTATATTGCTTTCTTTGTGTATCGAAGTTTTTGCACATTCAATAACAACTAGTTGCATCGAGTGGCTTTATCCAGGACCGAAGTTTCACGCACATGGTGGTATAATCATATCATTATCAGGAATTCTAGATGCATATGAAACACTGAGATGTTTATCAATGTACATGTATGTGTTCCTGATAAGTGAGAGCTTTCCAGAGTACTTGGTAGTAAGAGAGGCAGTCGATGAAGTAAAGTGTACTCTGGTTGATTCTTCTGCTAGACTAAGCCTTTGATTGTGCAGCAATATAATGGATGTTAAGGCAACATTTTTTCTTATAGCCTTACTGTTCGTATATGTTGTAATCATTGATCAAATCCGGTGCCCAGAACCTTGTTTAGATGGAAATCCGTTTTATATAAGATTGTCATTGAAACAAAAAATCTCTAGTTAGTGTAAAAAAAAATTCCAGAAAAACGTTACAGAAAATTTCAGGACTTTCCTCTTATAACGTTATTGAGTCGTGTTACAAAGCAAAACAAAACTTTTTGTTTAGCTTTGTATCACTACAAAAGGACGGTCCTGATTGATCCGAGAAAGACCATATCATTGAATATGCATTTCTCGATCATTCAGCTCAGTTTTTATGAAACTGTACATCTTGCCACAATGTGGACAATAGTCTGGCCATGTCTTTTACTCAAACGCACAGTTACATAACACGAGCCCACCATTACTACGTCAACCTCATCTCGTCAATTGATATCGGCTGAAGTTGGGAAATCATATATCTTTTTTGCAATATTCTGTAATTTTTGAAGTATCATTTATTGTGAAATGTAAAAATATCTCTCGTGTCCCTCCAATATCTTTTATGTCCCACCCTCCAGGAGATCTGAGAAATCATTCTTCAGGACCACAAGATTATGAGATTGCAGAATCCTAATTGGTTTGTGTATTCCAAAATTGTATGTAAGTTGTCTGACTGTCTGAGAATTAGATCATCATCTAACTTGTTCCTTAAAAGGCCCCATCTTCCTCTTTTACAGCCAATCCATTTTTCACCTACTCTTTCTAAGGTCTTAACTGCTTTTCAATTTTCATCCGTCAAAATTTATTATTTTGCCCAAAATAGCAATTCTCCAGGGGAAAAGTTTTCATCTAACTTTGAAAGTCTCTTGTTTTAAAAATAAAAATTAAAAAACTTTGAAAATCCCAATAGGAATATAGGATTGTGATCAAGAATTGCACGTTACGGGTTACGGATAACGTACTACTCTCACTCTCGAATAACTACTCTCGTGGGGACAACTAGGAAAGATAATGGGTTAGTGTTTTGCCATAATCTGTCGAGATTAAACAATACATAAGCTTCCTGAATAACTATTCTTACAACCAGAAAATATTGACTCCCATAACACGAAAAGAACACTATCAAGAACTATTCGTAAAAAACATATAATAAAATTCAAACTCTTCACCACTGACATGAAAAGAGAGACATACCATCTACCATCGCCCATCGGAGATAGTATGGGATGTGCATGTATATTATGATTACGACTCGTTAAAACTTTCAAAACTTCAATCTAGAATTCTTGTTTATATCACGGATCCCGAAGTATATTCAAACCCCCATGAAAACAAACCCTAACAGATTTATAAAAAAAATATTTGTTGGTTCTTGCATGCTTTGTAAACCAGATCATGGGACTCCTAAATTGATGGGGACCCAATGAATAAGAAATAATATTAATAGGGAAGACAAAAGCATATATAGACCATATGATATGATTTTTATATATATTATTAATTTATTTAATTTTTTTCTTAAGAAATTTATTATTGTTGCATAAGCTCTTCTAAATCAAAGTGCTTCAGGCGCCGCTACTGCTTTTTTCCACCGCTGTAATCACTATTTTCAAATTTCAATTCAAGTATTCGATTATCATGAATAATGATGAAAAAGCTATTTATTTTTTTTATTCATTATATATATAGTTATACTGTAATAGTATTATAGTAATTCTACTTTATGCTTGAGCTGGATACTACTAGCTCTCAAAAGTGATTTTCACAGTCAGCTTGGTTCATATATTTTAATTATTTGATGCCTCGTTTTTCTCCTCTTTTTTTTTTTTTTAATAAGTGTAATTTATAATAAGAAAATTTTCAATACGATTTTCAAAAATTAAAATTGCAATAATTTTTTTTTTTAAAGAGTTTATAATTATTATTTTTTTTTTATATAATTTTAATTGAAAAAACATCATGCAATCTGAATGAAAGACAGCTGCTTAATTCATTGATGGTTGTTGCTTGACCAATATAATAATTAATTAAAAATTAATGACAAAAAAAAAAGGTAATCTTTTATTTTATTGACATCAAAATATCTCATTAATTTCTACAGTTGTTTCTTCCTCTACTAACAAATGAGGAAAAACAATAATCAAAACTAAAATTAAAGGATCTGGATCCTCTCTTCACAGAAATTGCCATCACCTCAATAATCTATTGTCATATATTTAATATAACAAATCAATAATCTGAATTATTTATATAAAAAATGTTAGACACCCTAATTTTCTTTTCTAATTTTTTTTCCAAATGATATGGCACATGAGGTGCCAACATCACCATCGAAAAGAAATTTTAGAAAAATATATGGGACGTAGCATTACTATATTGATATATACTCACTTCCTTGCACCATCCCCGTCCTTGTGATTCGTGAGCCATTGATGCACTTTATTGATGACGAAGATGAACACTCCAAAAAAAACTGTTGAAAACCATGTGTGAGAACAAAAATTTACACCGAAAAAAGTTTTTTTTTTTTATTATAAAATGTTGAATACTGTATTTTTATCATTGTATCAGAGACAACTTTCATTTCACGAACTCAATTATAATGACAACTCGACAACTTCTAAATAGGAAAAATGTAGAAATTAATATATATATATATAATAATAATAATAATAAGGGATTAAATGGAAAAATAATATGAATTAAAGTTAAAAATTAAAATTTTACCTATTGCCACTAGAAGTATTATAGCTACTTTTACTGCACCTGATAATGCCATCTCAAAAGAAAGAAAAGGTTTTTATAATGGAAATTCGGATGTTATTTTTTTTTTTAAAAAAAAAAAGCGAAATTGGGATTTTTAGTCGAAGATGAATAGGTGATGGAGGCTTATATAGGATTTACTGAAAGACTGAAATTTGCTTTCTCTAAGACAAATTAAAAAAGGAATGCAAAATAATAATGGTAATTAAAAGTTTATAATTAAATGGTAATATACCATTTAATTATAAACTTTTAATTACCATTATTATTTTGCATTCCTTTTTTTAATTTGTCTTAGAGAGAGCAAATTTCAGTCTTTAACAGTAGTGAAATCCTATATAAAGCCTCTTTCACCTATTCACCTTCAACTAAAATCCCAACTTCGCTTAAAAAAACTGTTGATTGTTAATTGAATTTATATAAATCAAATATTACAATTTAAATCATTTATTATAAACTGAATAAAAAAAAGTTAAATATAATTAAAAATTATATACTTATACTAATAAAATCAATTTTTAATAAAAATAATTCTTTATATTTTAAAATAAATTTTTTCTTTAAGTTTCTTACTGTTTTTATTTCTTTGTTATAATATATTTTTATATATTTAATTTTTCATTAAAATAATTTTTTATTTTTTATTTTCTAACGTATTTTTAATGTGTGTATATATATATATTCATTAATTTTTTAGCTCAATTATAGAAAAAAATCACTTAAATAACTATATTTCATTATATTTAATTATAGTCAACTAACGCAATAGTGGTGGACCTAGAAATTTTAACAAGATGGGGTATTTGAACAAAATAACAATTATATAAAAAAATACAAAAAAAATTAAGATCATAATAAAATGAGTTTATATATATATATATAATCAAGGTATAATGAAGTTTAGATAAAATGAAACAAATAGAACATTTTTAATCAAAATGAACTAAATAATCTAACATTTAAAAAGAAATAAAAACAAGAAATACAATATTATAAAATAAGTAATAATAAGAGAAACAACAAAAAAAAAATGGAAAATTATAATATTTATTATTAAAAATATCAATACAATCTAATTTTATAATAAGAAATTATATTCTGTATTTATAGTGAATCACTATAAATTTATGTAAAAATAATTGATTAATAAATATTACTATACTTATTTTTAAATTTTTTATTCTTCTAATTATTGGTAAATTATTGATTTATTAATTCTAAATAAAGAAAAATACTAAGGATAAAATAAAATGAATCATAATAATAGATTGACTATTTTAATACAATATATAAAAATTTGAGATTTTAAGGTTTATTGATTGAATGTGTTAGATATATTAAACTAAAACAATTAGAAAGAAAAAAAATTAAAAGATAAAAGATAATTAAAATAACCACAAATTATGGGTTGTTAAGTAGTTGACAATAACATGAAAAAAGAAAGTGAATTGTTTTATTGCATGAAGAAGAAAATTTGAGAAAGAAATTGGAAAAGAGTCTAAAATAAAAAAGACATTAAATATATATATATATATATATATATTTGTTTTGCTTGAAAAATGCTAATACTAGGAATTGAACCAAAAACCATCAATGTGAAATGGTAGTGTAATACCAGCTATGCGGTGTTTGGTGGATGATAAATTCTATATATTACAGTGGGTTAATTGCATATACATCCCCTCTATTTATCTAATAAAGCAAATTTTCAAACAAATGACCTATTCAAACACAAGCATCCCAATTAGAATGTGTTTGAGGTATGGAAAGTCAATAGTGCCCTTAGGTAAAAGGAAGAGGTTATTTTTCTGGATAAATTTTACAAACAACCCTGAATTTAGGTGTAATTGTATAAATATTCATTTTTTTTTTCTAATAATTACATAAATAAACCCTACCATCATTTGACTTTTGTTAACTTTAACCTTTAATCACATTTGTATCCTGAAATGAATAAACTACCTTTGAAAACTTATTTATCTTTTTTTTAAAAAAAATATTAAAAAATATTTACTTAAAAAATTAAAAAAATCGGTACATTTTTTTTTTTTTTGCTTTTATTTTCTTTTTCTTTTTATCATTTTTTTTTTTTTTTTTTACATTTTCCATGTCCCCAAACACCAAAATAACCTCTATCTTTTACCCAAGAGCACTATTGACTTTTCATACCTCAAACACATTCCAATTGGGATATATGTGTTTGAATAGGGTATTTGTTTGAAAATTTGCTTTATTAGATGAATAGAGGGTATGTTTATGCAATTAACCCTATTACGGTATTTGGTTGGAATGAAAAAATTGACTTTCAAAAGTAAAAAAAATTTTAGAGTTATTTCCAACATAACAACTGTCATTTGATATATATTTTCTTAAAAGGGTGTTTTTTTTAAAAAAAAAAAAAAACAAACAAACAAATGGGTGTTTTTTTATTATTAGTTTTTTTTTAAAAAAAATTATTTATTTTAACTAAAAAATATGTTTTTCTCAAAACAAATTTTAAAAGTAAGAATAATAATAATAATACATTTACTAATCTGTCAATTTTCATCTCAACTTATATTTAAAATTTTCATAATATTTCTCTGTTACAAATTACACTTAAAATAAATATTAAAACTAGTTAAAAGACTCATTTTCAAAATTAAATAACAAATACAAGTGTTTTGAATGTGACCCATCTCCCCATGATAGTGAATGTTCTGGTCTGCATAATCGTCTCACATTGGCTCGGTATTAATCACTTTCAATTTTATTTGCAGAAAAAAATCATGACAACCTAAAATTAAGAAGTAACAACTATTAAATTATGTGTAGCGTTGGAGTCTCGATAACAACTACTTCATTTCTATAAATAAAAAAAAATAAAAATAAAAAAAAAGGCGGAGGTCCATCACTATATTTATTATTGTTTTATCACAATAAATTTAGTAATTGTTTTTCTTTTATCGAAATAAAGTAGTTTATACCTACAGGTTAATACTACCCTTAAATTATTAATCACTCGAACCTCCGCTTGTTATGTTGAATGGGCACGAATTATAGGTTCGAGTTCTCTCCCCCTCCAAAAAAATATCATGAATTTATTTAATAGTGTAATACTTAAAATAAAATAAAATAAAAAATGGGCACCCTTAATACCTACTAAAATTTCAAAGAGGTAATTATTTTCCAAATTTACAATAGTTAAGATAAAAATCTTCCCTTGATGTGAAAATGATCTCATGTTCTCATGCAATAAGTAATATATCGATCACGCATTAATGGTAATAATCACGCACACCACCTTAAGCAAAATAGCTGTATATTTCCACTCATTTTTTTGATAGATTAAGGTGACCATTATATCGTAAAATGTAGGGAGATCATTTCCTAATTGTTTCGACAACTCTCGAAGATTCGATTAAGGTGAGATTTCAAAAGAAAATAATAATATTAAATAAAGAAAATATTGAACTAACTTAATTGGCATCAAACAAGGCGGGAAACACCATCTATATTGTATACAAAAACAGTATACAGAGATAAATTATTACATATATAATATAATTAACAAACTTTAAACTAGCTTAACTAATTATGCATCAATACAAGCTTCACAAATGATCATCAGCTATTCATATCTCCCAAAAAAAGATTTAAAAAAAGGAAAGAAAATAAAAAAACCCATAAAAGAAAAAATTCAAATTCAAAATTACTGATCAAGTGCATTAGGCCCAGTACAGTAACTGAGAATATGGTTCCAAACCCACTGGACCAAGAACCTCCGTCTGATTCCATTCATGTTGTAAGTGGCACCATCGTGACCGTCCATAAGTTGCCCTGTGTACGACCCACCTCCTCCAGTTCCATAAATGCCCTCACACAAGTCAGCAATTTCCACCGGAGCCACTGGGTCGGGTCCAGCATACCAAGCGTTAACCAACGGGTTTGTTGCCAGCTCAGCAATCTCGTGAGCAATCACGCTTATCATCCCATCCACTCCAACGTCGCCGTTTGGTGACTTTAACGGCTTCAGTCCTGGGATATAATTCGGTACAGCGAACGGGTACGCGCACACGCCTGGACAGAGCTTCGCAGAGTTTCCGATCCACGCGTAAGGCAGTGTATAGCCCACGATGGACGGGAAAGTAAAGTAGTGGAACCCACAAACCTGTCCGCAGAAATCCTGGACGTACACGTCATCAGATGTGAGCAGAAGGTAGAGCCCACTCTTCGGGTTTATCGGCAACGGCTTCGACCTAGCGGTGACGTGGCTTTTGATAACGGACTGGATAGAGAGGCGCGTGAGTTTCTTGCCGTGAGAGTAAAAACGATCGTTTTTCTCTTCACCTAAACGCACCGTACGGGAGATATTTGCTCCGGTTTGGTCTGTGTACAGCTGTACGGTCTTCCACCAGCCGGAGACGGAGGGGCGTTTCGAGTTGACGGCGGAGATCGAGTTGATGAACTCACGGATTACCTTCTTCTGGCTCTTCTGCCACCGTCCGTACCAGATTGTGTGGACAGTGATGTTGGCGGTGAGAACCGGACCCATGTGGTACTTCAAGTGAACTAGCTCCGATGAGCCCTCGAATTTCTTGGAGTTCTCGTAGAGGTAATCAGAACTGTTTGTTTTCAGGTGGGGCCATGGTCGCCAAGCAATGGACGGAGAGATGGTGAGGAGTATGGTAACTAAGGTGAGGGACAGGACCACCGGAACCGGTGGCATTTTTTTTTAGTGAGTAGAGCTTTGCAAAGGAAATGTCTAGCGTTTTGAATTGCTTATGAGCTTTATATATACAGAGTGAGAGAACCACAAAATTATTTAAATTTTTTGAATTATTTTTTGGAAAATGTTTTTATTTTATTTTTTTTTTTATTTTTTTTTTTGGAGGTCATTGATTTACGGGTAATGGAGGACAGATAGATTCTTAAAGTGAAGATGAGAGTGGGGCCTACTAGTCAGAGTAAGTCAGGGGCGGCATCATCATCATGGCCGTTGTCGTCATCTGATCTGATTTTTATCAAACCAAAACAATTTTTTATTTTATTTTGTTTCTACTTTCTACAAGCGCGGGAAAATGTTGAGAGGGGCATTTTGGGGATTTATCCTTTCATTCCCGTCTGTTGGGTATTTATTCGGTGTGCTCGAGCTAATGAGCAACTGTGGGTTAGATGTATTAATTGGATTTAAATGTTATTGATTGACTTATAATGTGATGACAATAATAAAGCCAATCAATAACAAGAGTGGTGCTATTGGCACACCCTCTACTGATCTATTTATACTCCACTTTTTTAAATTTTGATTTAATTAAATAAAGTTAAATGGTTTTATTAATTTATTTTATTTATTTTCAAAACTACCCTTTTACTTATTTTTCAAACTTAATGCACCATATCTCTAATCTCTCTGTTTACTGGTCTCGTCTTTCTCTCATCTCTTATGAACAAATTTATTTTTTCTCTATTGCTATATATATATCTCTCTCTGTTAACACACGCAACACCAACAATTTTTTTTTTTCAAAACAGCAAACTTTATCCTCAAAGAAGAAAGGCAAGAAGAGCAAAAACAAACAGCAGCCAATGAAAAAACAAAGCAAAAGAAATAGACAAGAAAAAAATTGTGTTTTATTTTTTTTAATTTAATATAAAAGTATAATTTATATTTTTTAATTGTTTGTAGAATTTTTAATATTGATTAAAAGAAGAATGTGGAGTTTTATTAGATTTACTTTATAGAATTTTATTTTTTCTTAAATTGCATGTCTCTTTCAGTAATTTTGATAAAGGAAAAAAAATAATACTAAATAATTAAAAAAGTTAGACATAAATAGACCAGTAGGGGGTGTGCCAATAGCACCACTCTAATAACAAAGGTGATTATCAATTTAGTCTATATATTATTTTCGATTTATAAGTTTTTTATATATGTTTGCTTATTTGGAACCTATAGTCCCTAAAGCTTTGAAAATACAAATATATTTCATTTTTTCTTTCATTTTTAAACTTCTGAATTTAGTTTATATATATATAAAAAAAACAAAAATATTGTTAATGATAAAAATGAGACGTATTAGTAATTGGTTAACAAAGTTCGAGAGAGTTGGTCTTCATAGAACGTATCTAGAGTCCCCTCCCCTTCAGATGATAGTCCTCTGTGGATGCATATGGATTATGGAGGGTTTTTACAAAATGAGAATAATGGTTTTGATTTACTTTTTCTAAGTGGTATTTATAGGTTTATTTCTAACTACTTATTGTGTTGGTAACACTGTTATGTAAGCGTGGAGGACACTTGTTTGGCTACATGCAGTATGTCCTCCAAAGCACCTTTGGTCATACACCAAGAGTTGTCATCCATCGATGGTAGTACTCGGTTAAAGACATATCAGATATCACCTATTTATTGGATTTGATTATGACGGATAGTTTATACATATTGTCATCAAAAAATATCATTTCAACCTTACACTTTGATTAAGTTTTATTAATGGTTGAGAAAGTTAATGTCGGTTCTTGATATAATTAATTATATGCCTGTCAAAATGTTTACTCATAGAGTTTTGGTGGTATTTGAACCGACAATAATACAACAAATTTTGCATGTACTTGGAGTTGTTGAAAATTGATTTAATTCTTACCAGTTCTCATTTATTTTGTTATTGATTCTTACAAGTTACTCCTCTTCGAAATCATTTAAATTTTCCAAAGGTGTTGTCTCTTCTCATAAATTGTTTTCATGTGATCATAATAAAAAAGTTCAACCACTAAAGGTTTTATAAAGTTCCAGTTTAATAATAAAGATACATATATATTGTTCAGGGAAATAATTCAACAATATATTCCATCGTAAGCTTTGAATATTTGCTGGAGTATGATTTGATCGGTGATATTTAGTACAACTCCGAGAGCTTACTTTGTATAAACATATATAACACTCTATTAGTCTTAATGTTTTATTCGAGTTTTCATATTTTTTTTTGGCTATGTAGCACGGACACTCCTCAATAGGCATGTAGTCCGTATCAGACGCATGTCCGTATCTGTCACTCGTCGGACACGGTTGGATATGTGTTCGACACGTCAAAAAAACGTGTTTGTTGACTTTTTTGAAAGTTAACGGAGGAAACACGTGGAAGACACAGCAGGGAAATGCGAAGGACATGGCTAGGACACGAGGAGGATACGGCAGGGAAGTTTTGCAATTATTTAAAAAAAATGGGGGTCAAAATATGAATTTAAAAAAATATATATAGGATTTTAAAATGTTATGTGTGACTATGTTTATGTTTGTTTTTGATGTTATTGAATTCTAGAAACTTGGTGTTAGTGTTTTTTTGAATTATCTTTTTTTATATATTATTGTTTAAAATATAAAAATATATTATTTTGATTGTTGTATCTTGCCGTGGCCGTGTCCGTATCCTAGTTTTTGAAGATTTGCCGTATCCCCATATATTACAGTGTCTTGTCGTCGTGTCCTTGTAACATAGTTTTTCAGCACATCTAAGGCTCGTTTGGTACACTGTATTGGATTGTATTGGACTGTATTGGATTGTATTATTTTGTATTGAACTATATTATCATTAATACAAACATGTGCTTGGTGATACACTGTATTATATCGTATTAAGTTATCCATATATGACTTAATTGTATTTTATTATATTATAAAAATATAATATTAAAAAAAATAGTTAATAAATCACTAAATATTTTAATATAAAAATCAATAAATATTTATTTTAATTAAAACAAAAAATTTAAATAAAAATGTTTTTATAAATTAAATAAATATTTCCTATATAATTTTGAAATTAAATAATAATAATAATGTAACATATATTTCATTAATATTCCATATCTGTTGAAAAAAAAGAGAAAAGAAAAGTATTTTTTCTAATACAATATAACCCAATACCACCAAATATAATGTATTAACTAATACAGTGTTTGTTTTATTAAACAATTAAAATATACTAAAATAATACAATACAGCATTTGCATCAAACTCTGTATTGTATTATTGCCTAATACAATATAATACAGCGAAACAAACGAGACCCTAAAGTATTGGGTCAGACCGAGGCGAACTCTGATTGGATAGGCTATTCCATCCCTTTTGACACCACTCTACCTACAAGTCTACAAGATTGAAATATATATATATATATATATTTATTCTTCTTTTTTTTTTTTTTTTTTTGATGGAATATATTTATTCTTCTACATACACATGAAGTAACACATAAATACTATAATATATAGGAATAAACCGGATCCCAAATGATATTTTTATATCATTATTTATAAGTGACCACACTATAACTTTAATATCGTAAAGTTATATTTAATTAGGAGGATCAAAAGCTATTATTTTTTAACTGTGATTAAAAAAAGAAAAAAAAATAAAAAAAGCTGTTATAATTTCCTACTTTTTTTGACCTTTAAAACATTTCACTTTCGTCTTTAATTATAACAAAAGCAACAAATTTCAATATATGGATCTAAGTATTTCGATATTTTTCGTATTTTGAGCGGATTGATATAAAAAATATACTTTAAAGTATCGATGATATTTTTGATATTTACATCGATATTTCTGTAAATTTGGACCCACTGTTTACTTCATTAATTAGAATATTTGTTTATAAAAAAATAAAAAAAATAAATTGAAAATTGTAATAAGGGGCCTTCTCGCAGCAGAGGAGTCCAACTCCTCACATTGGGACCATAGTTTCCATAAAAGGAAGATAGCATTTTGGTTATTTTGACGATAATAACCTTTATATTTTCGCCGTACAAATGGTGACAAAATGGGGCCCAGTTGTTGTCTTCAGGCAGCAGGACAATCCTTGAAATGGGGGGCATTGTTGATTTTTCACATCTTAACTTGATATTTATGTTTACTAGCTCTGTTTAGTTTTTGATAAGGCAAAAAAATCTTAGTAGTAGTGGATACGGTGGTTTTTCTACAGTGCTGTCACGTCCATGACGGCTTCATGCTCTGCATTCTTTTTTTTTCTTTTTTGAAGATTAACAACTGGAAACAGTTACAAAAGAGGAAAGATACAAGAGGGATTGGTATCCCTCCTCTTAACCCATGATTTCGATTGGTGACCTCTCACTCTAGTGAGAAAAACTCGTGTGGGATAAGCTTTGCCACATCAGCGGTCAAATCATCCAATATAATTGTGTTATGTGCGTAATTTACGTGTCATTGACTCATTGGTAATTGTCTATGTCAGAATATTGGTCATTTTCTTCGAAAACCAATTTTTATATTATAAAAACTCAAATTAATGATTCATTTTTGAGGATACTCCCTTAATCCGGGGCTAAGATTATTTTGAAAGATTTTGTTACTGGTAGGATTTAAACCATTGACCTGGGAGTTATTTATCCAAACTCGTCTATCTAGCAGTTGAGATACACCTTTGTTGGTAAAATTTAGGGATTGCAAAATTATTCACGGATACAGATATCCGTAATAATCCGTTCCATTTAAAATAGGGATGGATACTATTATTTCGGGGACTAAGTGAATATGTATGTCATCTTAATATCCATTTTATTTTCAGGAATGAGAATGAATATCGTCTATAAATATTCATCCTTATCCGGATCCATTATAGATTTTAAAAATATAAAAATATATTATGTAATTATTAATTTTAATTATATAAGTTATTATTAATTTTTATATTTGAACTTTATTTGATGTATTTGTTTCTCTTTAAATAGAATAAAATGTATCGTTAGTTCGTTACATATTTTAGTTATATTTTTATCTTGTAAACTATACAGATTTAAAGTTTTTTTTTATCGGATACGAATATAAATGAAGCGGAAATGGATATCTTTATCTTAATTAGCAGATTATCCGAATCAACCCCGCTCACTTAGAAATGGGGATGAATACGGGGATGAAAATATATATCTCAAACGGATATGGGGATTATTGGGGTATCCATACCTAATCCGATCCATTACCATCCCTAGTGAAATTACTGATTCCTTAATTGTTATTAAAGTATGTATATGTATAATAAAGAAAAAAGTTACTTAAAGAAAACCTAATTTACATTAGGAAAGCAAAAGTAGAATTTTAAACTTTAAAAATTTTAGGGTCCCGAGTAAATACATTGAGTGGTCTCACTTTTTGTATGGTGAGAATACGAGATTGTCCTACACAAGTTTCTTCACCGTAAGACTTATATTTATTTATTATTATAATGACTACATTTAATTGATTATTTAGAAATTTACATGTATTATCTTAATCAATTTTATTTATTTGTTCCGTGAAGCTATTCGGAAAGGACGCTCGATATGCACTTACTCATGAACAATGTGTGAACTTTGTGCATTATCCGATCAATCCTACTTGGCGAATACAAATTCGAAATTAGGGTTTCATCGAAGAGTCTGAAATAGGTATCCATGACGGAATTCGAACTCCAAATGTCATGGGAGGTACAAGTGGGAAGGGCACCACCCGAAGAGTTGAGATTTGAGACTTCAGAGGGATCGGGTATGGGGTGTGCGCGTCTGTGTCTTCTAATCACGGAGTAAATTGCGCTGATGGATCAATTCTTAAGGCCGTCTTTAACCAATAGCAATCCTACAGCTGTCTAATTGATGCTGACTCTTCTGGGGCCCTCCTCGGGTGGGAACCCTACTCAACACCATCTTCATCAATCACAATTTTCAAAGGCAACGAAACAAAACTGTGAAGACTAAAATAGCTTTCATCTTGTCCCACTCACGCTCCCACCACCACCGTTTGATCTTATTGAAATGTGAAGTCGCCTTTTCTCCTTTTATCTTTTTACATGTCCATACAGGATTCAAGGTGAACATGAACATCTCTATGTGTACGGTTATGATATCTATTTTTACGATCCAAAAAATGAATACTCTTACAACATCGATGAGAAAATTAAATGTATATAGATGGACTTGAAACCCAGAAACCCAGAAACCCACACCGCGCACGCAATCTTTAAGAAAATTCATTTTTAGTTCTTATAATTAATTGAAATTTTTTTCTTGGGTATGGATATATATATATATTGACACCCATAAAACTAATTAGTATACCAATTTTTATAAGTAAAACAATGTCTAAAATTTAAAAAATAAATATTACTATAAACATTCATCATAATACCAATAGTACCTTTATTTAAATGAATATATTCATTTTAATACATTTTATTTATAAACCCTCTTAAATTATTAACACACCCAATTTATAATTAAAAAAAAAAATCCTCTTGTAATGATGATTAAATTTACTTTTGGAAATGTCTCGAATGAAAAAGTCTTATAAAAGAGAATATGTAAAACTGTATTGTATATAAGGTCAAGAGGTTTTTAATTTAAAATTCTCTTATATAAACAACTAAAAAAAAAAAAACCTCATTGATATCTACGGTTATCTTTAAGAAAAAAATATATTTTGTTTATCGACAGAATTCATAATTAAACATAAAAGAAAGATAAAAAATAAAAAATAAAATAAAATAATGCTTACCTCTGTATGATTACAATCTTCTGAAAATCCTTTTTCAAATACTTTGTTATATGATAATCATGTGATGATGAGAAGATTTGATACTTGAATTAAAATTAGAGTTTAATAATGGTTTATCATAAATTATAGAAGATATGAGTGTAATTAATGAATGATTTATTTTAATTAAAGTAATTTGTCCGTTTTTAATGAGATATTTTTATTATTAAGTTTTTTAATAAAATTTGGATGTATTAATTAATTTTAGTATACTTTTTTCTTTTGTTTCTCAAAAATGAAAATTATAGAGTCAGGCCCCAAACTTACGAAATTTAAAATTTCGGGCTGCGCAACCAATGGAGGGGATGTTCTCGTAAGTCGTAACACACACTGACAAGTGCTGTGTGGTGTCTCTCTCACGCGCGTATCTAGTGTGTGTTGCCGAGACAGACATGGCCGCGCAAACTTTGGGGTGTTTGCGGGTTAATGGGGATACATGCTTTAGATTCATGAAAATTACACTTTCGGCTTACGCGCGTATTGACCACGTTTCATTTCAATCATTGAATTATAGGTGAAATGTGGGACCTATGCTATCACACTCCATCGTAATTTTATTTTATTTATTTATTTTTTCAATAATGTTATTTTGTTCAAATTTAATGTCTAAATGACATCACAGCATCCCTAAAAGCTCTTCTAATAAGATATTTGTTAAAATGAAACGAACCACATTAGCATATTTGACTCTAACTTACTCTTCAAATTAAATTCTTTAAATAAGATTTTGCTTCACTCTCTTCAATATTGAAGAGCAACTTCTCCCTCTTTAATTATTATTATATTATTTTTTCATATCACATCATCGTTAATATTTGATATTTATATTTTTTTTTATCTTTTTAATTAAATTCAATTAATATATAATAAATTTTAATTTATAAATTTTATCATCATAAAAATTATACCTTTAAAAAGATCTCATCTAGATTTTTAAAATGAGACTAATATTGAATATTTAATAAGAACATATTAATAATTTAGAAGGTCATTCAAATGATTTTCATATCCACATAAAAATAATACTAGTTTCACATATATGAAACCAGTGCATTTAAAAAGTTATTATTTCTAACTTAAAAAAAAAATAGAGGGTAATTAGATATGTTGGTAGAGGGGGAGAAATTTGAGAGCTTTTATTAAAATAATATAAACATATTTGTAATTGAAGAGTCTTTTGGAAGGATTCTTCTTTATTCACTTCTGAAATTGCCACATGGGTAAACAAATAGACGTTTGAAGAGTAAAAATAGAAGAGAAGAGTCTTTTAGAGTTTTATGATTTAAATGAATAGATTACGGTCTTCTCATATCATTTAAGTACCAGATTTGAACAAAGTAGTATTATTCTTATTTTTTTTATTCTTCTTCAATGTTGCACCGATTTATTTATTGATTACTACTTACTACTTTAACGATTTTAATCAATTACTATAGCTACACATGCGATTTAAAAACCGTCTAAAATCAAACATTACGAATATAATTTAGAAAACTAGACTCACAATAGGAGAGAGAGAGATCTCTTTGGGATTATCATTTTTATCTTAATATATAAATTCTTAACATTTGTATTTCATGGATTTGTTTAACAAACTTAAATATTATATATATATACTTACAAGATGTATTAGGTCCGTGATATTATAGAACGTATTACATAATATTCCGCCGTAGAATCAATTCCGGCATATAAAAACATATCTATTTTTTATTTTTAACTAAAAAAACATGTCTTATCAACTCTTTCTATAGATACCTTTAATTATGATCAAAACAACACTATTTTTTTTTTGGTTAAAATCAAGACACCGAAATAGATAAAGATTGTAAATAATTAATTAAGAACTATGTGTTGTAAACAAAAGTGGAACCAAGAATAATTGTTAGTTATTAATGTGACTAATGATTGAGATTCGTTTTTACTTTAATTAAAACGAGTAAATCAAATATAAAAAAAAAATTAATAATAATAAAAAATTGTAATAATCGAGAAACCTTGTGAAAATGATTTTGTGAAGTAATTGCACCACAACAAATTTTTTCACGTCCTATTAATTCATTCTCAAATCACTATGATTTCGTGCATCTAACTCATCTCCACCGAATTCAAAAACATAAATGAGAATTAAAATTATTTTTGAGGCTATTGATTGTCAAAAGCTCTCACATTTATACACAAAATGCAGAGAGAAAGAGAGAGAAGTCTAAAGTATTAGGTGAATTTTTATTTTAAAAAAATCTATCTTTAAAGATTGTTTTGAGAAGGACTTGACAAGATATTTTTACAACTGTTGAGTGTTGACTGATTTGAAATGGTACAAATTTGTTGCTTTCATTTCATATGCATGATTAGAATGAATTTGGATTTTCTACTGATCTGATCTTTTTTCTGATCTTTTTAAAGTATGTGATTGGTTGTTGATAAAATGTTTGTTGAAATCAATTACATCCTAATCACATATTCATTGCAATACTTATGTATCATAAGATTATGTAAGGTCGAGAAAAATATCAAAACAGTAGATGATCCAAATTCAATTAGAACATGATATGGAGTAATTGATAGGTATGTTTGGATTGAATCTAATCATGTTTGGACTGAATTTATATCAACTATATAGAACGTATTCGAGTCAAATCTTATAGATCCGAATTGGTAAAATAACTAATCATAATTTCTATGGAGTGGCTTTTGCTTAGCAACGAAGTCAGAAAGTTTAGTTCGGATTGAATATAATCGTGTTTGGATTGAATTTATATAAACTATATAGAACGAATTCAAGTCAAATCTTATAGATCCGAATTGGTAAAATAACCAATCATAATTTCTATGGAGTGGCTTTTGCTTAGCGACGAAGTCAGAAAGTTTAGTTTGGAGGTTATTATAGTAAAACAAAAAAAATATATGGGGGCCAAAGTGAATACATTTTAAAATTTAATGGTGATTCTTTGACTTTTTAAAAGATTATATATTATGACATTTTACCCTATTATTTTTTATTATGTACATTTTTCTGTTATAATTTTATCAAAGTTTAAAAATACCCCCTCCCTAGATCCTCTAAATTTGATAAAGCTGGCTTCACCCCGCCAGCATGTATTGGGTTTTTCCCTATATTGTGAGAGTAGATGTCTCCGAATCGTTGATAATTTCAATAGGTCTGAACAAACCACACATTTGATATTTTTTTTATAAAAAAAATATTGTTAATTGTTTTCCCTTTGTATTAATAGCTTTATTGGGTACAGTACTTTGTCAACAAAAAATTAAACTGCACTGTGGGCACAGTTGTACTGTTATGTTGCATGTCCAGTGAAAATTGTTGTTGATAAAAGTCTAAAGTTGCAGCTGCTAGGAATCCATTGCAAGGACCAATTAAAAGAACAAATTAACTCTGCAAAAGTTGCTTTGGTCCCCTACCTGCCTCTAGCTATCTCTTCATGTCATGGCCTCTAAATTTAATCTTGAATTCAAAGGCACAGCCAATAATTTAGAGCATCTCCGATAGTAACATGGGTTGTAAAAAAATTAGATGCCACGTAGAATGAACATCAACTTTGTTAAAAAAATTCATCTTCAATGTAACTTTTCTAATACAACTTTAAGCTAAGATGACAACTTTCTTTTTTTAAAGGCTGTCAACATATACTCTAATTTTAGAGGATCTGTTAGACAGCTATCTTGTTGGCCCAGTCAGCAACAACTATTGTCTTCTACTTTATTTTATTCAACAATTCTAAAGTGTATTTAAGGAGATCAATAATAAATTGACATGTTATTAAAAACTTACATTTTACAAGTGAAGCATTGGAGACCACGTTTTTATTTGGATGTCTATCAAGTTTAGTTACATGCCACATATGAAGCAATTTGTTTGACAATGTTAACATATCACTATTTTTTTCAAATGCAAGCCACGTTACCATTGGAGATGCTCTTAGTAAATACGGTTTTTGGAAATTTCCTTCGAAATATCGGATATATCACCAATATAAATATTAAGGATTTTTTTGATATCGGTCCCCTCATTTGTTTAAAGTATCGAAATTTACTTCCTTAAACACAGCACATACTGAAATTCTGTTTAAATAGATTAGTATTGAAATATATTTTTGATATATATGTACATTTGCTAGAATATAGTTGAGTGGGGATAGAGGTAATTAAATAGCACTAAATGGGTTAGATCTATAGTTGATCCACATTCCCTTAAAATCGTTAACCGTAAATCAAGTACTAGAGTGCCCATGTATTTTTTTTTTTTTTTTTTTTTTTACCAAAATATAATTACTCAAAAAAATCTATTTTTTCTAATTTTAATTTTAATTTTTGATAATTTTTATGTTAGTAAATTTGTAATTATGAAACTAATTGTAGTAGTTCCAAAATTTCCTTTTGTTTTAATTATTTAGTGTGGACATAAGGTGTCAAAAATCAACTATTACAGTACGATTTCATGTATGTACAAATAAAGTTAGTGCAAAATTTCAACAATTAAAATCTGTTTTTTTATCAACATTCGGATGTCCTAACTCCACTAGGCGTGGCGTGGGCACCTCTAATCAATTAAATTTGATTGGTACGTGATATTTAATCACCCACCTAGCTGAATCAAATCTTGTCATAAGTAAATCCGATTTATTGAACTTTCTAGGAAATATAAAACTTGATGTTGACCTTTTGGCTAATTCGATAGATATAAAAACTTGAGCAAACATTCATGAAAGGTTATAGGAAATGTTATCGAAATTATTTACCTATAGTAAATATTTAAGGATATTTTCTATATCAATCTTCTAAAATATATAAAATATTGAAGATATTTCGATTAAATTATCGATATATATATATTTATAATCATCCTATTATGATTCAACCAATTCTTTCAATTTTCATTTTACTGATAATCTGATATTGTTGTTCTTTGATGTAGATTTTCGAATATTTTTTTCTTTTAAAATATCAAAATCCAGTCATTTTATTTTACCCTTAATTAGATATATCTAATAATCGAGGATTCTAAGTGTGTTATTCATACTTAAACATTCTAATATACAATAGATGGATATATAATTGAAAAGGAAAAAAAAAAAGAAGTTACAGTACCCCAATCTATAGGGTATAGAATAAATGTATGGTAGTTGATTTTTCTTATTATAAACATGAATTGTGAAGGTGCACATTGAATATTATTAATTATGTAGTCTGTGAAGATAAATGCAGATAGCTAGCCTGCCACCTAATAGAAGAAAATAAAAGAAGCTAGAGTGTGACTAAATTGTATGGTTTTGGAAGTAAATTCCAACATTGCCAATAGGACCACATAACGTAATTATTGGGATTTTCTATTTTTTTTGTTGTTGTTATTATTATTATTATTTTGAACTCTAATATCAATTGAGTTAGAAATGCTAGGACTTGGCGAGCTCAATCGTTATAAGTATGATCCTGAATATACAATGTTCTACAACTATAAGTACGGTTTGAGCCGTGCAACTTTCTCTATAGGAGAGAAGTCTCCCAACGTTTTACAATTTAGTGGGTAAGGACTTGGCTACTATACCCACATGAGTATGTAGCAAAAAAATTTAGGAATAACTTATAGTTAATACAAGGTTAATTTTTTTTAATTTTTTTTTTGGGTATCCGTGGGTGTCTGGACCAGCTTAAGCGCACCTCGACTAATTCACACGAGACCCTGAAGTTAACAATCGGGTAAACCTCTTGTGGCCCAAAGAGAAACGTGGCTGCCAAGGTTTGAACCTAGGATATCCGAGTTTACGGTTTGTTCCAGTGACCAGCGGCACCACCCCTTGGGGTTCAAACAAGGTTAATGTTGATAAACAACTTTCATATTTGGAAATCACTCTAACATTGAAGTTAATGATAGAGTTGTTCTTAAAAAGATGTTGGTATCATACCAATACTTTTTTGTGAGTACCGTAGCTAGTTTCTCATTGTAATTATTGTTTGAACAACATTTAGATATTTTTATATATAGGGAATCACATTGAGAAAAAGATAAAATTGTGGTCCTATGATTGAACAAAAGCATACCCACAAAATGATTTATGTCTTTAGGCATGAAAGATTGAAGAGACCATGTCCTTATGAAAAAAAAAAAAGAACCGAAAGAATCCATTAATCAATAAAGCTAATTAGCAGTTTAATAATGTCTTGTTTACACGAATCATTGCAAAAGATCCCAATAAAAATCAACATTTTGTGAAAATTATATTTGATGGTATGTGCATGAAAATAATGTTGTCATGAATCCATTTTTTTCTTTTTCTTTTTTTCTTTTTTCTTTTTTGCTTAATCGATATGATAGTCTATTTTACTTTTTGTCGAATTAGTTTTTTAATATGTACAAAAAGTAATCAGTCATGAGTGATATAAACGCACCAAATTTAACTTTTTTTTTTTGTTGTTGTTGTGTGTGATCATATGTGTTAATTGCTCAATTTTGAGGATGATTTTATGGTTTGCTTGACATTCACTCTTTATCATTGAATTATTTATCTAAATTAACTTCATTGTGTTTCTAAATTAACTTTGTTATTGTTAAAATCAAAGTTTGGCATTATGACATTTGGAAGAAAGATAATAATAAATAGGTCAAAGACACATTGCTTTGGTGGTCGAAGACTTTACATTCTCACCACGTCATCGGTAAGAATGTTCGATTATATTATGTTAGACCATCTCCAATGCATATGTCAATGTCAATGTCAATGCCAAATTTGGCACAAAAAAGTGTAAAATGCTATATTTGACACATCAATTTAGTATTGTGCTCTAATGCATAATCTTATTTAAAATGCTATTTTTATTAATTTATTAATTAAAATTATAAAAGTAAACACTTACCATAAATGCATTCATTATTTATTTTAATGTTCTAATGCAAAATTCCATTAATGCATTCATTATTTCATTTAAAATATATATAATGGTATTTTTGTAATTAAAAAAAGAGCATTTATTGCTGTGCCAAATTTGACACATCATTTGCCACTGCATTGGAGGAGGAGGATTTTTACACCCTATGCTAAATTTTAGCATTGACACGATTATTTGGCACAGCATTGGAGATGCTCTTAGGTATAGTTTATAAATTTTCAAAATCTAATTTTACTTTCTAAGTGTAAATTATGTCGAGTGGTATAATATAATTGAACGATCTTACTAGTGACTTATTAAGAATATCCTACATAAGATTTTCACAACATAGAAGACAATCTCACCTTACTAGTGACGTATTAAAAATATCCCACAGAAGATTTTTTCAACACAGAAGACGATCTCACCGCTTATGAGGTAAAAGCCTCCCACACAACATTTTCTTTTAAGAATGGGATATATATTAATTAGATATAAAAAAAGAAAAAGAATTAAATTTCATTGGAAATGAAATCGGGGAAGAAAACTTTAAATTCCTTAGATCAAGGAATTGAGTTTCGTTTCTCTCGTTAGGGTTTCTTTATCGGTAATTAAATATTCGGTTTACAATCACCTTTATCGTTGAATTATCATTTGATTTTGTTTCTTGAAAAACTAAAAGATTTTGAAAAGTTTAGCAATATGTTGTTTTGATGATTTGTGACTATTAATGATGAATGTTAGGCAGCTACTTTGTCTTAATTGTTTTTGTGTCACGAGCATTGAAAATTGTCCAACTCTTATCCAAATGCCGATTGACCAAAATATTTATTTAAATTTACATGCAATTGATATGACATTTGAGTTAGTATTATTAAATACTAAATATCTCCCACTTGTAATTTCATAACAATATTTTAAATAATGGTACTTTTTATCTAACCATGAGTATACACTTAGTCTCAAATATACTATTTATCTTCTCTTCAAAAAAAAAAATATATATATATATATATACTATTTATCTTTGAATTAATCATCGAAAGTTACATATTACTGTTTGGATGAAATAAATTATTTTTTTTCCCAAATATAGTAGAACACAATAACACAAACTTTTGTGAATATTATCATCTTTAACATGTTTTGTCAAGGTTTAATTTATTCTTTTAGGTTTGACAGTTTTCTCTAATTGGCATATCAAAACAGACCATTTTTTCCTACTTTGTTTGTTTGTTTGTTTTAATTTTTCATGAATTCATTGACAAATAATTATTGGCTGTATTTGTAGAGGGCAGAACTCACTCATTCAGGGGGGGCCTGGGGAGGGTCATGACTAGGGGCCCAAATATATTACGTGAGTTTTTGTTATGAGTTAAGTTGTTAAAAAAAAAAAAAAAAAAAAAAAAAATCTCAAAAAATCTCAAACAATACAAAAAAAAAATAAAAATAGAACTTGGTCCAATTCATTTTATTCTAATACAAAACTCAATTTTTTAGAGTTTCATAATTTTCTATCATCTATTACCTATATATTCTTCATTTCTTCTCCACCCACCAAAGAAAAAAAAAAGCAATTGGAGATATAAAAATCATGGATTTTTTTAATTTTGAGTTTTATTTTGAGATGAAGTGGGGATGATTTTGTTGGTATTTGGCCCATTTTTTAGATTTCGCCCAAGGGCCTTGGAATAATCAGGACCGGTACTGCACTCATTGATTTACTTATTAATAATTCCATGTGACTCATTGATGTTATATATATGAATGGCCAAAATTGGATTATTGAGACTGATTGATCATCTAATTTTAATTAATTGCATTCAAATCAGATCCACTGCACACTACTCACCCATTTGTAAAAATTTCGGTTTAAATACAATTTTGTAATTATACTGTTTAAAATCTAACCTAAAGTATTGTAATATAAAAATATAAAGTTAAAAAAGGATTTGATTATTTTGATCTCAAGTAATGTGAGTAGATATTTGGATTACATATGTAATGTTTGATATCGACATATCTTGACAAACCCTTGACCGTTCAGTGTCATAATTTAAAATTATAATATTAAAAAAAAAAAAAAATTGACTCCTATACAGAATCCATATAAATAGATGGGCTACTGTGAAAGTGATATGTTTTCTTTTAATTTTTACTTTTCTTTCAAACTTTTGATTTTTGTGTACTCTTTGGATTATGCTTTAATGATTAGTAATCATCCATATAATTATATAGAATTTACAATACAAGGTTGGTATAGTAATATATCCTTCGCTCCCACACCATGAGGTCATAAGTTTGAATCTGTCACTCTCTAAACCTCAAACTATTGTAAGATTTTTTTTTTTTTAAAAAAAAAAATCCTATGAGTGACGATATTTATACCACTCTAAAACCGTATGTACGCCCTATAATTATATATTTTCAAACTTCCAACATCATTCTTTAATTAAATAATTAATACTTTAATTAAAAGATATTATAATTTTTTTTAGCTCTTTTACTATGAAACTCATACACTTTTCTAGAGCAAAACTGCTTTCTGGTACCTATTCTCAGACTTCAAATTGTTTGTCTTGCTATAACCTTATCAGATGGCTTTTTAGTAAGGTTAAACAAGAAGATTTTGTGTTCAATTATATGCTCTTGTGGAGTTTATGGTTTGATAGGAATGTTTTTGTTCATAAAGGAAAAACTAGATTGGTGGAGGAAATTTTGGAAGGGATAACAAACTATTAGCAAGAATTTCATAAGAGTAACGTTATATAACTCAAATAATTAATCTAAATTTTAACCCAAATGACCATACATAATATGTGATGATGTGGTTAATAAAAAAACCACATGCCACATCGTTTTGATTGAGATTTTGGCTAAATTTTTGGGTTGTCTAGCGTTAGTGATTTCATAATATTGTAGATTCAGTATATAGTCTTTTTACTATCAGTTCGTTCTGATATAAAATATATCAGGACGAAGAATGTAGACCATAGATTGTAGAGAAGTTTTGACAAGTGCATACATTTGAGTCAAAATATGTAAATCTAAGGGTCCATATTCTTCGTCCTGATATATTTTATATCTTGACGAACTGACAATAGAAAAATTGTATGTATATATATATATATCAAAATTAAAAGAAAGGACATAATTGGTAATGTGCATGGTGTGTTTGCAAGATATAATTATTTAAAATTTTTTAATGAGATGTAAATATAAAAATGAGTGTACATACAATTTTTCAGGGGTGCAAATATCGTCATTCAAATCCATTTTCAAAGGGTGTAAATATCGTCATTCAAATCCTATATGAACTTGAAATCTTGAATAACAGCGTGGCCCATTAAATATAAGTCCGTGTTATTTTTCTAATAGCGGACTAAGCTGGGCTGTATAAATAATATTATTATTTTTATGCCAATCAGGCTTGAGACTTGAGAGCCAGGCATGGTCCAGGCTTAAAATTACATTTGAGCCCAAATCCAATTATATATAGTATGAGTAACGATATTTGCACCCCTTAAAATTCACGAGTACACTCGTTTCTTTACATTTCATAAATTTAGAGAGCTTCTTTTGACAATCAAATTTTTTCTTTTTATACTTATTTTCTAAAGGCACTCAATTCTTAAAATTTTAATTTAAAATAATTATAAAGACACTTCCTTTTGTTTTAAGATTATCATTTTTATCTTTTAGGACTCCTATTCTAAAGACACTCCATTTTAAAAAATAAATTTCTAAAGACACTCTATTTTATTTTAATCAAAGTTAGGATGAGCCATCATAACCTTTGGATTCATCCGAGGAGTAATTTTTTTGAATTAAATTATATATATAAAAAAATTATCTCTCCTAAACCATTAAATTAAATATTACATAATAAACACTCTCCTAAATTTTTAATTGCCATATTAAACCCTCTCTCCTTCAATACATATCTCTAATTTTCTATCTCCATTCTTTTACAAGCAAGACTAACCGTTAAGAAAAAAAAAACTTATGAATAAAGTTGATTTTTAGGAACCATGTATATGTATATATATATATTAAAAAAAAAAAAAAAACTCAAAAAACAAGTACCTAGAGAACTTTAATTCATTCATTAGTCTTATAAATTCTAAGTTTAATCGAATCTAGTAGAAACAAATCAAATTTTCATATATATATATATATACAATATATATAAATTTTCTATTATCAGTTCGTCATGACAATAAATATATCATGACAAAGAATGTAGATCACTGGATTTACGTACTTTGACTCAAAACTTCACCATAATCTGTGGTCCACATTCTTAGTCCTGATATATTTATTGTCAAGACGAATTGACAATAGAAATATTGTATATATATATTGAAAAATAAGGTATTTGTATTGACTTATATATATATATATATATATAAATTATTGTTAGTAAAAAACCAAAATATTCATAAGTTCTTTTTTTTTTCTTTAACTATTAATAGATCGAGAAAGTATGGAAATAGAATTATTTATTTTTATTTTTTTGGAAAACTGGAGAGAGTGTAATTAGGAGATAGTGTTTAATATGGTAATAACATATTTATGAGAGAGAGTTTAATACGTAATATTTAATCTAATGATTTAGGAGAGAGAATTTAACTTTAATTCCTTCATTAGTCTTAGAAATTCCGAGTTTAATCAGATCTGGTAGCAATAAATCAAGTTTTCATATATATATATATATATATTTTCTATTATCAGTTCGTTATGACAATAAATATATCAGGACGAAGAATGTGGATCACTAGATTTACGTACTTTGACTGAAAGTATATGCACTTGTCAAAACTTCTCCATAATATGTGGTCCATATTCTTAATCCTGATATATTTATTATCAAGACGAACTGACAATAGAAAGACTGTATATATATATTGAAAATTAAGGTATTTGTATTGATTTTTTTTTTTTATATATATATATATATTACTGTTAGTAAAAACTCAAAATATTTATAAGTTTTTTTTTTCTTTAACTATTAATAGATCGAGAAAGTACGGAAATAGGATTTTTTTTTTTTTTTGAAAAATGGAGAGAATGTAATTAGAAGAGAGTGTTTAATATGGTAATAACATATTTATGAGAGAAAGTTTAATACATAATATTTAATCTAATAATTTAGGAGAGAGAATTATTTTTTTTAAAAAAAATTTAATTAGTTTAGAGTGTCTTTAGAATTTTTTTTTTTGTCTTGTTTAATAATTTTAATTCATGTTAAAATTGTCATTAATAAAAAAAATTAACTTGGATTGTAAATAGATAATTTGTAGATCGTAAGGAGAAGCTCTCTAAATTTATTTTAAAAAGTTATAGTTTGTAAACATATCCCACATATCACCCCTGTATAATTTCTTTTAAATTTTGATTAATTACTATACATTAACAAGATAAGCACAACCAAATATGACCAATTTAAATACCGTATGCTTTTGATTTTGATTTTTTTATTTTTTATTTTTATAAAAATAAATTTAATAGTTTTCATTTTAATTTTTCTAAATGATACCTGTTTAACATTTTTAATAATTAAAATTTAAGTTTTTAATTAAGAAAATCATTAGTATTTTGATAATAGTATTTTACATGTTTGTTAAAAATGCTCAAAATATTAAAGTACATTGGACTGAAGTATTACAATAAATTATGGTAACGAGAGATTTTTGCTCTCATAAAACTGTGGAAAAAACTCTCTGCATATACTTGTAAAATGCGTATGGGATTAGTTAGTGGTATATAATTCATTGGACATCCCCTCCTTACAAGTCGGTTTTTAAGGATGAATTCTATCTATTGGGGTCGTACAAAGATCTACTCTTTGAACTTTGATGTAGTGTTACAAGCTTTTGTATACTCGACATTTCTTTTCTCACTTTTTCCTTTTCCGATGGATAATTGGATATTAACATTTTGAAGGATTGATATTAGAAAAATCCATGAATATCTCCGTTATTTCGAGAATATTGGCGATATCTCCATGCTTTGAACTAACGTAATTTCTTGACAAATTCTGTGGATGTTGAACCCTTTTATCCAAGTTATTTCCTTGTATATCAGAAGTCTTTGAAGTATATTTTTGATGCGGATGTTACACTTTATTTTCATTCGAACATCGAATACACACGTGCACGGTTAAATCCCATTCGTGGATAGAGCAAGTTGGAGTCTTTCTCTGACATTTCTTACTCACAGACGACCACTAGATAGTCTAGATCTCACTCTCTTCTCTGTATTACCTTAGATTAATTGCTTAAGATTAAGATTAATCTGCAATAAACTAATGGCAAGATGGTGACAAAATCAAGAATAATATAACAGTTCTGCAAATACCCAGAAATATTAAAAAAATGTCTGGTCATGGGAACAAAAAACAAGAAACTCATCAGTCACAGTAATAGATATATTAAGCAGGATCTGTTTCTCTCAAAATGGCCCAAATTTCACATGAGTGGCGGTGGATTTTATTATCCATGCATGGAATAGTACACTAAACAAGAAAACCCATTATTAATGGGGGAAATTGCATCCAACCTACGTGCGTTTTGACTATTCACATGCCGATTTTTTTTTTTCCAAAATATTGACATTGATCTCCCCAGTATTAGTCAAACTCACTAACTCAGATAAAGAAGAGTATTTTTGCTATTTCATTCAAGTTATATATATATATATGATGTTGTTAATGATCCACAAGTTATCTGTTTAAACTTTATTTTAATATTTTTTTTATTAATGACATTCTTAAGCTAAATTAAAATTACTAAACAAGATATATATATATATATATATTTTATTTTAAAAACAATCCAAATTAGGGTTTATATATATATATAAAACAATTTTTTCCCCGCTTTACTATTTTACAAACCCTAAAATCTCTTCTTCCCTTTTTCCAATATTATAAAGTTTTTCTTGATTAAAAAGTGATAGAAAATGATATGAACCAAAAGAAAATCATGAATGATAGAGAAGCATCTTTCAACATTGTTTTCTTTTTCTTTCTTTTTTTTTTTTTCTATTTTTTTTTTGAAACATCCTTTTCTTATATTTGGAGATTGCATGAAGTTTTTTAATAAAAAAAAAATTGGATGGTTGAAATTATTACATTTTAGGGTTTTAGATACAATCCCAAATTGTGAATTGTTTTAATTCAAGAAATATCTTGATTTGATCTTATAATTTTTGGGTTGATTTAATTAATTAATTTTTTAAAATGGAGTGTAAAAAGATAAAAGGGATAATTTTAGAAAAAACTAATGTTTTTAGAATTTTTTAAAAATTTAAATTTTTATAATGAAATGTCTTTAGAAAAAGTGTGTAAAAAAAAAAAAAAGGATTGCAAGGAGAGTATATATATATATGGGGAGTAATGTTACATTGCTAAAATTTGGTGCCAAAATGACGTGGTAACACCGTAATCCATTTATTTAAATTATACAAATATAATACAATTTAAATGAATGAATTACAATGATACCATATTATTTGGGCACAGGAGAGTAATGCTACATTGCCAAATTTTGGTGCTCAAATGATGTGGCAACACCGTAATCCATTCATTTAAATCATGCAAATCTAATACAATTTAAATGAATGGATTACAATGATACCACATCATTTGGGCATCAGAGAGTAATTCTACTTTGCCAAAATTTGGTGCCCAAATGATGTGGCAACACCGTAATCCATTCTTTTAAATCATGCAAATATAATACAATTTAAATGAATGAATTACAATGATACCACATCATTTGGGCATTAGAGAGTAATGCTACTTTGCCAAAACTTGGTGCCCAAATGATGTGGCAACACCGTAATCCATTCATTTAAATCATGCAAATCTAATACAATTTAAATGAATGAATTACAATAATACCACATCATTTGGGCACCAGATTTGGACACCAAATTTGGACACCTCAAAACTTGGAAAAAGTAGCATTATTGGTATACGTATTAAAGAATTACATTATTACATAAATTGAGAGTTTTATAGGGAATGAAAGGACTCGAACCTGCAACCTCATGGTGCAGGTGTGAGGGGTCACCATGGAACCAACCTCAACTATTCAAATTTTAAATATTTTCTTAAAAAATAGAAATTATATATATATATATATATTTAAAAAAATGTCAATGGGACGGTGGAGATCAAAATAATAAAAAATAGATGATTAAAAATAAATTACAAAAACAAAATAAATAAAATGGATGATGGAGATTAAAAAAACTTGTTAAACGAATAACAAATCAAACATTGAAAAGTAAAATAAACTTTTTGAAAGGTGGTCGGTCAAAATCTTGGGTGCAGCGTTATACATCGATCCCAACTGTAATGTTGCCACGTAGCAAAGTCGCCTACATTACAACGTCACAATGGGGATGCATCATGCATCGGATGCACCCAAATATTTCTCCGGTGGTCCAGTTATTTGATAATTTGTTTCGGTCGGTGAGCTAAGAAAAGAGAGACCATGGTAAGTAGAGTGAAAACGGCCTTACAATATAAAAACCCTTAATATATTTTGTAAACAGAGTTTGACTCTCGTTAAACTGTTGTCATTACTGGAATTCCTTCCACAAAATCCGATATTAAAACTAACATTAACAAAATTTTATTACAGAGAAGAAAAAAAAAAATCCCGAAAAAAAAGTATACACAAAACAAACATCATCGGAGATAAGTACGAAACCCACACTGACATTGTAATCTCTCTCTCTATCGTCACAAGTTTCCAAAATTCAAACCCTAAATTCACATTCCATAAAAAAGAAAACAAAAAAATATATAAAAAATGGGCAAGTAAACTCATCAAAACCAATTCAACGACGACGAAGACAACAACAAGGTACGATATGGACAAACCCCTCCACATTCAACGATTCCGGTACCATTTCTCCATCACCAAACTCATTTTCTGGGCTCTGATTGTCATCTTCTTTATCTACTTCTTCTTCTTTCACGCCCCAACTACTTCGCCGTCGACGACTTCGACTTCTCGCCGCGTCTTGTGGGGCGGTCCCGACTGGGAGAGTCGCGTCCTGAAATCGGCGCGGCGGCGGTCCGGGGCAGGCGGTCACGTGGTACTCGTAACGGGTGCGGCGGGGTTCGTCGGGACCCACGTGACGGCGGCGCTGCGGAGGCGCGGCAACGGCGTGGTGGGAATCGATAACTTCAATGACTACTACGACCGGTCGCTGAAGCGCAGTCGCGAGTTGCTGCTCGCGCGCGCGGGCGTCTTCGTCGTGGAGGGCGATATTAATGATGCTAAGTTGTTGAAGAAGCTTTTCGGGCTGGTGAAATTCAGTCACGTAATGCACTTGGCGGCGCAGGCAGGCGTGCGTTATGCGATGAAGAATCCGGGGTCTTATGTGAATTCCAACATTGCTGGGTTTGTCAATTTGCTTGAAGTTTGCAAGTCTGCAAATCCACAGCCTGCCATTATATGGGCTTCTTCGAGTTCTGTCTATGGACTCAATACGAAGATACCCTTTTCGGAGAAAGACAGGACCGATCAGCCTTCGAGTCTGTATGCTGCTACTAAAAAGGCCGGTGAGGAAATTGCACATACGTATAATCACATATATGGATTGTCAATCACTGGTTTGAGGTTTTTCACTGTTTACGGTCCATGGGGTAGGCCTGATATGGCGTATTTCTTTTTCACTAAGGATATATTGAAGAGGAAGACGATAAAGATATTCGAGGGTCCTAATCATAGTACTGTGGCTAGGGATTTTACCTACATTGATGATATTGTTAAAGGTTGCTTGGCTGCATTAGATACTGCTAAGAAGAGTACAGGGAGTGGTGGGAAGAAGAAGGGTGCAGCGCAATTGAGGGTTTTTAATCTTGGGAATACTTCGCCGGTGCCTGTTAGTAAGCTTGTAAGCATATTGGAGAACTTGTTGAAAGTGAAGGCTAAGAAGGTTGTGTTGCCAATGCCGGCTAATGGGGATGTGTTGTTCACTCATGCTAATGTGAGCTTGGCACAGAGGGAGCTTGGGTATAATCCCACAACGGATTTGCAGACGGGGTTGAAGAAGTTTGTGCGGTGGTACCTTGATTACTATTCACCATCGGGGAAGAAGAGTGCTGTATAAAAACGTGTTCTTTTTGTGGTATCCGGTAGGATCATATGAATCTTTATTTGATTTGATTCTTATGATTTTTCATTTTATTGTTCTTGTACTATTGGGGGTTAATTCTTGCTATAGAGAGATTTCATGGTTGATGCACATCCTTTTCTGGGCTTACCTGAATTGTATTTGAGAAACCATAATTTGTTCCGTAGTTTGTAGTTTATGCTGATCTGTGAATTTCTATTATAGTCTCTTTGTAGTTTTAATAACAGAGTTTGGTTTCCTTTTGATGTTTTACCATTTAGTTACTGTCGTCGATATTTTTCTGTGAGGAGAGGATGCTATGATTTTGAGGACTAGTTCAATGGTTTAATATTAATATGTTTTAATTAGTTCTAAAACCTTAATCTGCATACCTGGTTTGGTAATTATTGATATACAATCATTGTTGGAATAATGGTGTCACTTTCTGTCAGCACTTGCAATATTTTTACTAGTTTCTTTTTTTTGTCAATTTTTAAGCCTTGATATTGTCGAAGAGGAAATTTCGTAGTTGTGGTCATATATTTACTTTGAGAAGAATAAGTAGAATGGGAATTCACTTGAAAGGATCTTTTCTACATCTTTGTTGGAATAGTCTGAACTTGTTATGTAGGCTGGACAAACTTGGATAATGTTAGGAGAAAGGAGCAACTTTTGATTGTGAGTATAAACTATAAAGAAGTGAGAGTTGGAGTATTTTATTTCAAGTGAAAGAATATTTGATATTTAAGTTTTCATACGGTAGCATAGTTCTGCTTTCCTCTGGAATTCACTGCAACTGCATGCATTTACATCAAGTTCTGGAAAATGGGTTCTTAGGAACTTGTAATGTAAAGAATAAATAGATTTAGAGCAAGAACGCACTGTTTAGCCTACTAGTAGCTTATTTGATCAGAAGATTTGCTGGAATAAGTGATAATCATTTGCATTTGTTAAGATTATGTGAAAAGTTTAGGAAAAGTAAATTTATAGACCATTTTTATATATTGTTATACAAACTGCGTGCTTCTTTGCCGGAAAGAAAGTAGTCCGATGTTCATTTCTTCAATGCAGACGGAAGTGGTGGTGGAAGAACTCTTGTTCTTCTTTTCCTTATTAGTTAAAAAAACGTTGATGTGATTAACAGGTATACTCAGCATAAGTTTTATTAGAGTGATGGCAAACTGAAATATGATTATTCTGAAGAATTGACATGTACCGAACAAAAAAAAAAAATATATATATTTAGTTGTTGTGCCCTCCCAGAGTTAAAGTTACGGGTCCTATTATAATAATTTGGCTTGTCACTTGCCCTTTTTTGTTGAAGTTTTCTTTTCCACTTTACATGCCAATCATCCTGGATTTACTCCTCACATATCTACTTATTATGCTTGCCTAATTTTGGTTTGAGGATTCGCTACCATGCGTACTTGCTCTGTGGTTATAGCCACTGGAAGCTAAGCTTTGTTGCTTATGTGTTTGTATATGTTCTTTTCTTGTAAAAAAATATATATAGAAATAAGTGCTTCTTGTTATGCTGCATTTGTAATGCTTTGCCCTTCCATTTTTGCTGTTATGGACTTATGGTCCTACCAGCTTTTGGAGAGTTGTATATAATGTCATTTTCACCTTTGCATGGCTTTATTCTTTTTTTTTTTTTAAGCTTGGGTGAGAATTGCTCTCACTTCATTTCATTGTCATCCATTTTCATCTTGGTTCTTCAAGTCTTGGATCTTAGATCTTGACCACAAAAAGATATGCCATTTCACATTCCTGATATTATTGCAGTAGAGCTTTCCATGCCATTTCGCATTCCTGATACACACACACATCAGACAAAACTGGACCAAACAGAAGACTGTTACCACACATTATGTTTTTGGCTGTATTACTAATGTCAATAGAAATGAATACAAAAAACAAAAAGGGAGAGAAAGAGAAGAAGATTTTTTTTCCCCTCAATGAGTTCCTTCTTTCTCTTGATCTTTATATGATATTTTCTTTTTTGGGCACACTGATGATGATGTTTATTTAGTTCTTTTAACTAGAATTTACTTTGAGTTTCAGTTCATGCGAGCTTCATTTTCCAATAATCATGGTTTTTAATTTATCCAGCAAGTTGTTTGGCTTAGTTTTTGAAGGTTGGTCATGGCGGTGGGATGATAGAATCACTGAGGATAACACTATCAGAATGGTAACTACTTTTCTGGCTGCAATGCTTGCCATTTCTTGGTGTGCATGGTTGATCAAGAAATCAAGAACTCCACCATTGCCACCAGGCCATGCAGGACTACCAGTACTTGGAAACCTTCCTTTTCATTGAACCTGATTTTCACTGCTACTTCGCCAAATTGTCTCAAATCTATGGACCGATCGTCTAGCTCAAACTGGAAAGCAAGATTTGCATCGTGATAGGTTCACCTTCAATAGCCAAGCAAGTTCTCAAAGACCAAGATGCAGTTTTCGCCAATCGTGACCCCCCTGCATCTGCGTTGATTTCATCGTATGGTAAGCATGACATAGTATGGATGTCTAATGGCCCTGAGTGGCGCCAGTTACGGAAGATTTTTGTTCGTGAACTGATGAGCAGATCAAGTCTTAATGCTTGTTATGCATTGTAGAAGAGTCTCATATTCCAAAACTGCATTATCTAAATACAGTGCTAAAAGAAACCTTAAGATTGCATCCAGCCCTCCCTCTCCTTGTACCACACTGCCCTAGCCAATCTTGTACAGTGGCCGGATACACCATCCCTGAGGGGTCGAGAATATTCGTAAATGTGTGGGCGATGCAGAGGGATCCTGAAGCCTGGGAAAACCCTCTGGAGTTTCAACCTGAGAGATTCCTCAAAGAGCCTGGAAAGTGTGATTACCAGGGAAATAATTTTCAGTATCTTCCTTTTGGGTCTGGGAGGAGGGTTTGTGCAGGCATTTCTCTGGCAGAAAAATTGGTAGCTTATGTGTTGGCCACATTGTTGCTTTCTTTTGATTGGAAATTGCCTGAAGGAGTGAAGCTTGATTTATCTGATAAATTTGGGATCATTTTAAAGAAATCAGAACCACTTGTTGCCATCCCAACTGCTAGATTATCTGCTCCAGAGCTTTACAATTGATCTACTTGTTCCACGGTCCCGGGGCTCAGTTTGGCATTGCTTCCTGAGGTGTTTTTCGGAAAAGTTACATAATGTAGCATCTCATTTTGACTTTTTGGAAGAAGCCAAAAATGACCAAAAGCACTTTCTTGGAATTTTACCAAACACCCTAGTCATTTTTGGTCATTTTTGGCTTCTCCCAAAAGCTAAAATGAGAAGATACATTTTGTAACTTCTCCAAAAAGCATCTCATGAAGCAATGTCAAACTTCTATATGCGAGAGAAAGAGATTCTAACACATTTTTTGTGCGAGATTGTAACTCTAGAACTCTACAGAGTGACATTATCACTTTTACGAGACTGTCTGGTCTATAACGTTATGACCAAAAAAAAAAAAAGTGTGAATCCCACACCATAATTATGCATATATGTTTAAATAATAAATTGAGTACTTTGATTTGGGAATACTTTTTTGTTGGTTCTGATAAATGCTTAATTCTCCAGTCGTTTCTTTGTTAAGACTTAAGAGAAAGTAAAAAAATATCAATTAACACTTAACAAATGTGTTACTTAAAAAAAATCAACACATTTGTTAAGTTAAATATTAAATTTGTAATGAGGATTGCGAGTTCCAACTTCCAACCCATCAACAACATTAGCTGTGATTTAATCACAAACCCAACTAGTTAAACCGGTTTTTTTTTATCATCAAATTATTATTATAATCTAAAAATTATAAAGATAGAACAATTTTTAATACTAAAATTGTTTTAACATCAAATTTTTAGTAAGATAAAACATTCTCTATACTATACATTATACTGGAGAAAATCTTGGAACAACCTATTATTTTTAGAATGAACATTTTTTAATTGTGAACAATCACATACATAATAATTAATAAATAAGAAATAATCAAATACTTGTGCAAGCTAACTAGATGATTACATATATAAATAATTGAAATTGCCATTAACTCTTAGGAAAAGGTTTGATATAATTCTCAAAAAAAAAAAAAAAAAGTTTGATGGAATTTTTATAAAAACACAACAATTCAATTCATCATTTACTCCATCAAAAAAAATAAATAAAAAAAATAAAAAATTTCATCATTTACCATACTTTGTCCTATGTTATTTGCTTATTTATTTGATTTTTCACAAATTATTTTTGATATGTAACTGGCGGTGTGACGATTCGAACTGAAATATTACTAGATTGAATGAACGCTCTTTATCATAAAGTCATATTTTGCGGTGATACAATTTTTTATTTTTTATTTTTTATTTTTTAACAAATTTTCCAAAAATATTTTGAAGAGAAGACATCCGATTTTTTTTTTTTTTCCAAATTAAATATTTACTTTTGGAATAAATGTGTTTGCTAATCAATAATGAAAATAAAATGAAATTAAGTTTTATTTCCGGTAGAAACTCAAATTATCCAAAATGACGTGGAATATGATTTGTTAGTTACAAATCATCCACCACATTTTCTCGTAATTAATTGATTACAATTCACTTGACACATAATTTAAATGATTAAATTTAAACATTAAAAATTACTCTTAAATTAATAAGCAAAAATTAAAACAGATATGGGCCAGGCCCAAAATCACCAGATCTACAAGCCTCGAAAACGGGCCGACCCAGTCAGTAGTACCGAGCCAAGATTGCGAGATCGAACCAAAAACCCTAACCCTAGTAATAATAGCACATATATAACACTCGCCACATTTTCATGGAACCGGCCATTGTTTTTGATAGAAGAGGCAGCAGAAGCAGCAGCAGCTCCAATTCTTCCTCTATCAATCCCTCCGGGTATCCCTCTCTATTCCTCACTCGCTTTCGCTTTCTATTTGTGTTTTGACTGTGTCCCGGATCCTTCGATTTTGTTTTCGTATCTTATATGACCTGTTAATTATCTGCTTTTGTGAAGAACATTTGATTTGGTTCCTAATTTTAGATGTTCGCTTGTTGTTATTCGTAAGAAAATGAAGTTGAAGTGACTGGAACTCATTTGTAGTGTGTTATTGTTTTTTCATTGAAATTGTTTTGGTCAGGAAGCGTGAAAGCAATCAACAATGGCAGCTTACGTAGCGATGAAGGGCAAACCAGGTTTGGAGGAGCCCCAAGAGCAGATTCACAAGATCAGGATCACTCTATCCTCCAAGAATGTCAAGAATCTCGAGAAGGGTCTCTCCTTTCTTCTATTTTTCATCACCTAATTATATACCCATCTCAGGATTATTTGATATATCATCGTGTTACTTAATTATCGTTTGTTATGATAGGTTTAATTAGCCTAGGATTTTGTTTTGGTGAAGCTGCTACGTTGAAAATCATGAATTTTTATTTATTTGTTATTATACAACGGCGAATGTTGATGCCTTGTGGCTTTATGATTGAGAAATATATTGAGTTTGTACTGCGATTTCTCTAATGATAGCTATTTCATTTTCGTTACTGTTAGAGCATTGCCTACCTGGGCATTGCTTTATCATTTTGTTGTACTGATGGTCTTGTTTATATTTAATTAGTCTGTGCGGATTTGGTTCGTGGTGCCAAGGATAAGAGACTTCGTGTCAAGGGACCTGTGAGAATGCCAACCAAGGTTCTTCACATTACCACTAGGAAGTCTCCTTGTGGAGAAGGTACTATTCTAAAGGCTGATTAAACTTGAATACCATTGTACCAAGTTTTAGTTTGCGGTCTTGATACCATTGTTTAAGTTTATCCTACCTGTTACAATTACTTCAGATTCTTTGCTGTTTACTCATGCTTCATTATGTTTTTGATTAAAGACATCTTAAACCGGAAAGATGGTGATATGTTATCCTGTCAGTAATTGCCTTTTGGACACATAAGTATCAAACGGATCTTTATCATGAATTCTTTGTTGCTTATTTATGGCATTTATGCTGTTATACCCATAACCCATCATCCCCTATAAGTTACCCAAGCCTGATAGCCCATCAAGAGTTAGAAACCAACCAACACTTGGCCTATAAATTTTTTAAAGCAAAGGATAAAGTGCCTAGCAATTTTCTCCGTGTGCCCATAAGCCATGGTCAAGTGACAAGCTAGAAGTTTACTTCACATGGCTTGCTGGCACATGGAGAAGTTGGCCTTTTTTTTTCTTTTCATTTGTTTAAACAAATGATGGTTCTATGTTGGGTTGGGTTTTAACACTTAATCATCTTAATGGGCTGTTGGGCTTAGTTTACGATTTGGGGAAGGCATTCACTGGCATTATGTTATTTGATTCTATGTTGTCCAAATTTATGCGGGAATTAAGTTCAATGAGTTGTCTAGCAAATGACATCCATATTTGGGTAGTTGAAAGTATAGGGTGGTGTACTGCCTTCATTTGCCATGCACCTTAAATGTTATCAAGGAGCTGTATGCTTTATTGCAAAAGACAATTTATTTATGCAAAATCTTTATCGGTTTGCAGGTACCAACACTTGGGATAGATTTGAGCTCCGTGTTCACAAGAGAGTTATCGACCTCTTCAGCTCCCCTGATGTGGTGAAGCAGATCACTTCAATTACAATTGAACCTGGTGTTGAGGTGGAAGTAACCATTGCTGACTCTTAAATGCGTTGGACATCGTTTTTGGCTCTATTAGTGTTTATTAGTTATTCAGAAGTAACCGAGCTCTCTTTGTCACACTGTTTGCTTCGGAAATATGTGTTTTTAAGATTTAAGGTTGAATGCATGCTTGTTGTGTAGGGTCAACATTAGTTTTTGTTATCCCATACTTTTCTTGAATTTAAGAATTATGTTATTTGTTATGTGGAGAGTGATTTTGTTTACTGTCCATTTTTTCTTCATTAAGGAAACGTTTGGATGTTGATTTGAATCAATTATTTGATATTTAAATATCATGATATATGTTTTCCTGCAAAAATGCTTCATGATATGAAAATTGATGAACTGCAGCTGGGTTGGCAACTCTGTTTTTTCAGAGACAAAATTCCTTTTGTTATTGCTGTGTATTTTTGGTTTATGTCAAGTTCTAGTTATAGAGCTGATGTTATGCCAATATTAGTATAGATTTTTAGTTGAGAATAAAAACCTGTATGGGACGCCCATTATTTTGGTGTAATTAAAGGGGATGTATTCAATTCGGATTCTTGAGGAAATTAAAAGAAATTATAAATTTTAGTGTATTCAATTCGGACATTTAAAGACTATTAATCCAATGGTATTCAATTCATATTTCTATGGACTTTTAAAGAATCTTTCCAAATCCGGATTTATTGAATTGAGATTTTAAAAATGTGTATTCAATTAAGACTAGATTTTAAAGGATTTACTTAGGCCATGGATTTTGGTGGACTTGATCGTGAGAGATAAATATCAAATGTCATAAAAGATTTTGATGGACTTTGCTCTCTCTCTCTCTCTCTCTCTCTCTAAATAGAAACGTGCTGCTTTTTCTCTTTTTCTATGCTCAAATAATCTTGATCGATGATCTTCCTTTGTTGATTTTTCTACTGCAAAACACCACCAGCATGGTCATCATCAACATCATCTCCTTGATGCATAAACAAATTGTTAAAATCCCTAAAAAAATAACACAGTGCATAGTCAAAAGTGTGTACCCAGAAGACGCCCAAGTCCCAACATACAAATTTCAATTACTTAAAAAAAAATAAAAAAAATTGACACCACCAGTGTGGTCATCATCAACATCATCTCCTTGATGCATAAACAAATTGTTAAAATCTCTAAGAAAATAACACAGTGCATAGTCAAAAGTGTGTACCTAGAAGACGCCGGCCCCTATAGATAGTGTCGAGGATCAATTCACATCCAAATGTCAATGTCCTCACAATCTCTTCAAATTCGTTTTTTATTTTATTTTATTTATTTATTTATTTTTAAGTAATTGAAATTCGTATGTTGGGACTTGGGAGAAGAAGAGAAGGAAAAATGACCACTAACTAATAAATTAATTTTATATTCAATATTAATGGATTTGTTGAACTGCATTAATGAGTTTTATCAAAAAAAAAAAAAGAAGTAATAATTTAGGCTTTTTAACATATAAATATATATAAGGTTATATGTAAACCTATTTGTCTTTTTAACACATAACATCTCTTAGATTTTGATTCAAAGGTGGACAAATAGGTTTGTATATAACATTATATAAGGGCCTAAGGGGTAGAGATAACAATATTCCCCGTGGGGCTTAGCCCTGAATGTGGTAGGGATGGGGGATAATATTCGAGGATGGGGACGGGGATGGAGATAAAGTCCTATCCCCGAATGTGTAGCGGGGCGGGGACGGGGGAAGCACTCCCCGGCCCGTCCCGGCCCCGATATATATATACATATATATAAATATTCAGATTTTAAAAATCATTTAATATTATTTTTTAAGAATAAATAGTTTTTTTAACTTAAAAAAGAAAAAAAAAAATCATCTCCTAACTCCTAAGTGGCATACTCTCTCCCCAATATGGCTATTGCTTCCCGAATTCGTCATATCCTAGAAATAAACAAGGAAAGACAATACTGAAACACAAAATAAAAAATAAAGAAAAAACCCATTAAAAAAATAAGTTAAAGTACAAGAAGAAGACAAGAGAACAAAACAATGGTACTGACATGGAAATTGCAAGAGAAAGAACGAGACTGGTGTCTATTTTTTTTATTTATATTTTTCACAAACCACTCAATGCTTCTACTGCAATTACAACTACATAGAATACAACTACATAGAACTTGATTTTATAGGGTTGAAACGTCAATAGAGGAAGAGAGAATTAGCCCAGTTTGAAGAGTGTTGATTGGTTGGAATGGGTCATAATATAGCTTATTAGCTCGAGACACGAGGAGAGAAAGCAAGAGAAGAGAAGCAACTGGGCTTCTCGAAATAAAGTCAAAAGGTTTTTTTTTTTTTTTTTGGTATAAAGAGAAAATGTACCAGGGACTTCTGTTTAGTTGATTGAATTGAAATTAACTATTTTGTATAGTGTCTACTCGTTGGCATGAAAAAGTCTCTTGTTTTAGATTTTTAACTGTATGAAGTGGGTTTTGATATTTGTGTTCAGATAAGCAATGACTTAAAACAGCAATCGATATGGAAATCTAAGCACTATTTTTTAGACGGGGAATGGGGTTGGTATGGGGAAGGCCCCTTCAACGGGGAATCCCCGACCCCGACCCTAGCCCCGCTTCTCTTAATGTGGGGATAGGGATGGGGACGAGGATGAGGATAGTTTTGGAGGGCGGGGATGAAGATGGAAAAACATTCTCCGACCCCGACCCGTGCCGTTGCCATCCTTACTAAGGGGTAGCTTTCTTTAAAAAAGAAAATAATAAAGACTAATGTAGTCGCTTGAGCAAGCTCCCAAATTTGGTTATGGTGGAGAAAGATCATAGATTTTGGTAGGGGTGTGTAGAATCCAATCCAATCCTATACGATCCATTTGTTCAGAACTAGGGAGGTGATTGAATCGGATTGGATCCTAAATTCTTAAATTCATTGGATTTGGATCGGATCGGATCGGATCTTGGATTTCCGTTTGGAAATCCACCGAATCCATCAATCCGCCTAAAATATTATGCCTTATTTTTAATGATTAAAGCCATAGTGCATGCATGCTACCACCTGACCTTATTACATATACTAGTTATATTGAACGAGTATATTGATGACATGATACATGATAAACTCGTCCTATATATTCAAACATTTTTGAAAAAAATACTTAACAATCAATCAACATTTATTTGCTTAAAAATGATGGTTTTTAATTAAATTCATAAATGGATGCATAGATGGATGCATAGATGTATGCTATTAAATTATTATATAAATAATGTGATACGTTTATGGTATTGAAACATAATACATGACAAAAAAAAAAAAAACTATAAGGAAGCTATAAGCAAAGTCCAAATAGAGAACTGGAAAGGGAAATATCTGATTAAGGAGGTGAAAAGTAATAGAAAAAAAAAGGAAGAAAAAAGAGATTGTTGTTAGTACTACAAATTGTATTAATGGATCATATTAGTTGAGTGTATATATTGTGTTATTGGGTCATATCGCGGTATAATTTTCCATTTATAATAGAATTCGGAGATAACAAATCCATGAAAGTCTATGGATATCTAAACAAATCCATAAAAATCTAAGATAGATATCTAAACAAATACATAAAAGTCTGAGATAGATTTCTAAACAAATCAATGAAAATCTATGTGGATTTATAAAAGCCCGTAGAAATCCATGAAAATCTGTCACTTAAAAAATGTCTTTAAATATCTTCAAGAATCCTAATTGAATACATCATCCTAAATTCAATTACATGATGTTTATTAAAAAAATATATATATATGTTTTTCTTTCACTTAATCATGTATAATCTTTTATCATATGATGATATATAATAGATCAATTATTGAACAAGATCAAACCTAGCAATGGGTCGTGTTATTACGAATTTTTGCCGTTTCGTGTTAAAATTGTCCCATCCGAACACGACCCGTTAGCTTAATGTGTTTAAATATAAAACTCGAAACCATTTGTTAAATTAATGGGTAACCCGACCCGACCCATTGTAAAATGTTATATTTGAAATTTGTTAAAAAGTTGTAAATAAATATTACTGAAGTATGATCAAACTCGTGCAATCAAGTTCACTATAGGCTCCAACATTCTATCGAAAACATATTATTTTAAGAAAAACAAAAATAAACAACTTGAAAATGAAATTTAACATACTTCCATAAATCTTCATTATGTTGTGATTGAAAGTCTCTATCATCACTTACGCTTATAAATGTTCAATTTGCTTGTGTTAGAAGACGACTAATTTTAGGGTTACGGTTGGAATATAGTGATAAAATCAATTTATTGTTTTTGAGTTTTTAATTTAATTTTTTTAATTAATTATTAAAATATGTCCTAAATGTAATTATATATATATTTATAAATTCAACAACTTTAATAAATTTATTTACTATTGAGACAGTAAATACAAAGATTTTTTTTAATAAATTTCATATAATAAATCCTTATGTTAATGGGTTATAACGAATTAATGGTTTTTCAAAAGTGAACCAAAAACCGACCCTTATATTTTGGGTTTTAATGGGTTGACCCATCAACAATCTGATATGATAAACTAGACCCATCAACCGCTATTTTCAAATGAATTTGAGTCGTATTAATAGGTTGTGTGAAATTTTGCTTGGTCTAAGCAAAATAATAAACTATTAGAGAAGAATAAGAAGATGAGGTTAACTAAGTGATTTGCCTATCAAATATACATCATGAGGTTATGGGTTCGAGTTTGTTCACCTCTTTAAATCTCGAATTAATGTAATATTTCAATAAAAAAATAATAAATAAATAAATTGTATATAGTTGAATCAAAGCCTGCATATTGTGAATGTTGTCAGAAAGTACAATAATCGCATAGCATTATTGACACCATTTAATTAAAGTTGTAAAAACTTTAAATACATTGTATATAGTTGAATCAAAGCCCTCATACTGTGCCCTTCAAAAAAAAAAAAAAAAAAAAAAAAGCCCTCATACTGTGTATGTTGTCAGTAAGTACAATAATCGCATAGCATTATTGACACCATTTAATCATAGAGCCTAGAGCTAGTACTGATGCCCTGACAACCACCGTAACCCTTTTCATTGAGTCCATTTTTGCCTAACCACCTTCAAGGCCCCCTCTCCAAGTCTCCAACACATGACATGTGTTTAGGGAGGGAGTATTTTCATTGAGTCCATTTTTGCCTAACCACCTTCAAGGCCCCCTCTCCAAGTCTCCAACACATGACATGTGTTTAGGGAGGGAGTATTTTTATCTAAACACATGATAGTTTTTGGATAAAAATACCCCTATATTGACACATATCAAATGGGGGGTGGCGGGTGCAAAAGTAATCTCCTTTTCATTTGTCCAACAAAAACAATAATTGATTGCCAATTTTGAGTTCTGGTAAGTAGAGATGGTTTCAACATGCTTTGAGTTCAACCTATCAAACATTCAAAAATGATTTTCAATTTTTTGAGTGAGTTAGTTCAGTTGATCTTTGTTTTCTGGTCATGGTGGTGTGATGGACTCACCGAAAATCCCACCAGCAGAGTCATACCAACCCTTGTGGCTGCAACACTCCTTGCCATTTCTTTGTATGCTTGGTTGATCAAGAAACCATTTACTAGTGTACCACCGTTGCCACCAGGTCCACCAGGCTTGCCTTTGCTTGGAAACCTTCCTTTTCTCGAACCCGATCTCCATCGTTACTTTGCAAAACTCTCTGAAATTTATGGACCGATCATGAAACTTCAACTGGCTAGAAAAGTTTGTGTTGTGATAAGCTCACCTTCATTAGCAAAACAGGTCCTCAAAGACCATGATGCAATTTTCGCCAACCGTGACCCTACAGTAGCTGCAATAGCCGGCACATATGGCGGAATTGACATACTGTGGAGCCCTAGTCATGACCCTGAGTGGCGCAAATTGCGTAAGATTTTCGTTCAGGAAATGATAAGCAAACCAAGCCTTGATGCTTGTTGTGCACTTCGTCGACAAGAAGTACGGAAAATGGTGAAGGAGGTGTATGCAAAGGTTGGTTCAAGCATCAATCTTGGGGAGCAAATGTTCATAACAATACTCAATGTGATAATGAGCATGTCTTGGGGCAGTTCATTGAATGGAGAGGATAGAAGCAGAGTTGGGATTGAGTTTAGGCAAGTGGCGGATAAATTTTTTGAATTGTGGGGAGCACCAAACATATCTGATCTTTTCCCTGTCCTTGCTCGGTTTGATTTACAAGGAATTGAATCAAAAATGAAGAAGCTTTCATCGTGGTTCGATAGGATTTTTATGTCCGTGATTGATAGTAGAACGAAAGATGATCAAGCCAGAAGCAATAGGGACTTTCTTGAGATCTTGTTGGAGCTGAAGCAGCAAGGAGATGATAAAACCTCACTATCCATGAACCAAGTCAAGGCTTTGCTTCTGGTACATATATCAATCCCTCTTTTTCTTTCTTTTATTCTGATTGAATTTAGACTCAATAGGTGTTGGAGCGACGCTTGTTTAACTTCCCAGGAGGTCACCCATATTTAAATTTCTCTAACTTAAGCACGCTTAATTGTTGCCATGTAGCTATGAAAACCAATTGGTGACCATAGAATGAATATTAAACCTTTTGTTTCATACATTCATATAGTTCAGAGGGTGATAGTTAGCCCCCGATAAAACCAAAAATAGGTTCTAAAATGAATTTATTAGTTTCCTTTCCCCTGTAAATTTTGATTTATATATATCAACATGCAGGACACTTTTCTGGGGGGGACATATATGCCATCAAAAACAATAGAGTGGCTAATGGCAGAAGTGCTACAACATCCAGAGATAACACGAAAGGCCTGCAAAGAACTGGAGGAAGTAGTCGGCAAAGACAACATTGTGGAAGAATTTCATATCCCAAAACTACATTACTTTGATGCAATACTAAAAGAGACATTTCGATTGCACCCACCAGTGTCATTAGTCCCAAGAAGTCCATGTACAACACAGACTATCTCCGAATACACCATCCCGAAGGGTTCGAAAGTTTTGCTCAACGTTTGGGCAATGCAGAGGGACCCCGAGGCATGGGAAAATCCAATGGAGTTCCAACCTGAGAGATTCCTGAGAGATGCTGGAAAAGTTGACTTTCAAGGAAACAATTACAGTTTTCTTCCATTTGGTTCTGGGAGGAGGGTTTGTCCTGGAATTCCTCTGGCAGAGAAAATGATCCTTTATGTTGTGTCTACCTTGTTGCATTCTTTTGAATGGAATTTACCACAAGGAACAACACTTGATTTATGTGAGAAGTTTGGACTTGTTTCGAAGATGCAACAACCACTTATTGCCATACCAATTGCAAAGTACTCTTCTCTTGAGCACTATCTATGACATTCTGCATGGCTAGACGGTTTTTGGGTCAATGGGTGAATGATGCTTATGTGAAGCCCATAATCCAAAGCAAATCCGTACGGGTGATGACAGATGTGTGAAGTCCAAAACAAACAATACCTACTTGGCGGGTTTTAATAGTTTGTGAAGTATGAAAAAATCTATCTTCTTTGTTGTATTGAGCTTTAATAGTTAATCGATGGCATGCATCTTAGAATAATCTATCGTCTTTGTTGTATTATCAATCATGGACCCTACTTTATCGTTTGTCTTGTGTTGTAAAATATGATAGTGTCTTGTCTTGCTCATCATTACCTGAATGAAAATCTTAGAGTTGGGCATGGTTCGGTTTGGTCCGATTTCAACTAGAACCGGACCAAACAAAAAATTTCGGTTTTTTGAAAAATAGAACCAGTTTAGATCATTCTTTTTTTTCAGATTAGACCAGACCAAATTATATTTATTTGGTCCAGTCTAGTTCGGTCTAACGGTTTTTAACTTGAAATCCAAATGCTTGACCATTTAAAAATATATATGACATGATAAAGTGAGCAATTAACGAGACATGCAAGTTACTGTTACGTACGGTTCATCGAACTAAAAATAAAGCTAAAAGAGTAATAAAAATAAAATGTTGTGTAGAATTTCTGGAAGTAAAAAAAAATAAAAATAAAAATAAAATCACTTGTTTTTGCTATAATTATGATAATACAATTGAATATATGCAAGTTAACAAATTTTTACAACTAAATCATGAAAATTGCACTAATTTAGTTTAATATTATTTATATTTTTTATTATTAGTGATAACTTTGTAAAATAATGGAAACAAATTGAAATCTTTTACCATCCCATGCTTGGAGTTTTATTTGTTAATGGAGGTTTTCATTTTGTACAAACTTGTACAATTGGTGGCCGAAAAAAACAAATATGATATAATAAATTAGGGTTTTTGACTTTAACCTTTTATTTTTAAAATTTTACTAAAAAGTTTTGGATGTGGCATATAATAGTAATACTAAAAGTATTAGGTTTACGGTTTGGTACGGGTTTAATATACTTGGACCATAGACCGGACCGAACCATACGGTTTTATTAAAATAAACCCATACGTTTTTTTTTAAGTACAAAACCAGATGGGTTTTTTTGCCCACCCCTAGAAAATCTCACGCAATTTGTACCACTCAGGGCCATTAGGGCTCCACGCTATGTCAACTCCGCCCTATGTGCTGGCTAGCTACTGCTGTTATTAGAGGGCCACGGTCTTTAACAGCCTGTTTTGCTAATGAAGGCGAGCTTATTACAACACAATCTTTTCTACCTAGTTGAAGTTCCATGATTTGGTCCATAAATTTCAGAGAGTTTTGCAAAGTAACGATGAAGATCAAGAGCGGGTTTGAGAAAAGGAAGGTTGCCGAGCAAGGGCAGCAATCCTGTTGTACCTGGTGGCAATGTTGGAACACTTGTAAATGGTTTCATGTTTTTTAGGTGGAACTCAAAGCTTACTGATCAAGCCATGTACTTATAGAAGTAATAAGGAAATATCAGACAATCCATTATTATATCTTGAGGTTTCTAATTAGATTATTAGATGCTTAATTAAAGGGTGACTTTAGCCCCCTTAAGTGGGCTTAACATATTTAAGTTTATTTTATTTTTTAAAAAGCACCATATATTTATAATAATTATAAAGTAAAACATTAAAATAATAATAAAAAATTATTAAATGAGCCATTTAAGGGTGTATTCTTTAAACATATATACCCCTTAATTGTCCATTTTACAACAACATCTACCCTTAATTAAGGGGGTCTTCAAGGGAGACTCTTGGAAATGCTCTTACACGTAAATTTTGAATCTTCAAGAATGGAAGCAAATATATTTTAGGCTCATTATGAGTTATGACTAGAGATGACAACGGGTCAGGTTTGGACAGGTTTTACAAAATCCAAACCTAGATCTAAAGAAGTGTAATTTGACGAAAATCCCTCAAGACATTTGCCGTTTTGAATCTTGTGTAAATTTTCAATTGCCTCTGGATAACTAGGGCAATCGTAAGCTCCTGGATGTGGTTTTTGGATTGTTCTTGGGTTTGACAGATTTTGTAAGAATCTTGAATCTGGTGATATCATGAAATATCAGTGCTGTTTGGGAACCATCACATTTTTTGGCTTTGTGACGGTTGGTGGTATGAAACTTACAGACGTTAAGTTGCAGAAAATCTATCAATTGACTTAGATCACGTGGTGTTCAATTGACTTAAATCTATTATCACCTAATATATATATATATATATATATATCACATTTTATGTATAATAGTTTTTTTTTTTTTTTTTTGGATTGGTTCATATTTTAATTTTGTATAATAGATTTTTATTTTATTTTTTATTATGGAGGGGGGTTGCATACATTCGCCACTGTACTTTTTTTTTTTTTTTTTGAATAAACATTCGCCACTGTACTGAAGACATGCATCTGTAATAATCTTTCTTCTTTGTTGTTTTGTACTTTAATCAGTTGTGAAGTCTCATCACTCGATCTCATGCTACTGGAAATACTGGAATAATCTATCTTCTTTGTTGTATTATCATCATCTACCTTACTTATATATATGGGACACGCACATTGTGTCGGTCCAATTATATGTTTTTTTTATTTTTTATTTTTTTTATTTTTTTTTAATAATATATTTATCTTTCATTTTTTTTTTGAAGGAAAACAAACCAACTACAAACTCCGTCGATCCGCCGCAACAGCAGAATTAACAGAATTAGGATGGTCCTCAGCCAAAACATGTCCTCAACGCAGGAGAGACCGTTGTTAGCCAACACATGGGCTACTCTATTAGTCTTTCTAGGAACGAAATCAACCTTACAACAATGCAACTGCTCTAAAAGAAATTTAATCTGACAAATATAGTTTCCAATCTCAAATCAGAAATCAACCTTAGAATTAATCCAACCAACCACCACCTGAGCATCAGATTCAATCTTACACGGATACAATCCTGAGTCTCTTGCCAACATAAAACCACGGAGAATGGCTCCCGCTTCCGCCATTTAATCACATATAATCTTTTATCGCAAAATACATTTTGATTGGATGATCGTATAAATGATGTGTGGTTAACCGTTACAAGAAAGATTTTCTTCGACTGTAAAATTATTTATTTCTCATTAACTTCAATTCTTTCAACTTAATTGAGCTGAGTGATGTTCGACGAGCATCATTTTCACTATTTGAAAACCATGAACGAATAGACAAAATGAGCTTGGCCAGTGATATGTCCCTTACATTTACACTATGAAATTATGGATTCAAGTTGCATCTTCTCCCTCAAACCAGTGGTGTATGTACATAAGAGAAGGTCGTCCCAGGTAGTAGCAAGGGCAGCCCTCAAGATTTTTTATTTTTTATTTTTTATTTATAATATATATATACTTATAAGTTATTGATAATTTTTATAAAAAATTAAGAATTGTTTCAAATAGTTATAGATAATTCTTATAAAAATTTGAAAATAGTATCAGATAAAATAATTTATTTATTCTAATTTAAAATCAAAAGAGAATAATAAAAATTATAAACAATCAATTAAAGTTGACAAAGTAATTATTTTATGCTTGTTTTATCTAAGATATTCCCTTGATTTTATTTCAACTATTTGATTATATAATTCCCTTTGTTTTGTTCTACCCAAAAAAAAAAAAAATATATTTGTATATATAATTTAGTCCAGGTTACAAATATTTTCTATGTCCACCCATACCCCAAACCTTGAAATATTGTAATATTTCAAAAAAAAAAAAAAAAACCATGATATATAATAGATCAATTACCGAACAAGATAACAAACTATTAATCCAAGTTATAAAACTTCTAATACATTGTATAGTTGAATCAAAGCCAACGTATTGTGAATGTGAGCTAGAAAAATAATTCAACATGTTACATGTCATGAGATGTCCCGGTCACAAACAGTAAGTACTCATGAAATTATTTGAATTTTTTCCTAAAAGAAATGGTAATACGTGCATTTAAACTTTAAAGCACATGTAATACCATAATTGGAAAGAAAAAAAGTGACATTTGTACAATAAAGCATATATATATATATATATATATATTGCAGTATTACGTTAGAATGATTTCTTAATCAGAGGTCCATTCGAAATCAAACGGTATATGTGCAGTTTGGATATCTTCTCCCATAATCGAGGATATGTACTCCAACAACATCCGAAGAAAAACTCTCTAGACATGTTTATAAAAACGACATTATGAGACTAGAACCCTTCACAACTATGTGGAAGGGGAGGTGCACTTCTACATGTGCAAAGTACCTATATAAAGCAAAGTTTCGATAATAACCAATTAAAATGTTCTTTAATAATATATTTGTGTCATTAGGTAATTAAATATCGACTAACCTTCAATAAAAAAAAAATCCACTATTAATCTGATTTCCTTTTTCTACGTTTCTCAATTCCACTATTAATCTGTTTAGGAGCAATTTCGTACTTTATCTTTAGATTCTTTACGGATCAATTAGTAAGGTATCATGTAACACCCAATTCCGGGACCCAACGGACCGAGATGTTACGTGATTCGAACCTTGTAAAAACCTTAATTCACAAATATTCATAATTAGAATCATCAACAATATATCCACCAAAATATAATACCCAAACCTAATACCATCGATTTCACTAAACTTTTAGATTCTACTGTAATTACAACATTAAATGAATCGAGCACTTACAACATGTACAAACATGAAGTTAAAGCCTCCGACGATACATATCTCTCATATGCTAATGCAAACCCCATCCCTTTTAAATCCATGAACTCAATCTGCAAAATGATGGTGACGAGGAGTGAGCCGTCAACTCGGTAAGTAAATTCATGCATAACATGTAAAATAAATAGCCTTTGTAAAACCTTTACGTTTAAAACCTTGCTCATAAACTCTTCGAAAAATATCCCAACAATGTATTACTTAGTAAAACCAGAATTTGAATTTAATACAATTTACGTACTTAAATATCAATAAAACGGTTAGAGTAATACTTAAAATCATAATCGTAAATCATAAAACGATATAACAATAGCTTTAAAGTATAAACTGTATTCTTTTTATAAAGCGGTAAGCATATAACATTATAATATAAAAAAATAATCAATATATCAGTTAGCTCATGTTTCATAGTGTCACAAGAACCCGTGTGACGCGGCAACAGTATGTCACAAATACCCGTGTGACGCGGCAACAGTATATCACAATTACCCGTGTGACGCGGCAATAACAGTAACTACGGAACAATGAGCCAAAACAGTTTTATAAAATTACAAATAATTAAATAACACTTTTTTTTTGTATTACCATAACAGTATAAACCAAAACAGTAACAGTGTATTTATATCGGTAGTAATTTGGTCTAAATATATTTCAAAAGCAATCAACAGTTTAGTAAATTCTTGAATAGTTTTGAGGAAATAATTGGTTCCAAAACGTTTCATATAATCTTATTATCAAAACAATTTCGTTGAATAAGAGAAGTTAAACCAATCGTAATGAAGTAGAAAACATTTGTCCTGGAATTCCTCCAGCAGAGAAAATGATCCTTTATGTTGTGTCTACCTTGTTGCATTCTTTTGAATGGAATTTACCACAAGGAACAACACTTGATTCATGTGAGAAGTTTGGACTTGTTTCGTAGATGCAACAACCACTTATTGCCATACCAATTGCAAAGTACTCTTCTCTTGAGCACTAACTTTATTTTTTATACAAACCCAATATTTACATTATGACAAGAATTTTTTTGTATGTTTTTGGTTTACTTTATTTATTTGTTCCTGGTTTTGCTTGTGCTTGTGCTTGGAATAAGCTTATGTATAAGGTTCTTAATCCTTTTTAGGATAATATTTTTGATATTTGTGATTTCGAATTCCAAATTTTATTTTCAATTTTAGGTTTTGTATTATTAATAATAATAATAAAAAAAAAACCATGATTTCAGTTTTCCATCTTATCTTTCTGTGTTGGCTCCTCCACTAGCCTCTACTATTGTAGTTATTTCTTATTTGATTATTTGCCGACCACTTTGCTGTTTTAAAATTTTCTAAACAAAGTTTTGTAGTTATTTACTTATTTCTTTAATTTACAAAACTTTATTTTTAGTTGCGAATAAAAACAAACTTGTATGGGACGCCCATTATTTCTGTGTAATTAAATTCAATTACATGATGTTTATTTTTTAAAAATATATCTTTTTCTTTCATTTTTAATCACGTATAAACTTCTGTCATATTATGCGTTTGATTGGATGTCTTGTAGAGTTATAGATGACATGCAGTGAAACCGTTACATGAAAGATTTTCTTAGGCTTTTTAATGTAAAATTGTTAATTTCTCATTAATTTCTTTCAATTTAATTGAGCTGGGTGATGTCCAACAAACATCATTTTCAATATTTGAAAATCATAAGCAAGTAGATGATATATTTGAAAACCATAACATCATTTTCACTATTTGAAAACCATAAGCAAGTAGATGATCAATTATTGAACACGAGAATATAAAATGAGGTTGGTCCGGTGGTAAAACACCATGAGGTTGCGGGTTTGAGTCTCCTCCTTTCCAAAAAACCCCAAATTTATGTAATACTTCAAAAAAATAAAGAAAAGATAATGAACTATTAGACAAGATGAGGTTGAATTGAAGTCCACATATTGTGAATAATTCAACATGTTATGATGTCTCAGTCACATACAGTAAATACTCACATAATTATATGATTTTATTTTATGCATATAACATTTAAGGTACTGTTAAAAAAAAAAAAATAACATTTACGGTGGTAACTACTCGGGACCTAGGAAGCACGGATACTTCATTTGGTGGAGGTAACTCGTATCGAACTCGTATCCAGTTCCGATACTTCCCGGATACTTCAGGATACGTATCCGATACACCAAATGACGTATCCGTTGACTTTTTCACAAGTTTGACTGGAGGATACTTAGAGGATACTTGAGGGATACTTGGAGGATACTTGGAGGATACTTGAGGGATACTTCGAAGATACGTTTGGGGCAATATTATAATTATTTTAGTATAAAACGGGGTTAAATTATAATTTCAAAATTTTAGGGGTTAAAATGAAACTGTAAAGAAATTTTGGCTTAAATTCCATTGACATGGAGAATAACATGATACTTAAGATTACAAACCTTTCACTTGATGAACCAGAGTTAGTTGCCGAATTATTTAGATCCTTTAACAACATGAATAATGATAATGAAGTTAATTAGGAATTTAATAGCTATTTTATGAGTTTATTTTATGTATTATTTGGATTTTGTAATATACTATAACTTATGTGATGTATGTTTTATTTGGATTTTCAATTTTGTAATATGTTACGACTTAATTTGGATATTGTAATATGTTAAATTGTTATGGCTTAGGTTGTTATGTGACATGTTTTATTTGGATGATTGGATATGAATATGTTTTGATTTTTAAATGAATTATCAAATATCTTTTTATATATTCTTAATTTTTAAAAATATAAATATATATTATTTTAATTGACGTATCCTGCCGTATCCGTATCCTAGTTTTTAGAGATTTACCGTATCCCCGTATCGTGCCGTATCCGTATCCCGTATCCGTATCCGTATCCGTGCTTCCTTGCTCGGGACATTACCCGACTGAATAATAGCTCTTACACTATTAATCGGCCTAGAAGCTCCTTTTGTACTAAATATTTGGTTTTGAGTTTTAAAATAACCTAATAAAAAGCAACTCATTTAACATGCTAACTCCAATTTTCTCGTGCAAAATGTAAAGAGAGTACTCTCGACCTCCGTGCCAGACTGTTGCTAGTGTCCACTGAGATGATGTATATGCATTTGTTAATTGTTAATTGTTATCCGCATAACATTATTGACACCATTTAATATTTTAATCATAAAACTAGTGATGCCCCAAGAACCACAGTAACAGAAACAATAATTGAATAAATTGATTGCCAATTTTGAATTCTGTAAGTAGAGATGGCTTCAACAAGCTTTGAGTTCCATCTATCAAACATGATTTCCAATTTTTTGAGTGAGTTAGCTCAGTTGATCTTTGTTTTCTGGTCATGGTGGTGTGATGGACTCGCCAAAAACCCCACCAGCAGAGTCATACCAACCCTTGTGGCTGCAACACTCCTTGCCATTTCTTTGTATGCATGGTTGATCAAGAAACCATTTACAAGTGTTCCGCCATTGCCACCAGGTCCACCAGGCTTGCCTTTGCTTGGAAACCTTCCTTTTCTCGAACCTGATCTCCATCGTTACTTTGCAAAACTCTCTGAAATTTATGGACCGATCATGAAACTTCAATTGGGTAGAAAAGTTTGTGTTGTGATAAGCTCACCTTCATTAGCAAAACAGGTCCTCAAAGACTACGATGCAATTTTTTCCAACCGTGATCCTACAGTTGCTACAAAAGCCAGCACATATGGTGGAGATATCGCGTGCAGCCCTAATGACCCTGAGTGGCGTAAGTTGCGTAAGATTTTAATTCAGGAAATGATGAGCAAGACAAGCCTTGATGCTTGTCACACATTTCGTAGACAAGAAGTCCGAAAAATGGTGAAGGAAGTGTATGCAAAGGCTGGATCACCAATCAATATCGGGGAGCAAATGTTCCTAACTATACTCAATGTGATAATGCGCATGACATGGGGTGCTTCATTGAATGAGGAGGATAGCAATAGAGTTGGGATTCAGTTTAGGCAAGTGGTGGATGAATTTATTGAATTGTGGGGAGCACCAAACATTTCTGATTTTTTCCCTGTCCTTGCTCGGTTTGATTTACAAGGAATTGAATCAAAAATGAAGAAGCTTTCATCGTGGTTCGATATGATTTTTAAGTCCGTGATTGATAGTAGAACGAAAGATCAGCAAGCTGGAGGAGAGGAGAAGAAGGAGGAGAAAGGAAGCAATAACGACTTTCTTCAGATCTTGTTGGATGATAAAACATCACTATCCATGAACCAAGTCAAGGCTTTGCTTCTGGTACATTAATTGCATACATATCCCTCTTTTTTTTATTTTCTTTTATTGAGATTGAATTCAGACTCAAAAAGGTTCTAAAATGAATTTATTAGTTTCTTTTCCCCATTAAATTTTGATTTATATATCAACATGCAGGACACTTTTCTGGGGGGTACACATACAATTTCAACAACAATAGAGTGGCTAATGGCAGAATTGCTACAACATTCAGAGATAATGCGAAAGGCCTGCAAAGAACTGGAGGAAGTAGTCGGCAAAGACAACACTGTGGAAGAATTTCATATCTCAAAACTGCATTACTTGGACACAATACTTAAAGAGACATTAAGATTGCACCCAGTAGCGCCACTATTAATCCCGAGAAGTCCTAGTACAACTCAGACTATCTCCGAATACACCATCCCGAAGGGTTCGAGAGTTTTGTTCAACGTTTGGGCAATGCAAAGGGACCCCGAGGCATGGGAAAATCCAATGGAGTTCCAACCTGAGAGATTCCTGAGAGATGCTGGAAAAGGTGAGTATACAGGAAACTATTTCAATTATCTTCCATTTGGTTCTGGGAGGAGGATTTGTCCTGGAATTTCTCTTGCAGAGAAAATGATCCTTTATCTTGTGTCTACCTTGTTGCATTCTTTTGAATGGAATATACCACATGGAACAACACTTGATTTATCTGAGAAGTTTGGACTTGCTATGAAGATGCAAGAACCACTTATTGCAATACCAATTGCAAAGTACTCTTCTTCCGACCACTATATATGACAGCGAGCGTGGTTCAGGATTTAGTTTTGGTCTCTTTAGGTGAACAATGCTTACGTGAAACACATAATCCAAAGCAAATCCTTGAGAGTGAGGACACCTGCATGAAATCCAAATTGGACGGTATTGCTATTAGGTGGGTGGGCTTTGACAGTTAGTGAAGTCATGCATCTGTAATAATCTATCTTCTTTGTTGTATTGTACTGTAATAATCTATCTTTGTTGTATTGTACTTTAACAGTTAGTGAAGTCATGCATCTGTAATAATCTATCTCCTTTGTTGTATTATCATCATCTATCCTCCTTTATTGTTCTTCTGGTGTTGTGATGATCTAATAAAAGTGTCGTTGTGTGTATTTCCATTTGCTAAATGAATGACTATAAGATAGAATGTGATGTCGTGTAGTACGTGTACGCTGGACCCCGATTCTGTCTCCAACGCCACCGTAGATACCATCCATCAATCCAGAATTTGTTAGGGGTATTTTATTTGATTGTTCAAACCATAGGATTTGATTTGGTATTTGATCAAAATTTTTGAGGATCTGTTAACACATGTAAACTAAAGTAATGGACGGTCTAGATTTATATCCATTGTTACTGTTTTCCTTTTTCATATCTAAACGGATAATAAACCTCACAATTTTGCTAGGCAGAGACCTCACACACTCCGGGCTCAAGTGAGAAAAAGAAAACTCACAATTCAAAAGTAAATTCCACTCAAAGCAAAACTCACCTATAACGGGTGTCAAATCTTCTTTTCTACCTCTAAAAAGCAACACCGCATTTTCATTATTCAATTCTTAAACCAAAAAGTCATGTGCTTAAAGTATGATATCTTTTCCCATGTAGATGAATTAAAAATGTGATCTGGCAGACAATTACAAAATATAGGGTGGCAGACAATCACCACCGCAAGTGCTTAAAATTGGAATTTTTTTTAAGTGTTTGTTCAAAAAAAAAAAAAAAAAAACGTAAAAATACAAAATGAAGACAATTACAATTGCTATTGTTTGATAATTTATAAAAATAGACTAGTTAGATTGATATGCTCAATATCCACCGTTACTGTTTTCCTTTTTCATATCTAAACGGTTAATAAACCTCACAATTTTGCTAGCCAGAGACCGCACACACTCCAGGCTCAAGTGAGAAAAGGAAAACTCATCAATTCAAAAGTCATGTGCTTAAAATATGATTTCTTTTCAGATGTAGATGAATTTTTTTTTTGGGGTATTATCACTAAAGTCCCTACTTTTTTATAAATTGTCACCTATTTAAATGTCTTTGTCATATTAGTCACTTTAATTCCTTATTTTTTCAAAATAAATCACTTTAGTCCCTTATTTTTTCAAAATACATCACTTTAGTCCATTTGACCAAAAAACCAACGGTCAACTATAACAAAATGTGTAAAAATACAATTTTACCTTTTATTGTTATTTTTAAATTTTTTCTTTTAGTCCCTCTAGTTTCAATAATAACTGGTCAACCCCTAAAAAAAATTAAAATGCCTCCATCAAGGATAGAACCTTCAACCTTAAGGTTAAAAGTCACAAGTTTTAACCAACTAAGCTATTCTAGCTTATTATTGAAGGTTTGTTGATTTAAACGTATATATAGTTATATAATTTGTTTAAACTAATTTAAATCTGTTTATATAATTTAAAATAAACTCATATTTAATAATAATATATAAAAACATATTTATGAAAATGAAAAAGAAAATAACAAACCAAAAGGAAACCCAGAAAACCCAGAAAATCAAAGCCTGTAACTTTTTTTTCTTTCTTTTTTTGGATTTTTTTGTCTTCAAAAAATATATTATTTCAATTTGATAAAAAAAAAAAAAAAACCCAGAAAATCAAGTCCTATAAATTGAAAATTTCCTCTTTTTTTTTTTTTTTTTCCTTTTTTTCCTTTTTGTTTTGTTATTTTTTTTTTCATTCTCATAAATATGTTTTTATATATTATTTTATTTTAAATTATATAAATATGAGTTTATTATTATTATATATGAGTTTATTTTAAATTATGTTTTTATATATTATTATTATATATGATTTTTTTCCCCTTTCAATTTTCGAGCTTTGATTTTCTAGGTTTTTTTATTTTTTATTTTTTATTATTATTATTTTTTTTTATCAAATTGAAATAATATATTTTTTTAAAGAGAAAAAAATCCAAAAAAAAGTTACAGGCTTTGGTTTTCTGGGTTTCCTTTTGGTTTGTTATTTTCTTTTTCATTTTCATAAATATGTTTTTATATATTATTATTAAATATGAGTTTATTTTAAATTATATAAACATATTTAAATTAGTTTAAACAAATTATATAACTATATATACATTTAAATCAACAAACCTTCAATAATAAGCTAGAGTAGCTTAGTTGGTTAAAGCTTGTGACTTTTAACCTTAAGGTTGAAGGTTCTATCCTTGATGGAGGCATTTTAATTTTTTTTAGGGGTTGACCAGCTATTATTGAAACTAGAGGGACTAAAAGAAAAAATTTAAAAATAACAATAAAGGGTAAAATTGTATTTTTACACATTTTGTTATAGTTGACCGTTAGTTTTTTGGTCAAATGGACTAAAGTGATGTATTTTGAAAAAATAAGGGACTAAAGTGATGTATTTTGAAAAAAATAAGGGACTAAAGTGACTAATATGACAAAGACGTTTAAATAGGTGACAATTCATAAAAAAGTAGGGACTTTAGTGATAATACTGAACATCAGCATTTATAAACAACTCCAGATAATTACAAGGCAAGAAAGCCAAACAAAACACACAAACCAGAGAAGCAAAACCCGCCGCAAAAACCCCAAAACAAAACAAACAACAAACGCGAACAGCAAAAACAAAAACGAAAAGAAACAGAGCTCTAAAACAGGGGAGTTGACGAAGAAAACAAAACAAAAGCCACGTCAAAAAACTCCCCACACCAGCGAATCCCCATCCATACTCGACCCCTTCTTTGCCAACCCGTCTGTAAAAGAGTTGCTCGACCTCGATCTGAACACAACCACAGTTTTTCCTAGAAGACTCAAGAAGCTTCGAATGTCCATAAATATAATTTACAAGCTTCAGATTTCCAAAGCATGTCCCATTCACCGAGGAGATTGCCGTCCTCGAATCACAGATGATGGTGATCTCTTTCCCGATTAAAATAGGAGTGCTATTACACAAAGCACAAGCCTTATGGATTGCCAAAATTTCCGCCGAATTTACATTCATAGTCCCTACATGGGAGGAGAACAAGCCGACAATCTTTCCTGAGAAGTCTCTCATCACACCACCAATTCCCGCTCTACCCGGACTTCCCTTAGCTGATCCGTCAACGTTGAAAGGGAGACCAGACATCGTCCTTAGATCCTTTATCCTTCTTCTGCTCAGCTCTCCTTTACATTTAAAAGCATAAAAGAAATCGGATCCATTGTTCCTTTCCCATGGTGCTTGAACCACCAAACCACTCTGAATTTTACCATATCAACTGCTTGAGAGACTCCCACCTCCTTAGTTTTAAAAACCAGAAAATTCCTTGATTCCCAGGTAGTCCACATCAAAGCAAAAAATAAAGTGTTCCAAGCTCTAGCATACTTAGGCTGTGGACACAGACCTTTCCAGCCAAGAGCCCATCTCGTTAGAGTCTCATTTAAACAGTAATGAACCCCCCACCAGTCCATACAATGCAGCCATACTTCTCGTGTCCATCTACAGTGTAGAAAGAGGTGATCCACCGATTCCACCTCTGCACCACACATTGGACACTCCAAAGAAGGGTTTGGATTAAACCGAAACGTTGCATCACCCCACGAACCAGAACTCTCCCTCTTAGAAGTTGCCAAGCAAACAATTCTCTCTTAAAGGGACAAATCTGTTGCCAAATAAACTCTGAGAACTTAAATGCATTTGATGTCGAATCTGCCAAACATCTATGGAAAGAGCCCACCGAAAAATTATCATTGGGACAAAACGACCATGCAAGGGCATCCGGAATTGATCTTCGAAGCTTTGTACACTCAAGCATGCTTATGAGAGCCCTCCATTGATCCTTTTCCCAATCGAACAATGGTCTCCTCAAATGAATCTTCCAATGCCACCTAGATCCTTGCCAGCTTCTGAATTCCTCAATGTGACCGTTTTTGTTGTGGCCAAGGCAGATGTAGATGAATTAAAAATGTGACCCGGCAGACCAACAAAGAAAAATAAAACACTCTCTATCTAAAGCAAAAGGTTCAGGCGTTTAGCAAGTGCTGAATTTTTTTTTCTTTGCCGGTTGTTAACATTGCCGGCTATATGGTAAAGCAAACAAAGCATACGCTTACGGCCTCAGAAAATGGCAATAAAATAGGGGCTCACATTACCAAGGTTCTTCACGTTACCATTAGGAAGTCTCCTTGTGGAGAAGGTACTATTCTAAAGGTTGATTATACTCGAATATGGGTTTCAATAAACGTGCTAGATTATTACTTATTGATGTAGGACAAAGAAAAAGGAATGACGGCCCATGCCGCTACCGGTGTCCTACGACCCAACCGCGCTTAACTTCAGATTCAGACCGTTTTGGATGTTTTCTTATTTTATTAATTTGGGTCTTTATTTCTTGTTTAACAAGTTTATTTACTTTAGTTTGATTAGAAATTAAATTTAGGTTTTGGAAATAAATCAAACTTACCTTTTGTGTAAGTTTTGATCTTAGTTTTTCAGTCAAGTTAGGAATCATGAATCTTAGAAGATTATGATTGGTTTTAATATTTTTCCTATTTTAGTGTTTTTAGGAATGTCGTATTCGAGTCGTATTAGGATTAGTTTATTATAAATAGTCTTATTATTTTCAATTATTGTAATTTTTTTGATAATCAATAAAATCGTTCTTTGGAACATTTATTTGTCGTGGATTCAACATGCTCTTTGAGGATTCAAGAGCACCATTTTTTAACGTAGATTAGGGAATGATGGCCCCTGCATGGCGATCCATGCTTGGGTAACTACCGGTTGCTGCGTCAAGGTTCGTCTGAGTGTGCCTCAGGGTTCGACAAAGTGATCATTCTTATTTTCGCCATACCCCGCTTCGTCAATTGGTATCAGAGCCACCAAGTCTACCTCTGTGCTAGGCTCAATATCCACGTATCACAACCAACTACCTTCCTAAACACCATATTCACCTTCCATATTTCCCCATTAAAAAAAAAGGAAAAAAAAGTGTGTAATAGTTCAAAGAATTCACAATCAACCCCAAAGACAGCCGCGCATTCTCAGCCATCAAAGTCATGCGCACCTGAAGCCGCGAGTGGATTTATTTTTCGTAAGCAATTCTCAAGGTTCAATTTTCGGAACGTTTTTTTTTTCGGACTCTGATTTCAGTTCTCAATGGGTTTCAATGGTTCACTTAGAACAATTGTGAATTCTTTGAACTATTAATACTATGTGGGATGGGAAAAGCTAGTAGCGAGGAATCGATGCCATCCAAATCTCCGCAGGTGTCCAGCGGCTCAAGCCGCGATCGATAGGCATCGCCAATGGCAAATAGCTTGGGCATCTTTTACATTTTGTTGGAGGATTATTGTGGTGCCATTGTAGATCTGGGATGGACTACGGAGAAATTTTTCGGTTGGGGTCTACCACTCCTGCAAGACAAATAAGGGTTTTCTTTGTTTACTTGTCAATCCTCGTACTTTAACCGAACTCGAGGACGAGTTCTTTTTAAAAAGAGGTGACTGATGTAGGACAAAGAATAAGGAACGACGGCCCATGCCGCTACCGGTGTCCTACGGCCCAACCGCGCTTAACTTCAGATTCAGACGGTTTTGGGTGTTTTCTTTTTTTATTAATTTCGGTCTTTATTTCTTGTTTAGCAAGTTTATTTACTTTAGTTTGATTAGGAATTAAATTTAGGTTTTGGAAATAAATCAAACTTACCTTTTGGGTAAGATTTGATCTTTGTTTTTTAGTCAAATTAGGAATCATGAATCTTAGAAGATTATGATTCGTTTTGATATTTTCCTGTTTTAGTCTTTTTAGGAATATCGTATTCGAGTCGTATTAGGATCAGTTTATTATAAATAGTCTTATTATTTCCAATTATTGTAATTTTTTGATAATCAATAAAATCGTTCTTTGGAACACTTATCTGTCGTGGATTCGACATGCTCTTTGAGGATTCGAGAGCACCATTTTCTAACGTAGATTAGGGAATGATGGCCCCTGCATGGCGATCCATGCTTGGATAACTACCGGTCGCTGCGTCAAGGTTCTTTTGAGTGTGCCTCAGGGTTCGACAAAGTGATCATTCTTATTTTCGTCATACCCCGCTGCGTCATCAGTTGCTGCTATGGTACCAATGCGAGGCCGTGCAATTAGGGGCTCCTCTGCAGCATCTGGGGGTAGTGGCTGGGGAAGTACAAGCAATGAAGGTGGCTGGAGAGATCGATCTTCCGCACCAGGTTCAAGAACAGGTGCATTCTTTAATAAATTTTAACATAATTGTGCAACCTCTTTTCAGTTCTATTATTGCTTCACATTCATTCTCATTCATCAGATAATTTGACATGCCTTGTGGTATGATTTGAGTGCACATCTCTTTGTTGATTAACAGTTCTATTCACTCATTTTTCTGTGATTTCAGATTTGCATACAATTGTATGTGTGTCATGTCTTATTTATCACTAAAGATGGTAACTAAATTTATCACTGTCTTGTCTTGTCTTGTATGTGTGTCTTGTTTTCTGTTGTCTTGTCTTATTTATCACTAGATTAATAATTTTTTTTAAAATGCTACTTTTTAGATGGTAACTTTTTTTTTGATTAAAAAGGAAATTGTTACACCACAGAAAAAGAACAACAGAGGCTGGGATCCAGCCACAACATCTCCTTAACGGAGGAGAAGGCTAACGACGCAAGATTCAGAGCTAAGGAGTTCCCCGAAAAGGAGGAGACTTGACACTTACTAATACCTACATCTAAAAACAACGCCTTAATGTCATTTACAATAAACAGAGAATCCCCTAAGAACGGGTCAGAGCAATTCACAAGGGAAGCTACAAAATGGGACGAGACTTCAGCAATCGAGACCTGGAAATTATAGAACTTTGCAAGCATAAGACCTTCACGAAGGGCCAAAAGCTGACCAACCTCTGCCGAGAAACAACCGGCCAAAGAAGAAGACCGAGCTAACAGAACCTTGCCTTTATAATCCCTGATTGCCACCCCAATCCCTATACTGTTGGAGTTCTTTTTAAAGGCCACACCCGTATTGATCTTTAAGCTGTCGGGGAGGGGGGGGAGTGATGGGGGGCACAGACCAAGGCGAGGGTTGTCTTGCCAACAGAGGAGGGGAGTGGGGGGAGAGAGCCTTCAAGGAGTTCACGAATTCATACAGTAAATCTGTACCTCTGTTGGCCACCATTTCAGGGTCTCTAGAGATGCCGCCACTCGCAATAGAGTTCCTGTTATCCCACACAGCCCACGCAACCATATAAGCTAGGCTGAGATTCTCCAAACCGTAGGAGCTTGCCAGGGACATAAACACCTCAATCACAGGCCGACGTCTCAGCGAAAACATGAAACAGCCCAGCCGCGTGCTCTGCCATGTCTTCTTGGCTTCTTTGCAGTAAAAAATGGCATGCTCAATAGATTCCACTTTTGAGCCACTCCTCACACAGATAGGGCCATTCACAATCTTCCTGAAACAAAGTTTGTTGAGAGAGGGAAGGGCATTTAGACACGCACGCCACACAAAATTTTTGACTTTAGGAGGGATATTTAATCTCCAGAGGCTGTTCCACCAACGAAAGGAGAGGGAAGACGGGGAGGCCGAATCCTGTACCAAATTTTGAAGAGCACAATTATACCCACTGCGGACAGTATACACCCCTTTTCTATCAAAATGCCATCTAAGGAAGTCCTGGCCTCCCTTCCAGCTGATTGGGATGGAAAGCACAGCTTCCTGGTCAACAGGGAGAAAGACCTGACAGATTTTGTTGTGGTCCCAACCCCTCATAGATCTATCCAACAGATCAGAGACCGGAAGCTCTGAGTCTTGGCTATGGGTAACCGGCTTGAAAGAGAAGGGACGAGGAAGCCATTTGTCTTTAAACACTCTAATGTTAGACCCATCACCTACAACCCAACGAAGGCCCTGCTTGAGGAGCTCTCTTCCCCAGACCATGCTACACCAAAGATGAGAGTAACCATTCTTGGTGGCAGCAGAGAGGAAATCCTGATGGTTGAAATATTTCGCCTTTAGAACTAGGGCAGCCAGCGAGTTCGGAGCCGAGAGGATACACCAAGCTTGCTTGGCCAGCAATGCTTGGTTGAACAGAGAAAGATCCTTAAACCCCAACCCCCCTTGACATTTTGGGAGGCACATCTTCTTCCAACTTATCCAGTTGGTTTTTCTTTTCCCTTCTTTTGTGCCCCACCAGAAACTAGATGTCATTGAGCTATGCTCCTTACAAAGGCTGACAGGAATTTTAAACATACTCATCGAGTACGTTTCCCTTCTTTTCCCTTCTTTTAGATGGTAACTAAATGGTGCTAAAATTTCAAAATTTATGAGAAAAATACTGTTGCAAACTTGCAATTGTGTCATACCATGAATGTAACTTAAATATTCAATAAATGGTTCTACTATATATTTAAAAATTGAGCTAATTGCACCAAATTCTCATGAGGTTTGACTTTTTACATTCATAAATAGTTTTATCATTAATTGACACTCATCTTCCATGCTATTAGTCAAATTTAGTCAAATTTAAACGTTGACTAAGTTTGACTGTTAAAAATACCTAAATGCCCTTGAAATGCTTAATTAAAAAAATTTAAAAACAAATTAGATAAAAAATATTACAAAAATTAATCCTTAAAAAAAAAACTTTTTTTTTTTCTTTTCCTAAATGGATCTCCAATAGTCCATCACAAAGTGGAGATTAAGAATTGATTTTTTTTTTTAAAAAAAAAAATCAAAAATTTTTAAAAAAGAAAAAGAAATTCAGATATTAATATTGAAGATATTTAAAAATTTAAAAATACTCAATTAAAAAATTTTAAGTCAACAATGGTCAAACCCTAACGGTAGGGGAGGTGGGTGTCAATTAATGATTAAGTTGTTTATAAGTGTAAAAAGGCAAACCTCAAGGGAGTATGGTGCAATTAGCTCTATATTGAGTTTGTACCGCGATTCCTCTAATGATATCTGTTTCACTTTCGTTACTGTTAGAGCATTGCTTACCTCGGCATTGCTTTATCATTTTGTTGTACTAGATGGTCTTGTTTATTTTTAATTAGTCTGTGCGGATTTGGTTCATTGTTTGAGTTTATTTATGTATATGGTCAATAAAGGATGATATGTTTGATATTTGTGATGTCGAATTCCAATTTGTATTAATAATAATAAATAAAAAACCATGATTTCACTTTTCCATCTTATCTTTCTGTGGTGGCTCCTCCACTATTGTAGTTATTTCTTATTTGATTATTTGCCGACCACTTTGCTGTTTTAAAAGTTTTGATTGACATTTTCCTGTCTTTTACAATGATCCAAAACTTGAATGGGACGCCCATTATTTCGGTGTAATTAAATTCAATCACATGATGTTTATTTTTAAAAAAAATATATTTTTCTTTAATTTGATCACGTATAAACTTTTTTCATATCATGCGTTTTGATTGGATGGTTTTATAGATGACATGTGGTGAGAACGTTGCATGAAAGATTTTCTTAGACTTTTTAATGTAAAATTGTTCATTTCTCATTAATTTCTTTCAATTTGATTGAGCTGGGTGATGTCCAACATACATCATTTTCACTATTTGAAAACCATACGCAAGTAGATGATATATAATAGATCAGTTATTGAACACGTGAATACGAGATACGGTTGGTCCGGTGGTAATACCGTCACACCTGCATCACGAGAGTACCCTCTAACCTCTGTGACAACATATTGATGCTAGTGTTAACTGAGATGATGTATATGCATTTGCTAATTGTTATCCACCTAACATTATTGACACCATTAATTTAATCATAGAACTAGTCATGCCCCAACAACCACAGCAACAGAAACAATAATTGAATAAATTGATTGCCAATTTTGGGTTCTTTGAGTAGAGTTGGCTTCAACAAGCTTTGTGTTTCACTTATCAAACATGATTTCCAATTTTTTGAGCGAGTTTGCTCAGTTGATCTTTGTTTTCTGGTCATGGTGGTGTGATGGAATCGCCGAAAACCCCACCAGCAGAGTCATACCAACCCTTGTGGCTGCAACACTCCTTGCCATTTCTTTGTATGCATGGTTGATCAAGAAACCATTTACAAGTGTTCCACCATTGCCACCAGGTCCACCAGGCTTGCCTTTGCTTGGAAACCTTCCTTTTCTCAAACCCGATCTCCATCGTTACTTTGCAAAACTCTCTGAAATTTATGGACCGATCATGAAACTTCAACTAGGTAGAAAAGTTTGCGTTGTGATAAGCTCACCTTCATTAGCAAAACAGGTCCTCAAAGACTACGATGCAATTTTTTCCAACCGTGATCCTCCAGTTGCTGCAAAAGCCAGCACATATGGCGGAGACATCGTGTGGAGCTCTAATGGTCATGAGTGGCGTAAGTTGCGTAAGATTTTAATTCAGGAAATGATGAGCAAGACAAGCCTCGATGCTTGTCACACATTTCGTAGACAAGAAGTCCGAAAAATGGTGAAGGAAGTGTATGCAAAGGCTGGTTCACCTATCAATATTGGAGAGCAAATGTTCCTAACTATACTCAATGTGATAATGCGCATGACATGGGGTACTTCATTGAATGAGGAGGATAGTATTAGAGTTGGGATTCAGTTTAGGCAAGTGGTGGATGAATTTGTTTACCTGTGGGGAGCACCAAACGTTTCTGATCTTTTCCCTGTCCTTGCTCGGTTTGATTTACAAGGAGTTGAATCAAAAGTGAAGAAGCTTTCATCGTGGTTCGATAAGATGTTTGAGTCCTTGATTGATAGTCGAACAAAAGATCAGCAAGCTGGAGGAGAGAAGAAGGAGGAGGAGAAAGGACGCAATAACGACTTTCTTCAGATCTTGTTGGATGATAAAACATCACTATCCATGAACCAAGTCAAGGCTTTGCTTCTGGTACATTAATTGCATACATATCCCTCTTTTTTATTTTCTTTTGTTGAGATTGAATTCAGGCTCAAAAAGATTCTTAAATGAATTTATTAGTTTCTTTTCCCCATTAAATTTTGATTTATATATCAACATGCAGGACACTTTTCTGGGGGGTACACATACAACTTCAACAACAATAGAGTGGCTAATGGCAGAATTGCTACAACATCCAGAGAGAATGCGAAAAGCCTACAAAGAACTAGAGGAAGTAGTCGGCAAAGACAACATTGTGGAAGAATTTCATATCTCAAAACTACATTACTTGGATGCAATACTAAAAGAGACACTTCGATTACACCCAGCATTGCCACTATTAGTCCCAAGAAGTCCATGTACAACACAAACTATCTCCGAATACACCATCCCGAAGGGTTCGAGAGTTTTGTTCAATGTCTGGGCGATGCAAAGGGACCCTGAGGCATGGGAAAATCCACTGGAGTTCCAACCTGAGAGGTTCATGAGAGATGCTGGAAAAGGTGAGTATAGAGGAAACAATTTCAATTATCTTCCATTTGGTTCTGGGAGGAGGATTTGTCCTGGAATTTCTCTTTCAGAGAAAATGATCCTTTATGTTGTGTCTACCTTGTTGCATTCTTTTGAATGGAATATACCACACGGAACAACACTTGATTTATCTGAGAAGTTTGGACTTGTTACAAAGATGCAAGAACCACTTATTGCAATACCAATTGCAAAGTACTCTTCTTCCGACCACTATATATGACAGCGAGCGTGGTTCAGGATTTAGTTTTGGTCTCTCTAGGTGAACAATGCTTACGTGAAGCACATAATCCAAAGCAAATCCTTGAGAGTGAGGACACCTGCATGAAATCCAAATTGGACGGTATTGCTATAAGGTGGGTGGGCTTTAACAGTTTGTGAAGTCATGCATCTGTAATAATCTATCTTCTTTGTTGTATTGTACTTTAATTAGTTAGTGAAATCTCAGCACTCGATCTCATGCTACTGGAATAATCTATCTCCTTTGTTGAATTATCATCATGTATCCTCCTTTATCGTTCTTCTGGTGTTGTGATCTAATAAAAGTGTCGGTGTGTGTATTTCCATTTGTTAAATGAATGACTATAAGATAGAATGTGATGTCGTGTAGTACGTGTATGCTGGACCCCGATTCTGTCTCCAACGCCACCGTCGATACCATCCATCAATCTAGAATTTGTTAGGGATATTTTACTGATTGTTCAAATTAAATCACAGGATTTGATTTGGTATTTGATCAAAATTTTTGAGGATCTGCTAACACATGTAAACTAAAATAATGGACTGTCTAGATTTATATCCATTGTTATTGTTTTCCTTTTTCATACCTAAACGGTTAATAAACCTCACAATTTTGCTAGCCGGAGACCTCACACACTCCAGGCTCAAGTGAGAAAGAAAACTTATCAATTCAAAAGTAAATTCCACTCAAAGTCTCAAAGCAAAACCCACCTATAATGTATGTAAAATTGATGCAGCAGCAGCAGCAGCTAAGGCAATGGAACACATGGAGCAGGTGGCGAATTCGTATTTGGGTCACGTGGACCAACCAAATCCGGGCTGAACTTCGTGGACCTCTATAGAGGGCATATGAGGTCGGATCGTCTATTATAATATGTTTTCGGAAAACCCAAGACGATCCCTACAGATGTTATGAAGACTCCGTCCTCAATAACAGATCACAAAAGGCCCAAATTCGGCCTTCTATCTTGTTGCGCGAAGACATAAGCTGGATCAGAGCTGGACGAGTTGGGGGAGCTGAACTTCGTGGACCTCTACAGAGGCCATATAGAGTCGGATCGTCTATTATAATATGTTTCCGGAAAGCCCAAGACGAGCCCTACAAATGTTATGAAGACTCCATCCTCTGTAACAGATCACAAAAGGCCCAAATTCGGCCATCTATTTTGTTGCGCGAAGACTTGAACTGAAAGTTTGAATTAGATGACATTGAGTCTGAGTCAGATTAGGATTTGTTCTGTTTTCCGTAATCTTTGTTTGATTAGGATTTGTTCTCTTTTCCTAGATAGGATTTCTTTTCAGTTTTAGTTTAATTTAATTTAGAAGTTGATTCCTTGTGGAAGTCGACTTATTGCTTTTTCTATTTAAATTGATTGAATCCAATTTGTTATGGAGTTTTTGATGATTAATAAAATTTGAGAGAGTGTATCTCCTTTTATCCAATTTGGGTATCCTGAGTGGATCAACGAATTTGAAGCATATTATTCTGGTATCTCTTTGTGGATCAACAGATTAATAGTAGGATTCGCTTCCGGTATTCGTGCACGAATCAACGGATCCGAATCATTTATCTTTTCTTTTATCGATTATTGTTTGTGTTGAATTTTCTGCTACCTCAGTTGGTATTTGAGGCCTATTATTCTGGTATCTGTGCGCAGATCAACAGATTAATAGTAGGGTTCGCTTCTAGTATTCGTGCGCGAATCAACGGATCCGAATTGTTTATCCTTTATTTTTATCAATTGTTGTTTGTTGAATTTTCCGCTGCATCACAAATCTTCTTTTCTACCTCTAAAAAGCACCACCGCACTTTCATTACTCAATTCTTAAACCAAATAGTCATGTGCTTAAAATATGATTTCTTTTCCGATGCAGATGAATTAAAAATGTGATCTGGCAGACTACTGGTATATCTAAAGCAAAAGGTTTAGGTGTTTAGCAAGTGCTGAATTTTTTTTCTTTACCTGTTGTTGGGTTTCATGTTTTGAAGATATTTTTTTGTGTGTGAAGATTATGAGATCTAATGCATTTTTTTTTATTTTTTTATTTTTTAATATAGGGATTATATGCATTTGTTTTGCTGTGCTATGAAATTTTTATATAATTTGTTAGTAGTTTAAAATATCCACGGTTTATCCGTAATATATATGTCGATATTTCCGTAATTTAAGAGTATTGATATTGGTTGTAGGGAGTCGACCTACAATCGATGTGGATCGGGTTACGTTTTGTTAGGCCCAATGCAACTTGGGTTGAACCGTCAAACTGATGTTGTTGTCTGATTAATATTGGTTGATCGACCTGATGCAGTTTCTATATCAAACCTGCAAAGAAAGAAAAGAACAAGAACATGAAAGATAAAGATAAAAATGTAGGTAAAAGAAAGTGGGATTGGATCGTTAGCCTTAGGTATGCTTGGGCTGATCAACAGTTGGGTTGATTGTGAATTTTGGATTCCGATGGCCGTGATTCTTAGTCCAGAATTTCAGTACGCTTTAGTAAGCTTTTTCCAATGTCCACTGCAATGTAAAAAAGCCCTTCTATTTATAGAGAGCTTCAATGTTACCGTTTGATCCTGATAAACCAGATCGTGGCTTGATTGTGGGCGAGATTTATGGAGATATTCTCTCCGAGTATCTCTATCCCGTAGCCTATTTGTTCCACTGTTGGCTGACTGGGTCTTCAAACGACCAAGTCATGCTGCTGCCTTTTTTGTTTGGGCTATTCATATTGGGCCAACTTTGAGATAAGCTTGAGTTTTGCATTTTGGGCCAGTGGACCATTTTTGGCTACCACATTGGTAAAGGTATTATAATATATTTTCCATAAAATATCTATGAAATATCAATACATCTTCGCAGTATTTTTGTAAAATATTCATATCGATGAACTTGTAGTGCCACAAATTGATGATATCCTTTAATATTTGATCTTTTTTTTTTTTTTTTTTTTTTTGTTGTTGTTTTGTTGTTGTCAATTTGATGTAATATTGTTGATTCAAGAGGGTAGCCACACTCACGGGAGAAAAACTTGGGTGCATCCGATGCACCAAGCTAGAATCTTATGTTGGTGCATCGGATGCACTCGTTGATCGACACGTATTAGGTGTATCAGATGCATTCATTGATCGACACGTATTATCAATTTAAAGTTAAGATGACACGTGGCACTATTTTAAAATAATTTAAAATTTTATTTCTATCTACTCTTTTTACGCATCTCATTCTCCGTTGAAGACGTTTGAAGCCGCTAGGTTGAAGACGTTTCTCTCTCCATTTCTTCTTTATCATCTCCCTTCTCCGTTTCTTACCAATTTTCATGGTCGCTTCTTCTTCTCTTAATCTCTTGATCACTTTAGTTCTATTCTTTGTTCTTGCAGATCTTCCACAGTTCCACTGCAAGACAAGATCTTCAAATGGATTCTGGATTAGTTTTTTATGTCAATAAATTTAAATTAAAATTTTTTTTTTTTTAATTTATTGCTGTTAAATTTGGAAATTTGATTTTCTAAAAGATAATCTTTCATTTTTTAGAAGGGAAAAACAGAGCAACAGTGCAACAAAAACAACAACGCGAGAAAAAAAGAAAACAAAGGGCAAAACAGCAGCTCAAAAAAAAAAAAAAAAAAAAAAAAATCCACGAAGCCTAACTTTGTATATTGCTATTAACAATTTTAAGGGAAAAAAAAAAAACACCAGAGCTTTAAATTTGAATAAAGAAAAATGAATTAATGTAAATAATCACCTAAATAAATTCAAGGAAGAAAAAAAATTCTTAATGGATCAGTAGCAAATTTGAGACGATATGGGTGATGAAGAGAAAGAACTCTGAGAAGTTAAACACAAATCTACAGAGAAGTTGGGCTTATCCTAATGGAGAAGAAGAAAAATAAAATAAAAATTAAGTTAATGACATGTGTCGATCAATGAGTGCATCCGATGCACCAACATTGGATTCTAGCCTGGTGCATCAGATGCACCTAAGTTTTTCTCCTACTTCCATAACTACCCATAGAAAACTTAGGGGCTGTCCGGTACCGTTTTGTGAGTGTGTTTTTGTTTTTATTTTTCAAATCCAATTTCGAATACGCGTTCGTTACCGTTTTTCATTTTGTTTTCCAATTTATTTTCCAAAACAAAAACAAAAACAAAAACAACTACAGTGTTAAAAGTGAAAAATTTCCAAAACAACTATTTGATGTTTTTCGTTTTGTTTTTCACTTTAAATTAAAAAAATTAATTATTTTAATTTTTATTCCTCTTTTTCTTCTTCTTCTTCACTGGACCAGAACCTTCTTCTTTCTTCTTCGAAGTTCTTCTTCTTCTTCTCATTCAACCATTCTTCTTTCTTCTTCTTCATTCAAACGCAGATCGGCCCATCGATTTGCTCATCTTCTTCCTGCCGATCTGCTCTTCCTTTTCGCCGCCGATTGGCCCATCGATCTGCTCTCTTTACCGCCGTCGATCTACCCTCTTTGCCGCCGTGGATCAGCTCTTCTTCTTTGCCGATCTACTCTTCTTCTTTCTTTCATCGCCTTCTTCTTCTTCAGTTCTTCTTTCTTCGTCTTGGTCTTCTTCTTTCTTCCTTTCTTCTTCTTTCTTCTTCATGACAACGTTGATTTGCTTCCTTCATGACAGTAAAAATGGCTGATCTCCATTTTTTCATATAATTTTTTTTTTCTTTTTACCTTTTTAAAGATTTTAATTATTTTTCATTTAAATTTTTTTATTTTTTATTTTTTTCAAAACAAAAAAGACAAATTTCCCAGATTACAAAGCTTAATTCCACTCTCTGTTTACTGTTTACACATAAATAATATACACAAAGCAAAAAAGGCAAAAGACTTTGGCAAAAATCTGATCATCAGGAAATGAAATGGTTCACATTCACATGAAAATGTCCATCATGTCAACCACCAAGTTCTCCATCATCAAAGCAGCAGCAACTTCTGCTGAGCATGGCCCGTAAAAGGATGGCGTTGTGTTCGTATGGTTGGAATTGGTCTTGGGGAGGTTGAAAAATTAATGACGTTTTTTTTATTTTTCATTTAAATTATATTTAAATAAAATTGTGAAAAAAAGATCATCATATTGGTTTTGCTGAGATCCTGTTATAAAATTGTGAAAAAAAGATCAAATTGTAATTCTGATTGTTGAATCTGACCCAAAAAAAAAAAAAAAAAAAAATTCAACTCATTTATTTTGCCCTATAAAATGATACCAGACAATAAAAATAAAAATAATAATAAAAAATAAATAAATAATTCAAGTCATTAATTTTGGCCTGTAAAACGATACCAGACGCGTTTTTTCCGTTTTCATATTCAGAATCCAGCTTCCAGGATATGCTACCAGACGCGTATTTGGATTTCGAAACTGAAACCAAAAACACTGTTTTCATTTTCATTTTTATTTTCGAAAAACAAAAACAAAAACAGCATTTGAAAAACGTTACAGAACGGGCCCTTAACTACCCATAGAAAACTTAACAAATCACATACTATTTTCTGCAGTACTTATCGTGTTGTGTTTCCCTTGTCTTGTCTTGTCTTGGGACTAGATGCTATTTTCTGCGGTACTTATCATGTTGTGTTTCCCTTGTCTTGTCTTGTCTTGTCTTGGGACTAGATGTATTTAGTTATTTGCTCATAAGTTTTAATTTTTATATATTAATTTTCTTATTTTTGTAAATATAAATTAATTACCTTATATAGTACTTTCCAATATTAATTTAATTTAGACTAAAAATAATATGGTGTCTATTCAAAAAAAAAAAAAAAAAAAAAAAAAAAAAGCCTAAAAACCAAAAAAATATTTAAAATTTATGAACAATGTAAGTATATTAAATACAAATACATACACGTACTAATAGTTCTAAGGATATAATTGTTTTGTTATTAATTATCAAATATTGATATTCGGAGTTTTTTTATTTATATTTTTTGAGGCTAATAGATATTCTGAGTCATAAGTAATTAATAAGCATATTATTTAGATTTCTGATTTCAGATTTCTGATTTTAGTCATTGTACAAATGAAAAAACATACGTTACCTTACTATGTATTATTGTTGAGAAGCAAATTGTGAAATAGTTAATTTCGTATAAAGTTCCATTTTCAAGTGTACAATAGGTTTATGTTATCAAAAAAAAAAAAAAAAAAAAAAAAAAAAAAAAAAAAAAAAAAAAAAAAAAAAGTGTACAATAGGTTTTAATATATATATATATATGTTTGATATTTGTGATGTACTTCCAATTTTAGAAAAAAAAAACGTGATAATTTATATATATATATATATATATTCATCCATTTTTATATGAATTTTGATCTAATTTTTTTGTGTGGATGATAAGTTCAATAAAATCTACCTATCAATAAAATTTAAGAATTTTTTAAGTACTACAACTATTTATCATGATTTTGTTAAATATAAAGGTATCAAAAAATGAACGAAATATGGGAACATTCAAGAAAAATAGTTGCATTGCTTGAAAAATTCTCAAATTTTATTCATAGGCAGATTTCATCGAATATATCATTCACAAAAAAATTCAGATAAAAATTTATAAAAATAAATATGATTTCATTAAAGTTTTTATCGAAATCAAAATAAAAAATCTCTTACGAGAGAATCACTGTATATATATGATTGATATTTGACTATTTGAGGTGTACTTCCAATTTTAGAAAAAAAAGAAAAAGAAAAAGTGATTACCGTTTTCCATCTTTTCTTTCATATAATCAAGACAAACACTGCATGGTCCACTAACCTCAGGTACTATTGTAGTTATTTAATTATTTGCCGACCACTCTACTATTTTGAAAGTCTTTGATTGACATTTTCCTATATTTTACAATGATCCACAACTTTATTTATTTATTGAAATACACAACTGTAATTTTAGTTGTGAAGAAAAACATGTATGGGACACGCACATTGTGTCGGTCCAATTTAAAACAATTATATATATGTTAGCTTTTTATTTTTTTTTAATATATTTATCTTTCATTTAATGACATCTAATCTTTTATCACAAAATACGTTTTGATTGGATGATCGTATAAATAACGTGTGATTAACCGATACAAGAAAGATTTTTTTTTACCGTAAAATTATTTATTTCTCATTAACTTCAATTTTTTTAACTTAATTGAGCTGGGTGATGTCCGACGAGCATCATTTTCACTATTTGAAAACCATGAACGAATAGACAAAATGAGGTTGGTCCAGTGATTTGTCTCTTACATTTACACTATGAAATTATGGGTTCGAGTTGCATCTTCTCCCTCAAATCAGTGGTGTATGTAAGAGAATTTTTATTTTTATTTATTTATAATATATATATATATTATATCATGACGAACTGACAATAGAAAAATTATGTATATATATATATATTACTTATAAGTTATTGATAATTTTTATAAAAAATTAAGAATTGTTTCAAATGGTTATAGATAATTCTTATAAAAATTTGAAAATAGTAACAGATAAAATAATTTATTTATTCTAATTTAAAATCAAAAGTGAACAATAAAAATTATAAACAATCAATTAAAGTTGACAATGTAATTATTTTATGCTTGTTTTATCTATGATATTTCCTTGATTTTATTTCAACTATTTGATTATACAATTCCATTTGTTTTGTTCTATTTGTTAGTTTAGAAAATTCAAACTAAAAATTAATAATAAATTTTCATACATGTAGATTCCATTTATAACCATTATATATACTAATTAAACAATTCAATATGAGAGTTTGTGAGTCATTAATTAAGCATTAAAATATATAGACTAAACACAATAGATAAATTCAACGATTGATCCCTCCAAAATTTTGATTTATGTGTTTTTACCTTCGCAACTGGTTAAGAAATTGACTGTACAATGTTAGTGTGTATTAAGGAAAAAAAAAAACCTATTTGCATGTATAATTTAGTCCAGGTTGCAAATATTTCCTGGGTCCACCCATGCCCCAAACCTTGAAATATTGTAATATTTAAAAAAAAAAAAAAAAAAACCATTATATATAATAGATCAATTACCGAACAAGATAACAAAATATTAATCTAAGTTATAAAACTTCTAATACATTGTATAGTTGAATCAAAGCCAACGTATTGTGAATATGGGCTAGAAAAATTATTCAACATGTCATGAGATGTCCCGGTCACAAACAGTAAGTACTCATGGAATTATTTGAATTTTTTCCTAAAAGAAATGGTTATAAGTGCATTCGAAGCACAGTTTGGGCCGATTGTTTCCCTTGTTATGTTTCCTTGTTAGGTTCATGTTGGTTGTAAGCTTGTTCTGGTGTGTTGCCTTACCTGGCCCTTGCAATAATATAGCAGTTTTTTTTTAAAAAGCACACGTAATACCATAATTGGAAAGAAAAAAAAAAAAAGTGACATTTGGACAATAAGGCTTTTTTTTGTTGTTGTTGGAAGTATTACGTTTACAATAACCTCTTAGTAAGAGGTCCGATCAAAATCAAATGGCATATGTGCAGTCTGGATATCTCTCCCGTGATAAGGAATTGACTTTATAATGTTAGTGTGTATCAAAAAAGAAAAAACTATTTGTATATATAATTTAGCCTAGGTTGCAAATATTTCTTAGGTCCATCATTGTCTCAAATTTCGAATTATTATAATATTTCAAAAAAGAAAGAAAGATATATAATAGATCAATTACCGTGCAAGATAACAAATTATTAATCCAAGTTATAAAACTTCTAATACATTGTATTGTTGAATCAAAGCCAACGTATTGTGAATGTGGGCTAGAAAAATAATTCAACATGTCATGAGATGTCCCGGTCACAAACAGTAAGTACTCATGAAATTATTTGAATTTTTTCCTAAAAGAAATGGTAATAAGTGCATTCAAAGCACAGTTTGGGCCGATTGTTTCCCTTGTTATGTTTCCTTGTTAGTTGCTTGTTCTGGTGTGTTGCCTTACCTGGCCCTTGCAATAATATAGCAGTTTTCAAAAAAAAAATCACACGTAATACCATAATTGGAAAGAAAAAAAAAAGTGACATTTGGACAATAAAGCTTTTTTTTTTTGGAAGTATTACGTTTACAATAACCTCTTAGTAAGAGGTTCGATCGAAATCAAATGGCATATGTGCAATTTGGATATCTCTCATATGATAAAGAATTGAATTTATAATGTTAGTGTGTATCAAAAAAGAAAAAACTATTTGTATATATAATTTAGTCTAGGTTGCAAATATTTCCCGGGTCCATCTATGTCTCAAATCTCGAATTATTAAAATATTAAAAAAAGAAGAAGATATATAATAGATCAATTAACGTGCAAGATAACAAATTATTAATCCAAGTTATAAAACTTCTAATACGTTGTATAGTTGAATCAAAGCCAACGTATTGTGAATGTGGGCTAGAAAAATAATTCAACATGTCATGAGATGCCCCGGTCACAAACAGTAAGTACTCATGAAATTATTTGAATTTTTTCGTAAAATAAATGGTAGTAAGTGCATTTAAAGCACACGTAATACCATAATTGGTCGGTAGGCTCAAGATATAATAATTGATCGATTGCCAAATATCTCCTTCTATAAGTAGATGGCTTCCACAAGCTTTGAGCTGCATTGCACCTATCAAACATGATTTCCAATTTTCTGAGTGAGTTACCACGATTAATCTATGTATCTTGGTCATGGTGGTGGGATGGACTCACCGAATATCCCACCACCAGATTTACACCAACCCTTTTGGCTGCAACACTCCTTTCCATTTCTTTGTATGCTTGGTTGATCAAGAAACCATTTACAAGTCATGTTCCACCATTGCCACCAGGACCACCAGGCTTGCCCTTGCTTGGAAACCTCCCTTTTCTCGAACCCGATCTCCATCGTTACTTTGCAAAACTCTCTGAAATTTATGGACCGATCATGAAACTTCAACTGGGTAGAAAACTTTGTGTTGTGATAAGCTCACCTTCATTAGCAAAACAGGTTCTCAAAGACCATGATGCAATTTTCGCCAACCGTGACCCTACAGTAGCTGCAATAGCCAGCACATATGGAGGAGGAGACATCGCGTGGAGCCCTAATGGTCCTGAGTGGCGCAAGTTGCGTAAGATTTTTGTTCAGGAAATGGTGAGCAAGACAAACCTCGATGCTTGTCACACATTTCGTAGACAAGAAGTCCGAAAAATGGTGAGGGGAGTGTATGTAAAGGCTGGTAATTCAGTACCTATCAATATTCGGGAGCAAATGTTCGTAACAATACTCAATGTGATAATGAGCATGTCATGGGGTGATTCATTGCAAGGGGAGGATAGAAGCAGAGTTGGGATTCAGATTAGACAAGTGGTGGATCAATATGTTGACTTGTGGGGAGCACCAAACATTTCTGATTTTTTCCCTGTCCTTGCTCGGTTTGATTTACAAGGAGTTGAATCGAAAATGAAGAAGGTTTCATCATGGTTCGATAGGATTGTTAAGTCCGTGATTGATAGTAGAGTGAAAGATGATCAAGCCGGAAGCAATAGGGGCTTTCTTGAGATCTTGTTGGAGCGGAAGCAGCAAGGAGATGATAAAACCTCACTATCCATGAACCAAGTCAAGGCTCTGCTTCTGGTACCTACATAGATACATATATCAATTCCTTTTTTATTTTTTATTTTCTTTTATTGTGATTGAATTCAGACTCAATAAGGTTCTAAAATGAATTATAAATTAATTTTGATTTAAGTATCAATATATATATGCAGGACCTTTTTCTGGGGGGTACAAATACATCATCAACAACAATAGAGTGGGTAATGGCAGAATTGCTGCAACATCCAGAGATAATGCGAAAAGCCTGCAAAGAACTGGAGGAAGTAGTCGGCAAAGACAACATTGTGGAAGAATTTCATATCCCAAAACTACATTACTTAGACGCAATACTAAAAGAGACATTTCGATTGCACCCACCAGCGCCATTAGTCCTAAGAAGTCCATGTACAACACAGACTATCTCCGAATACACCATCCCAAAGGGTTCGAGAGTTTTATTCAATGTCTGGGCGATGCAAAGGGACCCTGAGGCATGGGAAAATCCACTGGAGTTCCAACCTGAGAGATTCTTGTTAGATGCTGGAAGAGGTGACTTTAAAGGAAACAATCACAGTTTTCTTCCATTTGGTTCTGGGAGGAGGATTTGTCCTGGAATTTCTCTGGCAGAGAAAACGGTCCTTTATATTGTGTCTTCCTTGTTGCATTCTTTTGAATGGAATATACCACATGGAACAACACTTGATTTATCTGAGAAGTTTGGATTTGTTATGAAGATGCAAGAACCACTTATTGCCATACCAATTGCAAAGTACTCTTCTTCCGAGCACTATCTATGACATTTCTCGTCGTTAGCGAGTGTGGTTAAGGATTTAGTTTTGGTCTATCCAGGTAGACATATGCCTTTTGGGTTATGGGTGAACAATGTTTATGTGAAGCACATGATTCAAAAATTATCTGTGAAAGTGAGGACACCAACATGAAATCCAAATCGGATGGTATCTACAATGTGGGTTGGCCTTAATAGTTAGTGAAGTTATGCATCTGCAATAATCTATCTTCTTTTTTGTATTATCATCATCAACCCTACTTTATGGTTTTTCTCGTCTTGTAATGTAATAAAAGTGTCGTTGTGACTTGTGTGTATTTCCATTTGCTAAATGAATTACTATAATATAGTTTATAACAAAATAAAAATAAACTCCAATTCCAGATAAAACATACATACAAATAGGCTTGTCTTGCTCATCATTTCCTGAACGAAAATCTTAAGCAACTTGCGCCACTCAGGGCCATTAGGGCTCCTTGCTATGTCAACTCCGCCATATGTGCTGGCTGTTGCAGGATTGCAGCTACTGCAGGGCCACGGTTGGCGAAAATTGCATCATGGTCTTTGAGAACTTGTTTTGCTAATGAAGGCGAGCTTATCACAACACAAACTTTTCTAGACCAGGATTATCTTCTGAACTCTTTCTCTTCTAAACTGTTCTGAACTCTTGAGAATCCACTAACACATGTAAATTAAAGTACCGGAAGGTCTAGATTTAGATCCACAGTTACTGTTAAAATATCTACAGTTTTTCCGTAATATATAGCTCGATGTTTCTGTAATTTAATAATGCTACACATTCCAAAAATTATCGTTCACCACATTATTATATGATTTATATGATAAAAATAAATCATTGTTACACTATTTAGGTTGATTATATGGACTAATTTTGTTACAATGTATAACATTACTCATGAATTTAAACGAATGCAATTTAAACTTTAGTAGATTTAATATGGTTTAAATACATTTATTTGTTAAACATTATTTATTTCGCAAATGATTGATGGTTTTTCATTATTCATGTAATGAAGAATTTTTGGATATAACCGGTGATTTGAAAATCACATATTCATATTTGTTGTTGGTTTTTTAAGTCCTCTAAGATTTGAAATAGAGGAAAAATTAACTGAAAATAATTACAGATCTTGACTTTTATCTGAAGTACGGAACACCAACCCCTCTACTTTCCATAAATACCCTTAGAAAACTTAACAAATCACATACTATTTTCTGCGGTACTTATCGTGTTGTGTTTCCCTTGGTCTTGTCTTGTCTTGGGACTAGATGTATTTACTAATAAATTTTAATTTTTATATATTAATTTTCCTCTTTTTGTAAATATAAATTAATTACATTATAAAGTACTTTCAAATATTAATTTAATTTAGACTAAAAATAATATGGTGTCTATTTCAAAAAAAAAAAAAAAAAAAAAGGTTAAAAGCCAAAAAATATTTAAAATCTATGAACAATATAAGTATATTAAATACATATACATACAATTATTAATAGTTCTAAGGATATATAATTGTTTTGTTATTAATTTTCAAATATTGATATTAAGAGTTTTTATTTATTTATATTTATTTTTAGGATAATTAATAAACTGTAAACATATTATTTAGATTTATGATTTCAGATTTCAACCGTTGTACAGATGAAAAAGCATACGTTACCTCACTCTTAATTATTGTTGAGAAGCAAATTGTGAAATTATTTCGGATAAAGTTCCATTTTTGAGTGTACAATAGGTTTTAATATATATATATAATATTGATTTACTTTGTCCCACCTTTGACCTTTAAATCTTAAAGTGTGAGGAGTCCTTTTTCCTATTCAGTGGGAGCAGCTTTCTTTACAGTTGTGAGAGTTGTAGTCTATTTGTACCCTCTCCCTGATAGTAGAAGTAGTATTCCGGTTTGTAGAGTCTAATCTCGTTGGGTCCCGTCAATTATAATTGTAATTAAAAAAAAAAGAAGATATTTGTGATTTACTTCTAATTTTAGAAAAAAAAAAAAAAACGTGATTTCCGTTTTCCATCTTTTCTTTCTGCCGAATATAATCAACACAAACAGTGCATGGTCCTCTGATATTTGTGTTGAACTTCTGATTTTAGAAAAAACAAAAAACGTGATTTCTGTTTTCCATCTTTTCTTTCTACCAAATATAATCTAACACAAACACTTCATGGTCCCCTTAGGCTTAGTGGCTTAGTGGCTCCACCACTAGGGTCAGGTGCAATTGGTAGTTATTTAATTATTTGCCGACTACTCTACTGTTTTGAAGGTTTTGATTGACATTTTCCTATCTTTTACAATGATACAAAACTTTATTAATGTATTTATTGAAATACACAACCCTAATTTTAGGTGCGAAGAAAAACATGTATGGGACATCTTTTTGAGGTGGTATTTTAAGACTATCACTCTTTTAGAGTGCGTTTGGTATACGGGACGGGACAAGACAACGTGGGGCAAGTTATTCATGTCCCACGTTTGGTGCAACATTTGTATGAGACAAGGTGGGACAAGGTGGGACAAAAATCAAAAAAATTTGTCCCACCTCATACCCTCGGCCAAGTTGTCCAATGACATGGGACAAGTATGAAAATGACCTTTATGCCCTTTAAAAATTACAAATCTCTCCCTCTCTTTCATCGAATCTCTCTCCTCTGAATCCCACCTCCCTCTCTCGTTCGATCATCATATCAGAAGCTGTTGATATTGAGCCACAAATCTCATCCAATAATCCATGTTCTTCAATGAAAACCCAAAAAAAAAAAAATATGGAAAATTACCATATTTTTCAATCAACCACATCATAGAATCAGTGATTTTTCAACCAAAAAAAAAAATCTGGAAAATCTTCTGGGAAAAAAAAAGATTATCAAAGATCTCTTTCAGGCTGGTGCCATTTTACAGTCTTTTGCTTCAATTTCAAAATCAAAAAAACTTATTTGCAAAATCTCAAATATTGAGACCATGAATTAATCCAAGAATCGAAGAACACTACCTATGTTAGAGCCAACATCAATAAACAGAAAATATTCTTAACACATGAGCATGCACTGACACTTGATAATCTGAGCCACTTGTGAGCTGCAATTGGTGGAGTATTATAGCAAGTTTGGTGGTGGTTTTGAGGATGAGCAACAAGTGATCGAGGAAAGGTCTTGTACAAATTTGAAGAGTAATTGGAATTCTCTGATTTGTGAGATGGTGCCGTGGTGGTTGTGTTTGGGTTTGGATTTGGATTTGGGTTTTGATTATATTTGATAGTGGGCGATGGTGGGTTGGATTCGAGGGTGTAGATGGTTGGAGATGGTGATGATTTCTAGAAAATTGATGATGATGGTATGTTCTTGGTGGGTGTTCTTTGTATTCTGGAAAACTAATGAATGCTCTTCTTTTTATTTTATTTTTATTTTATATTTTTTAGTGGATCTCCACCCCCGAGATGATGATCCAACTTACCTATTTTTTTTTTTTTTCAAATAAAAAATTGTTATATAAACAAATTAATTTTGTTATATTAATAAATTATTTTTAAAAACCTTTTTTTTTTTTTTTTTTTTCCATTTTCTATTATTTTTCAAACACAATATTATTATAAATTTTAAATATGATATATAAATATATTTATTCAATAAAATCAAACAAATATTGATTTATCATGTCTCATTTGTCACTATTATGTGGTAACAAACATTAAACAGCACGATAGGGGTATTTTGGTCATTTGAACCTCTTGTCCCGTCCTGTCCCAGTCATACCAAACGCATAATAGTACAGTCGACTGTTCTGTCCTAGGCATTCCAAACACAATACAAAACAATATGTTCTGTCCCATCCTGTCCCGTCCGCGTACCAAACGCACCCTTAATAGGTTGAGTTTAAATGACAACTAAAATGGGTTCTTTCCAAAAATACCCCTCACAATAATCTTCTTCATTATTTTATTTTGTTTTTTTTTTGTTTTTTGTTTTTCAAAATCCTCCATCAATGGAGGTGAGGTCATTTCAACCTCCAATTATCATCAGAGTTTTCAAGGAAGAAGATGAAATTTTATTTTTTTTGGAAAATTTTATTTTTACTTAGAAAGTCTTGGAAAATACCAAAAGTCTAAGAAATAATCAAAAAGTCAAGGAAATTACCAAAAGTCTCAGAAATTACTAAAAGTCTCGGAAACTAACTGAAAAATCTCGTAAATACCTTAAAAGTCTCGGAACTTAACTGAAAAATCTCGGAAATACATGAAAAGTATTGGAAAATACCTGAAAAGTCTTGAAAAAAATTTATAAAAAGTCTAAAAAAATACCTGAAAAGTCTTGATAATTTCCGAGACTTATTGGACAAAAATATTTTTTTCCAATTGTTTTTTCATCCTCTTCTTCATTGACCTCCAACTGAGGTCAATTTCGACCTCCATTAAAGGTCGATTTCGATCTCCATAGAGGTCGAATAGACTTCCAACGGAGGTCGAACGACTTCGACCTCCATAGAGGTCAAACAGACTTCCAACGGAGCTTGAATGACTTCGACCTCCATTGGAGGTCTATTTGATGAAGAAGATGAAAAAATAAAATGAAAAACTGAAAAGTAAATAAAAATATATATGTAAAGTAAGGGCATTTTTAGAAATTCACTTACTTTGGTGCCTTTAAAACTTAAGTTATTAAAGCGGTGCCACTCATGCAACACCAAATCAAAAGAGTGCCAAAACCCCCCTATTTCCACAACATTGTGTCGGTCCAATTAAATAAAATTATATATATGATAGTTTTTTTTTTTTTTTTTTTTTTTTTTTTTTTTTTTTTTTTTGTTTTTTTTTGTTTTTTTTGTTTTTTTTTGATGGATGGAGCACCTGAAAATCTGGAAAACCAGATCCAGGGCAAGGTTACAACCAAACTGGGACTCCATAATTAAGACTAATCGAGCACAAGCCCAGAATAGAGTCCCACAACGGGAGAAAAACGCCCACACAAGAGTGGGAATACAAACAAACCAGAAATTAAACACAAAATACATAATAAACGAGCAGTAGACTGAATGGAGGAGAGATCCATGCCGCCGGTGAAGACCCACCCTCGACGTCGCCGACCAAACACGCCGGAGGTGCCAGATCAAAACCCAAACACCACGCCGATCAAACCCCCATCAGCACCACGCCCGACTCCGCAAAGCACATAAACCGACCAAGCAAAACCCAAAGTCAGTGAAAGGAAGAAACCCAAGCTGCCGGTGGTGTCCCGGCGGAGAGGATGGGGCACCGAGGCCTCCGATCAGACAACTCACGTCGATAATCACACCAGATCTGGCCGGAGATCGGCCGATCTAACAGCTGCCGTCGTTGCGAGGACAAAACATCCCAATATACTATCTTTCATTTAATCACATCTAATATTTTATCACAAAATATGTTTTGATTGGATTATCGTATAAATAACGTGTGGTTAAAATGTTACAATAAGAAAGATTTTAAAATTATTTATTTCTCATTAATTTCAATTCTTTCAACTTAATTGAGCTGGGTGATGCCCGACAAGCATCATTTTCACTATTTAAAAACCATAAACGAATAAACAAAATGAGGTTGGCCCAATGATACCCATGAATTTTAACCGGGTTGGGCATTTGAATATATATATAAAAAAAAAAATACTGAAAAATTAAAATCATAGTAAAATGAGGTTTTTTTTAAAATTTTTAACAAAAATGAGTTTTTTTTTAGATAAAATAAAACAAATAGAATACTTACTCAGATGAATTAAATAATCTTATATTCAAAAAGAAATAAAAACAAGAAAAAATGTTAAAAAATAAATAATAACAAGAAAAACAACTAAATTTAAAAGAATAAATTACAATCTAAATTTATAATAAGATTTTTTTTTTCGAATTTATAATGAATTCAATTTAAATTTATACAAAATTATTTTATTAATAAATATTACTAGACATGTTTTTAAATTTTTTATTCTTCAAATTATCGGTAAATTATTGATTTATTGATTCTAAATACTTAAAACTATAAAATAAAGAAAAATACTAAGGACAAAAGAAAATGAATCATAATAATAGATTGACTATTTTAATCCAATAAAGTAAAATATGAGATTTTATGGTTTATTGATTGAACGTGTTAGGTATGTCAAACTAAAACTATTAGAAATAATAAAAATCCAAAACAATAATAGATAATTTAATATAAAATAAAAAATGAATTGTTTTGTTTTCGAAGAAATGAAAATTTGAGAAAAAAATTTGGAAAATATAGTAAAATAAATAAGACGTAAAAAATTACAAGATAAAATTGAATTAAAAAGAATGCATTTGCTTGAGATGAGACTTGAACTAAGAACTTTAAGAGTAGGAAAAAGAACTGCTACTAGTTGTGCTAAAGGAAATATGATGTAACTACTATTAATGAATATTTATATATAAAGTATATACAAAGTCAAATTTTTTTTTAAAAAATTGAGATAGGGCAGAGGCCCCACCTAGTCTTCACATGGGTCTACCCTTGATGATATGTCTCTCACATTTACACCATGAAGTTATGAATTCGAGTTGTGTCCTTTTCCCCAAACAATTGACAGATGTAAGAGAGGGTTGTCCCGGGCAGCCTCTAGAATATATATATATATTTTTATATATTTATAACATATATATATATATATGGTCCCGTTCTAATCAGTGCGTACTAATGTAACTACATCCGTACCAATACATGTAGACTACTAATTATGTAGAAGTTTTGACAAGTGCATACATTTTGAGTCAAAGTATATAAATCTAATGGTCCACATCCAACGTATTGATGAAGTTATATCAATGCGCACTAACTTGAACATTTATACACATATATATATATATATTTCTTTTACTTATAAAGTTATTGATGATTCTTATAAAAATTTTAAAATTGTTTCTAATAGTTATAGATAATTCTTATACAAATTTGAAAATGGTATAAGATAATATAATTTATTTCATTTATTTATTCTAATTTAAAATCAAAAAACACTGATAAAAATTATCAACAATCAATTAAAGTTGACAAAGTAATTATTTTATGCTTGTTTTATCTATAATATTTCCTTCATTTTATTTCGACTATTTAATTATACAATTCTCTTTATTTTGTTCTATTTGTTAGTTTAAACAATTCAAACTAATAATTAATAATAAATCAATAATGCTATGTATTCATCCCAAATAAAATCCCACTTTTTTCATCCTAACACATATGACACTTGAAATGTCAAATGATGATTGAATACTATAAGACAGAGTATATTTAAATTTCTGCGATATTTTTACATTGCTTCAGTGTTCCTATTTATAATAGGATATACAACTTGGAAAGGAGAGAATTACTCTCAATCTAGAGAGAGATTTTCTCTCAATTTACAACAGAGATTTTGGAGAGAATTTCTCTCAATTTACAGTAGACAACCAAGAGAGATTAGCTCTAATTGACAGCCAACAATTGAAAGATTTTTTTGGCAAGTCAACTGGAGGTTTCTAATTCAGTAATCTTAACAGATACATATGGTAGGTGAGATAAAACATCATTAACGTGTATCCACTATTTATGATGCAAGCCATATTTTTGCTTCGGAGATACTCCTAATATCCCATTTAGTTAAATACTTGATTCTAACTCCTTTGTATGGCATTTTGAAAAGGAATTTTCTCTGTTAAGAGTGCCTACAAACCGACTCTATGTCAACAGAACTTGGACTCTTGCCTCTAGTTCCAATGGCCACTAAGATTATGATTTTTCGTAGGGAGGCTTGTAAGAGCATTCCTCCATCTAAAGTTGTGTTCCATACTTCCATAAGAGATGTGTTATGAAAACACAATGCATAAGCAGGAGAAATGGCAAACTGATGAAGAGTCACTCTATGAACACCAGAAGCAGTAAGACTAATCGGACAATGGAAAAAGGTGGGAAAGGTGATCCCAAGGTAGTTTCCAAGCCATCAGGTGAGTGGATAGTGGAGGAAAAAGTTGTGAAAATGATTGAGAGGGGTATCGTAGCTGGATACAATTTTAGAACCGGAAAGCAAGAATCTCAAAGGACTCAGTGGAGTGTCAAGGAAGAAATCGCTAAGATCATAGAAGAAGGATACACAGTTGGGTTTTATCTTGGGGCAAGGAATGGGGAACGGAGTAGAAACACTGAAGAGGTTATGAAGACAAATGTGACATGGATTTTAGAGGAAGAAGTGGCGAAGATGATAGAGAGAGGCATTGCAGCAGGCTATAATTTTAAGCCCGGAGAGCAGGAAAACTCAGGACTTCAATTGAATGTCGAGAAAGAAATGGCTAAGGTAATAGAGGTGGGACACACCTTAAGATTCGACTTCGGCGAAGCAGAGTCAGAAATGAAAGAAATCATCCATAGGAGAGAGGAAGAAGATGGAAACCGATTCCAAGCAACTTGTGGTCAGTAAGTTCTCATTGTTTTTTCAGTTTCGTGTTGGTTTCGTTGTCTTTAGATATTAGTGCTCTCTTGGAACGCAAGGGGTTTCATAGGGAGAAAAGAAGAGTGGTGAGGAATTTGGTTGCTAAGTTTAAATCGATGATTCTTTTTCTTCAAGAGTCGAAATTGCAGTCTTTTGATTCCGAAATTATTAGAGCTCTAGGAGGTGGCTGGTTAACTAGAGGTGTAGGCATGGATTCGAATGGTTCCGCTGGGGGCATCATAACCCTTTGGAATGAGGATTCGTTCAATGTGAAATACTGCATAACTGACAATAGCTGCATAGTGGTGGCGGGGGAGTTGCTGAAGATGAATAAGGAGATTGCGTTTTGCAACATGTATGCTGCTAACAATGAATCCGACAGAAAAGTTTTATGGGACTTTATTTTGTCCTCTCAAGTTTCTCTTCCGGTTCTGTGGTGCATATGGGGTGATTTTAATATGGTGCTTGATCCAAATGAGAGAAGAGGTATTGGTGTGTGCAACATGGACCTTCCCTTACACGGTGAACCATTCACTTGGAGCAATACTAGAGAAGTGGCTTCTTGGGCTAGGCTTGATTGTTTCTTGGTGTCCTCTTGGATCCTCTCTTGGTTCCCAAAGCTCATGCAAAAAGGGCTACCTTGGAGTCTTTCGTACCATAATCCGATTATGATTGGGGAAGACAAAGGGGATTGGGGTCCCTCCCCGTTCCGTTTTTATGATTATTTATTAAAAGACAATGGGTTGAAGTAAGAAGTGGCAAAATGATGGAAAGGCTTTAAAATTGTAGGGAGAAGGAACAATATTATTGTTGTCAAGCTAAGAGCAACTAAAACTGTCATTAGAAGTTAGGTGGTGGCTAAAAAGGGCGAGTCGCTTTCTTCTTAAGAAATTGAAGATCGACTGAGGATTGTAGATACTATGGCAGCCCGGGATGGCTGGAATGAAACTCTAAGGAAAGAAAGAGTTGGTCTTATGGCCGAGCTTTGGCAAAACCTTATAAATGAGGAACAAATTTGGAAACAAAAATCAAGAGTAAAATGGATCAAGGAGGGAGACAAGAACACAAGATTCTTCCACATGGTAGCAAATGGCTGAAGGAGGAGTAATTTTATTAGTGAGTTAACCTTCCAAGGGTTAAAGGTGACCGACCCACAACTTATAAAAGAGGGGGTTGTGGATTTTTTCAAAAGCCATTTCAAGAAGAATAATTGGTCAAGACCATGCAATAGAGATCTTAATTGTAAGCGCTTGTCGGAGACGGAAAAGGAAGGCCTTGATGGGGAGTTTAGCAAGGAGGAAGTTTGGTTGGCTCTAAGTAGTTGTGATGGTAGTAAAACTCTTGGTTTGGATGAATTCAATCTACACTTCATAAAAGCCAATTAGGACATTATTCAAGAGGACTTCTTGAATTTCATAATGGATTTTCACAAGGACAACAATATTATTGGTGGTTTAAACAACACCATTTATTGAGCTAATTCCGAAATGTGGTAAGCCGGAACAAATGCAAGATTTTAGACCCATTAGCTTAGTGGGATCAATGTATAAAATAGTAGCTAAGGTTTTGGCTAATCGGTTGAAGAAAGTGATGGATTCAGTTATTAGTGACTCTCAAATGGCTTTTATGGCCAATAGACAAATTGTGGATAGCTTTGTTATAGCAGAAGAAATCATCTATCAGTGGAGAAAGGACAACGATGGAGGAATTCTCATCAAATTGGATTTCGAAAAAGCATACGATAGTGTAGACCATGTTTTTATGGATTTTATGATGGAAAGCATGGATTTCGGTTTAAAATGGAGACAATGGATGAGGAGTTGCATCACAACTCTGCGTTTTTCGATGCTTGTTAACGGAAGTCCTATGGATCAATTTGGTATAGAGAGAGGGCTGCACCAATGCGACCATTTATCCCCTTTTCTTTTCAACATGGCGGTGGAAGGTTTGAGTTGTTTGTTTCAGAAGGCTCAAGCTTTGGGTATGATGAAAGGGGCTTCCTTCGGAGGAGATTTGGTCCATATCTCTCATCTCCAATTCATGGATTATACCATCCTTTTCCTAAAACCTAAAAAGGAATATCTCTTAAATGCTAGGAGGATCCTCTAGTGTTTTGAGTTAGTTTCGGGCCTAGGGAAAAACTTTCATAAGTCGTACTTGGTTAAGGTTGGAAATAGGGGGATGGAAGTGGTCGATTGGGCTAAGGTCTTTAGATGTAAAAAAGCTTCTCTTCCAATCTTCTATCCTGGTCTTCCTTTAGGTGGTAGACCTCGGTCGAAAAGCTTTTGGAGTCCGGTGATCCAACGGATATAAAAAAGGCTAGCTCCTTAGAAGAAAAAATTCTTGAATAAGGGTGGTAGACTAATCCTCATTAAGGCGGTGATCTTGAGTAATCCAACTTATTTCATGTCGATTTTTCGAATTCCGGTGGGAATTGTTAACAAAATAGAGTCTTTAAAGAGGTTTCTTTTGGGGAGATGGTACCATTAAGCGAAAGATTCACGCCGTGAATTGGAATACTTTGTGCAAAGGTAAGAGGTTAGGAGGTCTTGGGATCGGAAGAATTATCGACAAAAATAGTGGTCTTCTAGCCAAATGGGTTTGGAGGTTTGGCAAGGAGGTGTCTTCTTTATGGAAATCAGTAATCTGTGCAAAGTATGAAATTTCTAGCTCTAGGTTGGTTTGGGAGGGGAGAACTTCTCCTTCCACGTCCAACTTCATGAGAGCAGTGGGCGATTGTTTCATGGAAGGGTCGAATTCCGCGAAGATTTTGGAGAAAGGTTTGAAGGTTGTAATAGGCAAGGGCAATGTAGCTCTTTTCTGGTCTGATATTTCAGTGGATGTCAACCCTTTGAAGACAGCTTGTCCAAGAATCCACGCCTTAACTGCTAACAAAAGTGGTCGGGTGTGTGAGTATGGGAAGATGGCAAGGCTCAAAATGGAATTGGGAGATCCCTTTAAGGTGACCTCTTTTCGATTGGGAAAAGGATCTCTGGAATTATTTCCAAGCAATCCTAGACACTATTTGCATCAGGAAATTTTTTAATGATACCATTGCTTGGACATGGAGCTTTAATGGCATGTTTTCGGTGCACTCTTTCAAAAGAAGCCTTGAGGACCGAAGTACTCACACCAACAAGGATAAGTTGATGGTATGGAAATTATTTGGTCCTCCAAAGATTCAAATGTTCACATGGCAGCTCCTCAGAGGAAGAGTTATGGGCAAAGATGTTATGTCCAAATTCGGCTGCGATTCGGGGACAGACACAAGCTGTTATATCTTTGCTGTCAATAGGGAGTTGATTGACCACCTCTTCCTCCACTGCCAGTGGGCATGGGAAATTTAGTCCAAAATTATGGACTGGTGGGCTGTCAATTGTTATCCAAATAATTCGTTGTTAGATTGGTTTGCAAGGTGGCATGAGATGTGTCCATCGCCAAAAAATAGTCGTGTGTGGAGGTTGATTTTTGCTGCCATGGTGTGGACCATTTGGGAAGCTAGGAATTATCAAGTTTTTCAAGGTAAAAGATATGAGATGTCCCAATATTTGGACATGGTAAAATTTCGAATAGCTTGGTGGTTCAAACATTGTGGGAAGGGGTCAAAGGATCCAATCACCATCATCCTTAATAACATCAAGGATATTTGTGTTGAAAGCAATCGAAGGAAGATTTCAGAGGTGCAAGAGTGGATCCCTCCCATAACTGGTTTCAAATTCAACGTAGATGGTTCTTCAAGAGGTTCGCCTGGACACGGTGGGATTGGGGGCGTCTTGAGAGATAGCGGTGGGAGGGTTGTTTGCGTTTTTGCAGCCTATGTTGGAACCCAAGACTCGAACACAGCTGAGCTATTCGCAATTTATAGGGTCTGTTCTTTCTATGCTTCCAGTCCTGGGTAAACTACGAATAATATTGTGGTTGTGAGCGATTCTATGATGGCGGTATCGTGGATCAATTGGAAATGTTTTGGAAGCATAAATCACTCAAATGATTTACGATATTCGTACTCTGCTGTCTTCTTTTCAAAACATGTCTGTTGTTTATTGCACAAGAGGGTCAAAATAGTTTTGCGGATGCGCTAGTGAAGAAAGAGTCTAATATGGAGGGAGACTTGATTGAATGGAGCTTATAGCTATTGTATCTAGCTGTTTTCTCTGTGTTCCCACTATTTCTTTTTGTTTCCCCTATTTTTGTTTTCTTTGACTATTTGTTGTTGTGGCCTCTGTTTGTGTTTGGGCCTCTCTTTGGCTGAGGCTGTTGTTGGCTTTCTCTGCCTTGTTTTGTTGTTCTTTCTTCTTGGAAAAAAGAGTATTATTCAAAAAAAAAAAAAAAAAAAAATGCCTCCACGTTTTTTTTTTTTTTTAAATTTGTAATTTTCAATTTTTTTATAGTAGAGATCCAAATTTGTTTTCATATATTTATATATTTTTAAAATCGGGTTTTTTTTTTATTCATGGGCATTTAGGTATTTGTAGCGGCCAAATCCGGTCAACGGTTAAACTTAACTAGTTTTGACTAACGGTAAGGGAGATCATTATCAATTAATGATAAAATTGTTTTTAATTGTCAAAGGCCAAACCACAGGGAGGTTGGCTGCAATTTGCTCAACTTAAAACTATTGATCATGCAATTTGGGGTTGCATGTTTAATTTGTTCAACCTCCGAAAGACTAGGGATTTTATAAAAGTCTTAATCAAATTAATTAGATTATTGGATAGCAATCATTGTTATTCTCTATGTTGTGTCTGCTATAAATTTATATTACAAGAAACTTAAATACATTGAAATAAAAAAACTTGTAGATTATAAAGATTCAATATTTGAGTCTAGTGATACTCACAATTTCCTTAAGATAATTTTACTCCCTCTACAAACGGTGCTTAAGGTTGTGAACAATTGTCTCCCAGGATAGAACAAATTATGTTCTTCAAGTAATAACACTTCAAACTTAAAGAACTGACGAACGCAATTCAGTGTTTTGTACTTGAAAATTTTAAACACTATTTATTTTATACAGTGAGAACAAGAAAGCAAAAAGTTGATTTCAAATAGTTAGAGGGCATCTATATTTACAGATATCCTCATACCCAGGACATGTACTCTATTCTAATGGATATATCTTTAAAGAAAAGACATGCCTGTTTTTATAAAATAGTACAACCTTTATGAAATGACAGTATTGTTGTGATTTGAGAATAGTCACAATACTTCACCAATAATTTTCTCATTCAATACGAAATAGTTTTTACAAAAGTAATATAAATATTAATAATAATAAACCATTTCCAACAATAATATCTGCAGCTTTAAATTTTCAGGTTTAGATTTGCATTAATAAATATGGGTATAGACGTTATATATATATATAAATATAAAGAATAATAGTAGACTATCCAAATTATATATTTGTCGAAAACGATGCTCATATAATGCTGCAAATGAGTTGCACGTGGTTAACATATAATTTATATAGTAATTGTGGTAGCCAAAAATGGCCCATAGGCCCAAAATACAAAGCCCAGGCTCATCTCACTTTGGCCCAATGTGAATAGCCCGACAAGAGAGGCAGCAGCATGACTTGGTCGTTTGAAGACCAAGTTAGCCAGCAGTTGAACCAGTAAATGAGATACTCAGGGAGAGAATATCTCCAGAAATCTAGCCCATAATCATGCCATGATACGATTTATCTGATTCAAACTGTAACTTGGAGATCCTATAAATAGAAAAGCATTTTTACACTAAGGGGGATTGAAAAAAAGCTTATTAGAGTGTACTGAATTTCTGCACTAAGAATCACGGCCAATCCAAGTTTTACGATCATTACAAACTGTTGCTCAGCCCAAGCATACCTAAGGCTAACAATCTAACCTCACTTTCTTTTCTTTCATTTTTATCTTTATCTTTTCTGTTCTTGTTCTTTTTTGCAGGTTCAACATAGAAATATATATTAGGTCGATCGACCAAGATCTTTTGCAGGGTTATTAAACAAGCGACACCGTCGGTCTGACTGTTCAACCCAAGTTGCATTGGGCCTAGCAAAACACGACCTGATCCATATCGATTGTAGGTCGACCCCCTATAGTTTGGCGCCCACCGTGGGGCCAAACCTAACTTTACAAGTCTATCAATCGAAACTGTCAAACGAACAACAATGATGTCTGGCGAAGGAACCGTCCTAACCATTGAAGAGCAGATCGCTGCATTGGTCGCTCAAACAGCAGCAAATGCAGAAAAGTTACGAGCGTCGGAAGCTGAAAACGCTGCAATTCGGGCTACTAATGAAGAACTGCAAGCTATAGTCGATGGCGTTGTATCCGACAGCGAAGATGTGGAGCACCCAGTTCCGGTCCTAAACGTCGAACAAGATGTCGACCGACGAGGTTGAGACGCTCCGACAGGTCCAGGGATCCCAGATGCGAACCCAAATGTCGGGCAAACCTAACAAACACCCCAGATTGCTCGAGTAGACACAACGAGCAAGATCCTGTTATGGGAAGGCAACTTGAGAATGTTTTGGGGACACCCGTGTCACTCCAGTTGACACCAGGTTTGGTAAAATCTGGACCTGACCAATCTACCATTGTTAATTTGGAATTTTCTCACAGGTTTACAGATATGGAATTCCTCATACAAAGGATCCCGGGTGTCCCAGCTCCAATTAAAAGGAGCAATATGAACAGCTTTGCAGACTCTCATTTTGTCGATGCGATAGCACTCATCGAGATGCCTAAAAAGTTTAGCTTCCCAAATATGAAGCAATATGAGGGGACGACCGATCCAGACGACCACATAGCACAGTACAAGCAAAGAATGTTTACTGCAGCAATTCCGCACGACCTACGAGAAGCGTGCATGTGCAAAGCCTTTGGGTCCAGTCTCAATGGTCCAGCTCTGCAATGGTACACTAATTTGCCTAATAATTCTATTAACTCTTTTGCGCAGCTTACAGACACCTTCGTGGAGCAATTCGCAAGTAGTCGCAAGCTGGAGAAACAGTCAGACGACCTGTACACTATAACCCAAAAACATGGTGAAAATCTAAGGACTTATGCCGGTCGCTTCAACAGAGAGAGTTCAAATCCCTCACTGCTATCAGGCGACCGCGATATACGCCTTTAGAAAGGGCCTCAGGTTTGACTCTGATCTTTATAAAGAACTAACCAAATATCCATGCAGGATAATGGAAGATGTATTGGCCAAAGCATGAGCTCAAATAAAATGGGAAGAAGATGAAGCTAATTACATTGGCAAAATAAACAATTATTCAAACTGTAGAAACGATCGAGTGGTTAGACGGTCGAACGACAGAAGGGCAGAACCTTATCCGACTGGTGAAAGAAGATCCACTCGACAATACGGTGAAGGTTCAAGAGACAATCGACCATACAAGCGAGATTACCCAAGAACCAGTCGACCAAGAGCAGAAGTACCAGAATACAATCTAAGCATCGAACCAGTCGACCTCGTAGCGGTTATGAGGGAAATGGGCAAGATAATAAAATGACCAAGGAAAATGAATGCACTTCCAGAGCATCAAGATGCAAAGCTGAGATGCGAATTCCACGGAGATCATGACCATCGAACTGAAGATTACATCGCCCTCAAATTCGAAGTTGCAGAACTACTGAAACAAGGACATTTACATGAATTTTTAACGGAAAAGGGGAAACAAACCCTGGCAAGACGAAACGATAGAATGACCAACGCAAACGACAATCTACTAGAACCATCTCGACAAGACAGAGTTATAAATTTCATTGCAAGAGGTTTTGAAGTGAGTGGTATTAGTTACTCAGCAACAAAGAGACACACGCGACAGGTGTTAAACACGGAAATTCAGCCAAGTAGAGACCATCCATCGACCTACGACGAGACCGTCATCTTCAAATCTATAGATAAATCAGATTTGTTTTCTCCTTATCATGATGCACTTGTTATTTCATTACATATTGCTAGCTGTTTGACAAAAAGAATTTTGATCGATAATGGTAGTTCATGCAATATTTTGTTTAACAGTGCCCTGAGGGAAATGTAGGTCGACAACTCCAAGCTAAGCCATCGATCAACAATGTTGACAGGCTTCAGTGGGGAACAAAAAAGTACGTTGGGCGAAATCATGCTACCTATTTATGCTGAAGGTGTAAACCTCTATGTCAACTTCCTGGTACTCGACTATCAGTCGCTGTACAACGCAATCTTGGGGAGACCATGGATTCATGAAATGAAGGCGATCCCTTCGACTTACCATCAAATGATAAAATTCCCAACAAGGTGGGGAATTCGCAAGATTAAAGGAGAACAAAGGGCAGCCAGAGAATGCTATCAAAATGCCATGAAGAAGAAGCAGGAGTCGTTATAGCAATTATAGGACACCAAAGTCGAGTCGACTTCGAACGCACCAAAGATGGAGGATCTTGATGAGGTGTCGATCGACTTAAATCGATCGGATCGTAAGGTGTTTAGAAGGTCCAAACTATCGAAAGAAACCCGAGAACAACTGATCGACTTCCTTAGGGAACGACAAGGCAGTTTTGCATGGTCGCATTCAGACATGGTCGGCATCGATCTAGAGGTAATTGTTCACCAATTGCAGGTCGACCCAGATCATCAACCGGTAAAACAAAAGCGGAGAAAATTCACTCCGAAAAGAAACAAAATCATCAATGAAGAGATCCAGAAGCTGATCGACATTAGCTCGGTGAAAGAAGTTAAGTATCCCGACTGGCTGGTAAATGTAGTGGTGGTTAAAAAGAAAAACGGCAAGTGGTGGGTATGCATCGACTTCACAGACCTCAATAAAGCATGCCCTAAAGATTCATTCCCTTTGCCCCATATCGACATGCTTGTCGACGCCACAGCCGGACACGAACTACTCAGTTTCATGGATGCCTACTCCGGCTACAACCAGATCTTGATGCACCCAGACGACCAAGAGAAAACCGCCTTTGTAACAGAGGGAGGTACATTTTGTTATAAAGTAATGCCATTTGGTTTGAAAAATGCAGGTGTGATGTATAAAATGGTGTTATAAAAACCTAACTCGCAAGTACACGAATCGTGAGATAAGTACAATGACAAGTAGGGATCGTTCCCACGAGGAAAAGTGATTTATCGACTAAAACTAATTCTAATTAAAGCTAAGCAAGTAACAGTAACCAAGAGATTTGAGATTGATTGATTGATTAAAACTATATTAAACTAAGACAGCAGTTAACAAGAATATGTGAATGTGATCAAGAGGTGAGAGGTTTTAGGTCATCAATGCTCCCCAACTACGTTTACTCAATGCTTCAAATTGACTTTTACAAAGAATGTTAATTAAGTTAAGGGTTCGTTCTTTAATCATGTATAATTAGTGCTATGTGGTCCTGGAATAAATCAAGTATTCTCTACTACAGTCTATCTCAAAACCTGCGTATAAACTATAACAGAAAATACATCAACCATACACCAAGCGTTCTCAATTAAGTCTACCCCAAAACCTGTGTATAAACTGTAACCTAAAACCCACAAGCACACAATTAAGTATTCTCAATCACAGTCTACCTCAAAACCTTCGTATAAACTGTGATTGAGAATCCATTAAGCACAAGAACAAGAGAATCGAAAATTACGTGCAATATCCTGCTACAATAAATTTCATTCATTCAATTGCATATTGGCTGAGAATGGTGAAACCCACTCGCATCTCAACCTTGAACATATCAAACCCTAGATTTAAGCCTAGCATTAACCATGCATCAACAAGAATAAATAATCACAAATTGAATTAATCGAAACTTGAAGTAAGAAAATATAGTAAATTTTAACAAAGAGTATTCATAGAGGTTCACATTGAATCCCTAGTAGAGATTTAGTTACACATCAATGGAGAGAACAAAAACATAGAAGAGATGTAGAGAAAACCCATATTTATCTTGATAGCTTCTTGCTGGAAATCTCCTTCTTCTTGCCTCCAAGAATCCTCCAAGGATGGATGGAATTGAATGAAAGAATCAATGGAATGGATGAATGTGAAAGAATGGTGTTTTTGGGTCTAATCCCCTTGTATGGCTCTCCCCCAAAAATAAGACATCAGTTTCTATATATAATCCTCTCAAAAATAGGTCACTTGCTGTCCCAAACGAACCAGGTTTACAAATTACCGCTGCCTAGGCAATTGCCTGTGTAGCTGCACAAGAAGCGGAGCACCTCTGCTCTTTTTCACTGCTTAGGCCTGCTGGATAGGCACTCGTGCATGAACCGTTGTCTGGGCAGCGGTATAAGCCGCAGTGGACTTTTCAGTACTGACTTTTGGTTACTAAATCGGCTATAACTTCTTCTAGGAATATCAGAATTGCAATCTGAAAAGTGCACCGAAAACTAGACTTCCGGGCTTTCAATAAATGGGTGATAGGACACACAATTCTGTCGGAGCTGAGAGATATGGGCCCCGCAACATTGAAGCTCTGCACTGGCCAAAACTCAACTTTCCATGGTTTCTTCCAATTTGCTCATTTTCTCTATCTTTTGACTTCTTTTCTTCCAAAATAAGATTCAACACCACTTCTATGGAATGAGACCTACACATGCTCAACAAACACATTAAACCACCTAATTGACTCGAGAACAAAGCACAAAAAATAGGAAATAGGGGCCTAAAACATGTATAGAAATGAACCGATCAAGGTGCCACCTACCAACGATTAGTGAATAGAATATTCGCCAAAATGCTTGGCTCGAAAATGAAAGTCTACATTAATGACATGCTGGTCAAATCACTTGTGGCTCAACAACACATCGACCACCTGAGGCAGTCGTTCGTCGTACTCGATAAATACGGTATGAAACTAAATCCTACTAAATGTTCTTTTGGTGTGACGTCAGGGAAGTTTTTAGGGTACTTGGTCACTCAAAGAGACGTCGAAGCTAACCCAAACCAGATCCAATCAATACGTGGGATTGAGTAGCCCAGATGCATTAAAGACGTACAGAAGCTCACTGGTCGAGTAGTAGCACTGAACAGGTTCATCTCCAAGTCGTCCGAACGATGTCATCCATTCTTCAACACCTTGAGGGAAAACAAAGCCTTCGAATGGAACGATGAATGCGAGAGGGCATTACAAGATTTAAAGGACTACTTGACTTTACCACCACTGTTGTCAAAACCAAAAGATAATGAGACGCAACTCATTTACCTGGCCGTCTCAAGTACATCTCTCAGCGCCGTATTGATTAGGGAAGAAAATGAACGACAATATCCTATGTATTGCGTAAGCAAGGCATTGCTTGACTCAGAGACAAGATATAGTCGATTAGAAAAACTGGCCTTAGCTCTGGTTGTTGCAGCTCGTAAACTAAGGCCATACTTCCAATGCCACTCCATCAAGGTATTAACTACTTATCCTCTTAAGAATATCTTGCATAAACCTGAACTTTCAGGTCGGCTGACGAAATGGGCCGTCGAACTAAGTGAGTACGACATCAACTTTCATCAGCGAATGGTGTTGAAATCACAGGTATTAGCTGATTTTGTTGCGGACTTTACCCCTAATGAAAATTTGCAGGCTGAAAAAGAGTTGGTAGCTCTTATGGAGATAGCGTCGAATGAAAAATGGAACTTGTCGGTCGACGGATCAAGCAATATAAAAGGCAGTGGACTAGGATTAGTGCTCAAATCTCCTCACGAGGACATAGTAGAACAGTTCATCCATTGTGAATTCCGTGCGACGAATAACGAAGCAGAGTACGAAGCATTAATTGCTGGACTAGACCTAGCCAAAAACTTGAACATCAAAAACCTTCAAGTGTTAAGAGATTCACAGTTGGTCATTTGATAAATAAACAGGTCATACGAAGTAAGGGATCAAAGGATGACCACCTACTTAGCAAAGGCCAAGCAACTTCAGTCGACATTTGACGAAGTTACTATACAACAAGTACCAAGATCAGAGAATTCCCGGGCAGATGCACTGGCGTACTTAGGCTCGACAACGACTAACAGATCAAAATCAATCCCGATCATACACCTTACATCACCAACTATTCAGGAAACGAAAATAGTTGCCCCAGTCGACAACGTAAGGAATTGGATGGATCCATTACTGGACTATTTACGAGCCGATATTCTACCTGGAGACAGAACTGAGGCGAGGAAAATCAAAGCAAAAGCCGCTAAATTCTATATCATGTATGGTAAGTTATACAAGAAATCTTTTACAGGACCCTACTTAAGGTGTGTGACCCCACGAGACGCACACGACGTTCTCAAGAGTCTAAACTATGAAGAATGTGAAAATCACTCTGGAGCTCGAAGTCTTTCGAACAGAGCCATCACTGCAGGTTACTACTGGTCGACAATGCGTTCCGACTCTCAAAATCACGTAAAGTCGTGCGACAAGTGTCAAAGATTCGCACCTGTATGCCTTCTTCCCCCAGGTATGTTGAACTCAATTTCAGCCCCTTGGCCTTTTATGAAATGGGGGATGGACATTGTAGGAAAACTCCCAGCTGCACCTGGAGGCGTCGTCTACATGTTGGTAATGACAGACTACTTTACAAAGTGGGTAGAAATCGAAGCTTTACCTCAAGTACGAGACATTGAGGTACGCAATTTTGTGTGGAAGTATATTATTTGCAGGTTTGGGGTTCCACGAGAAATAGTGACAGACAACGGATCCCAGTTTATTTCGTTCGACTTCAAGAATTTCTGCAACAAGTATGGGATAAAACTAAGCTTCTCGACTCCACGATATCCCCAAGCAAATGGACAAGCGGAGTTAACAAACAAAATGATAATTAGCACACTGAAGAAGCGACTAGAAGCCGAAAAGAGTGAATGGGTAGAAAAGCTCCCAGAGATCGTCTGGTCGTATGGTCGTATGGTCGTATCGAACTACTCCTTGACGGTCGACAGGGGAAACTCCATTCTCCCTTGTTTATGAATCTGAAGAAATAATCCCCATCGAGACACGACTTGCAACTGCCCGAAGTGAAAATCCGAACGAAGCCCAGAATAGCTGTGAGCTCGCCTTCGAATTAGATCATTTGGATGAACGACGTGATTGAGCGGCTCTAAGAGTTCAGTTGTATCAACAGCAAGTCGCACGACACTACAACAAGAAAGTACATATCATAACCTTCAAGGTAAATGACTGGGTGCTACGTAGTGTTTTCCAAAATACCAAAGAAGAGGGAGCCGGTAAGTTGGGGCCAACTTGGGAATGACCTTATCAAATAACAGAGGTCGTTGGTAGAGGAGCATACAAGTTGCGAGGACTTGATGGTCGAGAGTTAAACAACAGCTAGAATGCATTACACCTAAAACAGTATCACTTCTAAACTTGAATCTTTTTGTCACTTTTAACTTTCTACTTTTAACTTTCGTTGACATTTCCTATGATACTAACGATGCACAAAGAGTAATGATGAAAAAATTAGTACTAAGTTAAAAATTGAGCTCGCAAAAATCATTTTTTCGTACTTTAGTTGACCTCGACACATTATATTGCTACGACACTATTGTTACTACAACATTGACAGGTTGTACCCCGACGTCTACGAAACAAAAACCTACTCCCAACATTCTCATTTGACAAACGAACGCTGAGAGTCGGGGGGACAGCACTAGAGCAGATGTCGATTGAACGCATGTACGCGATTATCAGATGTAAATTGTCGACTGAACGCATGTACGCGATTATCAGATGTAAATTGTCGACTGAACGCATGTACTCGATTATTCTATCAATATATCAACCATGTTTTTTATCGATTTTATCTATACTATGATGTCGTCCGACCTATGCCTGAACATAAGTTTACATGCTTATTTCATTCAGATACTTAAATCTTGTGTAAACCCTATTATAAGATGGTCGTGTCGTTTCCACATGAAAACAGATTTCATACTTCATAAATATTGAAAACATACAAAGAGATAAATATCGATACAATCAAAATATAAAATAATAAATGGTCGAAACGACCAAATCATCCTCAGTTACAAACATTATAAATAAAAATCAAATATATCAGTTGACAGGTGGGTCGATAGTCGAAGCAACAGTTGATGGATTTGCAGGAGCAGGAGGATCGACAATAGGCGGGTCGACAATTTGTAGATCGACAAGGGCGGCATTCGTATCGTCGACATTATCAAGAGCTGCATCATCACCAGGCGACTGCTCATCTCCAGGCGAGGCCGCCTCCAGCCTTTTCATCTCTTCATAGATGTCGATCATCTCTTGCATCATGGCATTATCCCATTTGGTATTGTTGCTAGAGAGATAGTCTTGATAGAGCTTCGCCTTTGCCTTGCAAATTGCAGCCGACGCAATCGACGTCAACTGTTCCTTCAAGTCAGCGACAAGGCGCTGCTGCTCGTCGACAGCCGCGCGAGCCTCGGTCGACTCCTAAGCATGCCGATCCCTCTCGGTCTTCACCCCCATTAGCTCTTTCTCAAGAGCCATGTTTTTCTGTTGAAGCTCCTCGACAGTCTTGTCGACCTTCGCTTTCTCTATCTTCAAAACGTCCGTCGATCAACTTTCTCTGCTTCCCGCATCTGTCGATGATCACCTTGAACCTCTCCTATAGTTGCAGCTGTGCCTGCCAAGCCTACAAAGTAGGAAAAATTCGTGAGACTTGCGTTATAAAAACCAATAGAGATCAAAATACAAACTTACCTGAAAAGTCGAAAGGATTGTCGTGTCGAGCACTTCTTCTATCCTCTTGGATTTCAGAAATTTTTCATCCACTGACAGAATGTATTCAGCCGACTTCTTCAAAAATGTAGTCGGCTCAGAAAAGGACGACAATCCAGAAGAGGACTGTGTCAGCAAATCAGGAACGGAGGCAGGAGTCTGCTTCCTAGGGGACGACTCGACTCTTTTACCCTTGTCGAGCGCCGAACTTTTCTTTTGCCTCTTCTTCGCCGGGGATCACTCGGGGGAAGAAGTGTATACATGTTTGAAAGACATTGAAGCACCTTCCTTCGACTTGTCGGCTGCTTGGCTCTTTTTAGCTGCCGCTGCTCTTTTCCTGACCATTTCATCCCTGAATTTATTCAGAGCGTTAGCTTCATTTGGAAGGTTCAGCCTCGCACTCGCCATCGACGTCACTGCGAAAGGACGTTCATTATCAGATACAGGTGACAAGAATTTCATTTCATATTGAAGAATTTTGAAACTCCTCATAATCCAGACATACGACACGAAGTCCTTCACATTAGGATAGGGCGCTTGCGACCTATTAAGAGTTGACCATCTCCATAAACTGCTAGGCCTATGTTTACCTTCTGTTAGTAGCACCTTACAACTTCTATCATTTTCAGGGATACCTAGCATTGCTTCGGTGCGAGCAGGAGCAACGTCGCACGACAGTTTACTCTCTATACCCTTTATTTCTACAAAATAAGCTGAATATCAGCAAGAATAATTTCAGGAAATAAAAATCAGGAAACAACAAAAGTCGAACGACACTCACCAAACCGACTCCAGGTTCGACGATATTGATACGACTCATCCCCCATGAACCATGAACCATGGACCATGGACCATTGATTGGAGGACCTTTTGCAAAAAAGTAGGTATCCTTCCAATGTCGGTCGTTCGTTCGTTCGTCGTTGTATTAGTAACGATCTGCTGCTCCTTACTCCTAGGCACCAACATATAATGATCGCGGTCACTTATGTGCTCCTTCAAATAATAGTTATGGAGGAGGCTACCCATTCCAAAAGGTAAGTTATACCTTTCGCTAAGAACTCCCAGACTCAGCAGTATTCTCCAAGTGTTTGGCATAAATTGACACCTAATATATATATATATATATATCACATTTTATCTATAATAGTTTTTTTTCTTTTTGGATTGGTTCATATTTTAATTTTGTATAATAGATTTTTATTTTATTTTTTATTATGGAGGGAGGTTGCATGGCCCCTATGGCCCCCACATACATTCGCCACTGTACTGAAGACATGCATCTGCAATAATCTATCTTCTTTGGTTGTTTTGTACTTTAATCAGTTGTGAAGTCTCATCACTCGATCTCATGCTACTGTGATAATCTATCTTCTTTGTCGTATTATCATCTACCCTACTTATATGTGTCGGTCCAATTATATGTTTTTTTTTTTTTAATAATATATTTATCTTTCATTTAGTTACTTCTAATCTTCTATCACAAAATACGTTTTGATTGGATTATCGTATAAATGATGTGTGGTTAACCGTTACAAGAAAGATTTTCTTCGACTGTAAAATTATTTATTTCTCATTAACTTCAATTCTTTAAACTTAATTGAGCTGGGTGATGTTCGATGAGCATCATTTTTACTATTTGAAAACCATGAACGAATAGATAAAACGAGCTTGGCTAGTGATATGTCCCTTACATTTACACTATGAAATTATGGATTCGAATTGCATCTTCTCCCTCAAACCAGTGGTGTATGTATGTAAGAGAGGGCCGTCCCGGGTAGTAGCCCGGGCAGCCCTCAAGATAACAAACTATTAATCCAAGTTATAAAACTTCTAATACATTGTATAGTTGAATCAAAGCCAACGTATTGTGAATGTAAGCTAGAAAAATAATTCAACATGTTACATGTCATGAGATGTCCCGGTCACAAACAGTAAGTACTCATGAAATAATTTGAATTTTTTCCTAAAAGAAATGGTAATACGTGCATTTAAACTTTAAAGCACATGTAATACCATGCATAATTGTAAAGAAAAAACGTGACATTTGTACAATAAAGCATATATATATATTGCAGTAATTACGTTAGAATGATTTCTTAATCAGAGGTCCATTCGAAATCAAACGGTATATGTGCAGTTTGGATATCTTCTCCCCTAATCGAGGATATATACTCCAACAACATCCGAAGAAAAACTCTCTACACATATTTATAAAAACGACATTATGAGACTAGAACCCTTCACAACTATGTGGAAGGGGAGGTGCACTTCTACATGTGCAAAGTACTTATATAAAGCAAAGTTTCGATAATAACCAATTATTGTGTCATTAAGTAATTAAATATAGACTAACCTGCAATAAAAAAAAAATAATAATAATATCAACTAACCTTTCTTGATTGTCGTTGATTTCCTTTTTCTACGTTTCTCAATTCCACTATTAATCTATTTAGGAGCAATTCGTACTTTATCTTTGCGGATCAAATAGTGAGGTATCATGTAACGTATTACTATTCATATCTTCTTCGTCTACATCATAAGCTTCATATCATTCAAATTTTTTCAAAGATTGATTAACCGTAGATAATATAAGTTTCATGAAATTTCATAAAAAAAATAAAAATAAATAAATAAATGTATCCCTCACAAGCACTCATCCAAGATTTACGATCTAGAAATAAAGGCTCAAACCACTCATTTCCTTTTAAAAAATTAAAAGAAAGAAATGGCAATTTGGAAGAAAAGTGATCGGTTTGAGTTGTAAATAACCTATTAAAAAACAACTCATTTATAATGACACCAAGTTTATAATCATAGAGTAAAAAATATGTGTCAAAATAGAAAGAAGGATATGTTACTATGTTAGAGAGTGTGTGACCAATTGTAGCAAGTGAGATGATGTATAAATAATGCATTTGGATCCCCATAACATTATTCAAACCTAAGGATAGGATGAGTTAGGATACTAGTGAATAGTGACATATGCCTCAACGGAAACTATATATATATATATTTATATATAGAGAGAGGTTATCCCATCAGGTCATGTTCAAATGTTTGTGTAGCCTTGCTTGTGTTTGGTCTTGTTCGTGGGGTTCTTTCCCCTGGCCTTTTGGCTCTTTTATGATATAATCTTTTCAAAAAAAAAAAAGTTTGTTAAAAAAAATTCAGCCTTTTATTTGAACATATAAAACACGTGTGCGGCGACTCGAATATACTATATTATCAAGCTGAATGAACGCCGTTTGCCATCAAACCATATAGGTCGGTAGGCTCAAGATATAATAATTGATTGCCAAATTTCTCCTTCTATAAGTAGATGGCTTCCACAAGCTTTGAGCTGCATTGCACCTATCAAACATGATTTCCAATTTTCTAAGTGAGTTACCACAATTGATCTATGTATCTTGGTCATGGTGGTGGGATGGACTCACCGAATATCCCACCACCAGATTTACACCAACCCTTCTGGCTGCAACACTCCTTGTCATTTCTTTGTATGCTTGGTTGATCAAGAAACCATTTACAATTGTTCCACCATTGCCACCAGGTCCACCAGGCTTGCCCTTGCTTGGAAACCTCCCTTTTCTTGAACCCAATCTCCATCGTTACTTTGCAAAACTCTCTGAAATTTATGGACCGATCATGAAACTTCAACTGGGTAGAAAACTTTGTGTTGTGATAAGCTCACCTTCATTAGCAAAACAGGTCCTCAAAGACCATGATGCAATTTTCGCCAACCATGACCCTACAGTAGCTGCAATAGCCAGCACATATGGCGGAGGAGACATCGTGTGGAGCCCTAATGGCCCCGAGTGGCGCAAGTTGCGTAAGATTTTAGTTCAGGAAATGGTGAGCAAGACAAGCCTCGATGCTTGTCACACATTTCGTAGACAAGAAGTCAGAAAAATGGTGAAGGAAGTGTATGTAAAGGCTGGTAATTCAGTACCTATCAATATTAGGGAGCAAATGTTCCTAATAATACTCAATGTGATAATGCGCATGTCATGGGGTGGTTCATTGAATGAGGAGGGTAGTATTAGAGTTGGGATTCAGTTTAGTCAAGTGGTGGATGAAATTGTTTACTTGTGGGGAGCACCAAACATTTCTGATCTTTTCCCTGCCCTTGCTCGCTTTGATTTACAAGGAGTTGAATCGAAAATGAAGAAGCTTTTATTGTGGTTCGATAGGATGTTTGAGTCCTTGATTGATAGTCGAACGAAAGATCATCAAGCTGGAGGAGAGAACAAGAAGGAGGAGAAAGGAAGCAAGAAGGACTTTCTTCAGATCTTGTTGGATCTGAAGCTGCAAGGAGATGATAAATCCTCACTATCCATGAACCAAGTCAAGGCTTTGCTTCTGGTACATCACATACATATATATATATATACATACATAGATACATACATACATATCAATCCCTTTTTTATTTTTTATTTTCTTTTATTGTGATTGAATTCAGACTCAATAAGGTTCTAAAATGAATTATAAATTAATTTTTGATTTAAATATCAATATATATGCAGGACCTTTTTCTGGGGGGTACAGATACATCATCAACAACAATAGAGTGGGTAATGGCAGAATTGCTACAACATCCAGAGATAATGCGAAAAGCCTGCAAAGAACTGGAGGAAGTAGTCGGCAAAGACAACACCGTGGAAGAATTTCATATCCCAAAACTATATTACTTAGATGCAATACTAAAAGAGACATTTCGATTGCACCCACCAGCGCCATTAGTCCCAAGAAGTCCATGTACAACACAGACTATCTCCGAATACACCATCCCGAAGGGTTCGAGAGTTTTGTTCAATGTCTGGGCGATGCAAAGGGACCCTAAGGCATGGGAAAATCCACTGGAGTTCCAACCTGAGAGATTCCTGTTAGATGCTGGAAGAGGTGACTTTAAAGGAAACAATTACAGTTTTCTTCCATTTGGTTCTGGGAGGAGGATTTGTCCTGGAATTTCTCTGGCAGAGAAAATGATCCTTTATGTTGTGTCTACCTTGTTGCATTCTTTTGAATGGAATATACCACATGGAACAACACTTGATTTATCTGAGAAGTTTGGATTTGTTACGAAGATGCAAGAACCACTTATTGCCATACCAATTGCAAAGTACTCTTCTTCCGAGCACTATCTATGACATTTCGCATAGTTAGCGAGTGTGGTTCAGGATTTAGTTTTGGTCTCTCCAGGTAGACATACACCTTTTGGGTTATGGGTGAACAATGGTTGTGTGAAGCACATGATCCAAAACAAATCCGTGAGAGTGAGGACACCAACATGAAATCCAAATCGGATGATATCTAGAATGTGGGTTGGCCTTAATAGTTAGTGAAGTTATGCATCTATAATAATCTATCTTCTTTATTGTATTATCATCATCGACCCTACTTTATGGTTTTTCTCGTCTTGTAATGTAATAAAAGTGTCGTTGACTTGTGTGTATTTCCATTTGCTAAATGAATTACTATAATATAGTTTATAACAAAAAATAAAATAAACTCCAATTCCAGATAAAACATACATACAAACAGGCTTCCTGCTCATCATTTCCTGAACGAAAATCTTAAGCAACTTGCGCCACTCAGGGCCATTAGGGCTCCTCGCTATGTCAGCTCTGCCATATGTACGTGCTGGCTGTTGCAGGCTTGCAGCTACTGCAGGGCCACGGTTGGCGAAAATTGCATCATGGTCTTTGAGAACTTGTTTTGTGATTGGACCATATTTACACCTATTTGAGGTCCCCATTTCCTATCGTTTGTACTCGTTTGCGAGCGTATTTTTGTATTTAATATGTTTTGTGAGCTTTGTGTAGGTTATTTGCCATAAATAAGGTATATGAGCTTAATTGATGAATTTTGGAAGTTAAAAGGGCAGAAATGGAAAAGGGCTTGTGCAGTACACCCACATTTTGGGGGTCATATCTCCCACCTCAGATTGAACTAGGTGTCATGCTATCTATTTTCGGAAATCCCCGGCTGTCTACTTTCCAATGGTTTTTACGGATCGCGATTCTGATGTTTCTAGAGAAAGTTATGACCATTTTCGTAACGGTGCGCGAGACTGACAAGCTGCGCCAGACCACCAGCGCCGGACCAGCGCCCTCACCAGCGCAAATATGGCAGAAAGTCGCCGCTGGTCGTGCGCTGGACGACCAGCGCTTGACCACCAGCGCTCTGGGCACCAGTTTCGCGTATTTTTGCCAATTTTGAAGGGCAATCTTGTCCTTTCACTCCCTATTCATGCCCTAACCTCCCAACTCTTTAAATACCCCCATTTGGGGTCTAAAAGAGGAACTTCTACACCTCCCACACCCCCAAAACGAACCTCACTCCTTTCTTCTTCCTCCTCCATCTTCTTCCCCAAATAAGTGAGAGCTTCAAGCTCCCATGGAGGATTTTCTTCCATGGGAGTGGGAGCTCACCATACATCTCCACCACCCTTTTTACACTACATCCACCCATCTAGGAGTAGATTACAAGAAGAATGAAGTGGTCTTCGGACCAAAAACGGGCTAGGAAATCAAGGAGAGCTTGGAGGAGTGTCTTCAAGGGTTGTCTCCTTTTAACTCATTTCTTTTTGTATTTCTTGTTTTCTTGGATGTAATCACCAATTTGGGAATTTTGTAAACCTACATTTATGCAATATATGTATGAATGTTTCTTAAATTCTTTGGGTTTTGTTCTACTCTTTGCCAAATCCATAATTTTCCCTCTTATTATGATATTCATGTGTGTGGATGGTAAAAATCGATATGTATGCATGAATGAGATTAGGATTAGAGTAATTTAGATTAGGAGTAGTGTAATTTAGCTTCCCATGATTGTTTGTATGTTGATGAGTGAGCCAAAATGTCATGTTTAGAATGATTTGAGTGTTTGAGTATTAGCTCCAAAGAGTGGGAAAAGCTTGGTTGATTATGCATTCACGTGCTAGATTAGGCTTGGGTTCCATATTCTTGTGCTTAATGTGTTTTTTTATTAAGGCACAATTGCTCATCCCATGGCTTGGGTTGGGTGATGAATTGATTTTGGTGAATTCCTTAATCAAGAGAATGAACCCTTAACTTGAATTGAATGTTCTTAATGATAACAATCAACTATTTGCACATTGTTGTTTGGTGACCTTGTCCCATTTTTAGCCATCCATCTTAGGGAGATTTGAGAGATAAGGAGAGAGCTTTCTCTATGAGAGAGTTGAGCATTCATGAGATTGGAGACCGCCGTAATAGTATAGTGGTGAGTACATATCGGATTGACAACTGAGAAACCCGGTGTTCGATTCCCGGTTACGGATGGAGTCTCCTTTCTATCTATTTTGTATTTCTTTCTTTGTGTTTTTGTCTCATCCTTGATGTGTACTTCCATTCATTAGGGTTTGATGTAAATCTAGCATTGTTGCCTCTTTTATTAAATATGTTTGTTGATGGTTGAGTGGTCATTTGAAGTGCTTAATGCTTTTGAGTGGTTAGCCACCATTTGAATGAACCTTGGTTGTTGTGTGAAGGACCGAGAGGTGAAGCACGCAACGTGCATGAGTAGATTGGTCACTACATGCAGGGTAAGGTAGAGATACGCGAGGCTTTTGCATGTAAAGCAGCTATATGTGTCTCATAGTTCTTAATGAACTCATGTGTAGCTTAGGTAACCATCCGTTGATAGGTTGCTGGTGTATGTGGGTATACCCTTTGTTGCTCGAGAGAGAATATTGGCGAAGATTAAGTGAGCATGGCTTTCAATATTGATAATGCATGTTTGTATGAAATTGTGTGATTGCTATGGTTGAGTCACTTACTTAGTGTAACCATTTATATGCCACATCTCTCACATCCATACTATCTTTGTAAATACTTTTGTACATAAATTATATTTTCATTGCAATATTTACATTTAATGCACACACACACACACCTAAATTCGTATTTTCCAAATAAGCTAAGCTAGCGATAATTGACGGATTCCATCTCCCTGCGGAACGATACCCTTACTTGCACGCTATACTAGTCTCTTGACTCGTGCACTTGCGAGGTTGAATGTGAAATTCAAATCTTTTGATACACCTTAACGACGTGTTATCATTTTCCTAATGAAGGCACGCTTATCACAACACAAGTTGTTCTAGACTAGGATTATCTGCCGAGCTCTTTCTCTTCTAAATTGTGCTGAACTCTTAAGGATCCGCTAACACATGTAAATTAAGGTAATGGACGGTCTATATTTAGATCCACGGTTACCGTTAAAATATCCACAGTTTTTCCGTGATATATAGGTCGATGTTTCTGCAACTTAATAATGCTACACAATCCAAAAATTATCGTTCACCATATTATTATATGATTTAAATGATAAAGATAAATCATTGTTACACTATTTAAGTTGATTTCTGGACTAATTTTGTTACGATGTATAACATTACTCAAGAATTTAAACGAATGTAATTTAAACTTTTAGTAGATTTAATATGGTTTAAATACATTTATTTGTTAAACATTATTTATTTCGCAAATGATTGATGGTTTTTCATTATACATGTAATGAAGAATTTTTGGATATATGTAGGGTGTTGACCTACAATCAATATGGATCGGATCATATGTTGATAGGCCCAATGCAACTTGGGTTGAATCTTGCGAATTCTGTTGTCGTCTGTTGAATTGACCTGCAAATGAACTTGGTCGACTGCCAATGAACTTTGTCGGTCGACAAGTAACCTGCAAGAACGAGTAATAATAGAAAAAATAGATAAACGATAGAAAATAGCAAAGAGATTGATTTAGATTGTTAGCCTTAGGTATGCTTGGGCTGAGCAACAGTTGTGATGATTGTGAATGTAGAATTCCGTGAATGTAGAATTCCGATGACTGTGAATCTTTCAGACAGAGGTTCAATACGCTTTTGTAAGCTTGATTTTTTCTATATCCCCTACTGAGAAAAATGCTTTGTTATTTATAGGAGATTCCAGGTGACCGTTTGAAGCAGGTAGGTAAGATAATGGGCTGATCGTGGGCGAGATTCTTGGAGAGATTTCCTCCCTAGAATCTCGCTTTTTAGTACACCTGGCTGACTTGGTCTTCAGACGACCAAGTCATGCTGTTACTGTTCTCGTTGGGCTCCTCAAACTTGGGCCAAAGCAAGTTATAGCTTGGGTTTTGCACTTTTGGGCCTGTGAGCCATTTTTTGGCTACCACAATATAACCGGTGATTTGAAAATCACATATTCATATTTGTTGTTGTTTTTTTAAGTCCTCTAAGATTTTAAATAGAGGAAAAAATAACTGAAAATAATTACAGATCTTGACTTTTATCTGAAGTACGGAACACCAACCCCTCTACTTTCCATAAATACCCTTAGAAAACTTAACAAATCACATACTATTTTCTGCGGTACTTATCGTGCTGTGTTTCCCTTGGTCTTGTCTTGTCTTGGGACTAGATGTATTTACTAATAAATTTTAATTTTTATATATTAATTTTCCTCTTTTTGTAAATATAAATTAATTACATTATAAAGTACTTTCAAATATTAATTTAACTCTTCCCCGCATTGCGATTATTTTTTTTTGCTCTTCCATGTTTATTTTCTTTTCTTTCTCATGATATATAATCCGCATATTTAAATCATTGAAAACAGGAGAGAAAAGAGTCATGAAAAATTGCTAAATAAATTTGTAATAAACAAAAAACCAGTTTGGATGACGAAATTTTTGAATTTGTCCATCTGCAGGAAGCCAGGAACCAAGTGTGTTGCATATTGATATCAGGGAAAAATATTTATAAAATTTAACTAAAGCAAATTCCATCAATTAAATATTTTGAATATTAAAATGTTCAATGTTGCAGCCATCAGTCAATGTAACATTTTGATATTAATTAGATTAATTACAAAAAAAAAAAAAAAAAAAAACGCAAGATAAGGAAAGAGGAAATATAAATTGGAAGAGGAAATATTAATTAGATTTTAATTAGGAAAGTTAATCTATGAGAGAGGAGGGAAAAGAAAATAAATTAATGATAGATAAAGAGAATTAAAAAAAATCATCAATTTATTTAAATCTAAGCCATTCAAATCTCATGGATCCGATGGCTGAAAAATCGTGTCTAATCTTGTGTCAAAAATTGTGTCCCCCGATCGCTCCCGTATATATATATATATATGTTTGATATTTGTGATTTACTTTGTCCCACTTTTGGCATTTAAACCTCAAAGTGTGGGGAGCCTTTTTCCCGATTCAGTGGGAGCAGCTCTCTCTCTAGTTGTGAGAGTTGTAGTCTATTTATACCCTCACCTCGGTTGTGGGAGTAGTATTTCGGTTTGTAGAGTCTAATCTCATCGGGTCCTGTCAATTGTAATCGTAACTAAAAAAAAATAAAAAATATTTGTGATTTACTTCCAATTTTAGAGAAAAAAAAAAAAAACGTGATTTCCGTTTTCCATCTTTTCTTTCTGCCGAATATAATCAACACAAACAGTGCATGGTCCTCTTTTATATATATATATATATATGTGTGTTTGATATTTGTGTTGAACTTCCGATTTTAGAAAAAAAAAAACAAAACGTGATTTATGTTTTCCATCTTTTCTTTCTACCAAATATAATCTAACACAAACACTTCATGGTCCCCTTAGGCTTAGTGGCTTAGTGGCTTAGTGGCTCCACCACTAACGTCAGGTACAATTGGTAGTTATTTAATTATTTGCCGACTACTCTACTACTCTACTGTTTTGAAGGTTTTGATTGACATTTTCCTATCTTTTACAATGATACAAAACTTTATTTATGTATTTATTGAAATACACAACCCTAATTTTAGGTGCGAAGAAAAATATGTATGGGACATCTTTTTGAGATCGCATTTTAAGACTATCACCCTTTTAATATGTTGAGTTTAAATGACACATAAAATGGGTTCTTTCTAAAAATACCTCTCACAATAACCTTCTTCATTATTTTATTTTGTTTTTTTGTTTTTTGTTTTTTATTTTTCAAAATCCTCCATCAATGGAGGTGAGGTTATTTCAACCTCCAACTATCAACGGAGGTTTCAAGAAAGAAGATGAATTTTTTTTTTTTTTTTTTTTTTACTTAGAAAGTCTTGGAAAATACCAAAAGTCTTGGAAATAATCAAAAAGTCAATGAAATTACCAAAAGTCTCGGAAAATACTAAAAGTCTCGGAAACTAACTGAAAAATCTTGTAAAAGCCTTAAAAGTCTCGGAAATTAACTGAAAAGTCTCAAAAAATACCTGAAAAGTCTCGCAAATTACTTGAAAAGTCTTGAAAAAAATATAAAAAGTCTCGAAAAATACCTGAAAAGTCTTAAAAACTTCCGAGACTTATTGGACAAAAATATTTTTTTCCAATTTTTTTTCATCCTCTTCTTCATCGACCTCCAATTGAGGTCAGTTTCGATCTCCATAGATGTCAAATAGACTTCCAACGGAGGTCGAACGTCTTCGACCTCCATTGGAGGTCTATTTGATGAAGAAGATGAAAAAATAAAATGAAAAAAAAATGAAAAACTGAAAAGTAAATAAAAATATATACGTAAAGTACGGGCATTTTTGGAAATTCATTTACTTTGGTGCCTTTAAAACTTAAGTTATTAAAGTGGTGCCACTCATGCAACACCAAATCAAAAGAGTGCCAAAACCCCCCTATTTCCACAACATTGTGTTGGTCCAATTAAATAAAATTATATATATGATAGTTTTTTATTTTATTTTAATTTATTTTTTAAATATACTTATCGTTCATTTAATCACATCTAATATTTTATCACAAAATATGTTTTGATTGGATGATCGTATAAATAACATGTGGTTAAAATGTTACAATAAGAAAGATTTTCTTCCACAGTAAAATTATTTATTTCTCATTAATTTCAATTCTTTCTTTCAACTTAATTGAGCTAGGTGATGCCTGACAAGCATCATTTTCACTATTTAAAAACCATAAACGAATAGATAAAATGAGGTTGGCCCAATGATACCCATGAATTTTAACCGGGTAGGGCATTTGAATATATATAAAAAAAAAATACTGAAAAATTAAAATCATAGTAAAATGAGTTTTTATTTTTTTTTAACAAAAATAAGCTTTTTTTAGATAAAATAAAACAAATAGAACACTTACTCAGATGAATTAAATAATCTTATATTCAAAAAGAAATAAAAACAAGAAAAACAAGAAAAAATGTTAAAAAATAAATAATAACAAGAAAAACAACTAAATTTAAAAGAATAAATTACAATCTAAATTTATAATAAGATTTTTTTTTTTTTTGAATTTATAATGAATTCAATTTAAATTTATACAAAATTATTTTATTAATAAATATTACTAGACATGTTTTTAAATTTTTTATTCTTCAAATTATCGGTAAATTATTGATTTATTGATTCTAAATAATTAAAACTATAAAATAAAATAAAAATACTAAGGATAAAAGAAAATGAATCATAATAATAGATTGACTATTTTAATCCAATAAAGTAAAATATGAGATTTTATGGTTTATTGATTGAACGTGTTAGGTATGTCAAACTAAAATTATTAGAAATCATAAAAATCCAAAATAATAATAGATAATTTAATATAAAATAACAAATGAATTGTTTTGTTTTAGAAGAAATGAAAATTTGAGAAAAAAATTGGAAAAGATAGTAAAATAAATAAGATGTAAAAAATTACAAGATAAAATTGAATTAAAAAGAATGCATTTGCTTGAGATGGGACTTGATCAACTAAGAATGCATTTGCTTGAGATGGGACTTGAACTAAGAACTTTAAGAGTGGGAAAAAGAACCGCTACTAGTTGTGCTAAAGGAAATATGATGTAACTACTATTAATGAATATTTATATATAAAGTATATACAAAGTCAATTTATTTAAAATTTTTTTGAGATAGGGCAGCGGCCCCACCTGGTCTCCACGTGGGTCTGCCCCTAATGATATGCTTCTCACATTTACACCATGAAGTTATGAATTCGATTTGTGTCCTTTTTCCCAAACAATTGACAGATGTAAGAGAGGGTTGGCCCGGGCAGCCCTCTAGAATTTTTTTTTTATAATATTTTTTTTATTTATAATATATATACGGTCCTGTTTTAGTCAGTGCGTATTGATGTAACTACATCCATACCAATACATGTGGACTACTGCTTATGGAGAAGCTTTGACAAGTGCATACACTTTGAGTCAAAGTATGTAAATCTAATGGTCTACATCCAACGTAATGATGAAGTTATATCAATGCACACTAATTTAAACATATATATATATATATATATTTCTTTTACTTATAAAGTTATTGATGATTCTTATAAAAATTTAAAAATTGTTTCGAATAGTTATAGATAATTCTTATACAAATTTGAAAATGGTATAAGATAATATAATATATTTTATTTATTTATTCTAATTTAAAATCAAAAAACACTGATAAAAATTATCAACAATCAATTAAAGTCGACAAAGTAATTATTTTATGCTTGTTTTATCTATAATATTTCGACTATTTAATTATACAATTCCCTTTATTTTGTTCTGTTTGTTCTATTTGTTAGTTTAAACAATTCAAACTAATAATTAATAATAAATCAGTAATGTTATGTATACATCCCAAATGAAATCCCACCTTTTTCATCCCAACATATATGGCACTTGAAATGTCAAATGGTAATTGGATACATGTGATAGGTGAGATAAAACATCATTAATGTGTATCCACTATTTATGATGCAAGCCATATTTTTGCTTCGGTTAGTTCAATACCTGATTTTGACTCCTTTGTATGGCATTTTGAAAAGGAATTTTCTCTGTTAAGAGTGCCTACAAACCGACTCTATGTCAACAGAACTTGGACTCTTGCCTCTAGTTCCAATGGCCTCTAAGATTATGATTTTTCGTAGGGAGGCTTGTAAGAGCATTCCTCCATCTAAAGTTGTGTTCCATACTTCCATAAGAGACGTGTTATGAAAACACAGTGCATAAGCAAGAGAAATGGCAAACCGATGAAGAGTCACTCTATGAACACCAGAAGCACTAAGACTAATCGGACAAAGGAAAAAGGTAGGAAAGGTGATCCCAAGGTAGTTTCCAAGCTGTCAGGTGAGTGGATATTGGAGGAAGAAGTTACGAAAATGATTGAGAGGGGTATCGCAGTTGGATACAATTTTAAAACCGGAAAGCATGAATCTCAAGGGACTCGGTGGAGTGTTGAGGAAGAAATCGCTAAGATCATAGAAGAAGGATACGCATCTAGGTTTGATTTTGGGGCAAGGAATGGGGAACAGAGTAGAAACATTGAGGAGGCTATGGAGACAAATGTGACATGGATTTTAGAGGAAGAAATGGCGAAGATGATAGAGAGAGGCATTGTAGCAAGCTATAATTTTAAGTCCGGAGAGCAGGAAAACTCAGGAATTCAATGGAATGTCGAGAAAGAAATGGCCAAGGTAATAGAGATGGGACACGCCTTAAGATTCAACTTCGGCGGAGTAGAGTCAGAAATGAAAGAAATCATCCATATGAGAGAGGAAGAAGATGGAAACCGATTCCAAGCAACTTGTGGTCAGTAAGTTCTCGTTGTTTTTTCAGCTTCGTGTTGGTTTCGTTGTCTTTAGATGTTAGTGCTCTCTTGGAATGTAAGGGGTTTGGGTCATAGAGAGAAAAAGAAGAGTGGTGAGGAATTTGGTTGCTAAGTTTAAACCGATGATTCTTTTTCTTTAAGAGTCGAAATTGCAGTCTTTTGATTCCGGAACTATTAGAGCTCTAGGAGGTGGCTGGTTAACTAGAGGTGTGGGCATGGATTCGAATGGTGCCATTGGGGGCATCATAACCCTTTGGAATGAAGATTTGTTCGATGTGAAATACTGCATAACTGACAATAGCTGCATAGTGGTGGAGGGGGAGCTGCAAGGGCGAGTTGTTGAAGATGCATAAGGAGATTGCGTTCTACAACGTGTATGCTGCTAACAATGAATCCGACAGAAAAGTTTTATGGGACTTTTTTTGTCCTCTCAAGTTTCTCTTCCGATTCCGTGGTGCATAGAGGGTGATTTTAATACAGTGCTTGATCCGAATAAGAGAAGAGGTATTGGTGCGTGCAACATTGGTTCCATCCATAATTACAATTTGTTTGTCTTAAGAGCAAAAGTAGTGGACCTTCCTTTACACGGTGAACCATTCACTTGGAGCAATAATAGAGAAGTGGCTTCTTGGGCTAGGCTTGATCATTTCTTGGTGTCCCCTTGGATCCTCTCTTGGTTCCCAAAGCTCATGCAAAAAAGGCTACCTCGGAGTCTTTTGGACCATAATCCGATTATGATTGGGGAAGACAAAGAGGATTGGGGTCCCTCCCCTGTTCTGCTTTTATGATTATTTATTAGAAGACAATAGGCTGAAGCAAGAAGTGGCAAAATGATGGAAAGGCTTCAAAATTGTAGGGAGAAGGAACAATATTCTTGCTGTCAAGCTAAGAGTAACTAAACCTGTCATTAGAAGTTGGGTGGCGGCTAAAAAGGGCGAGTCGCTTTCTCCTCAAGAAATTGAAGATCGACTGAGGATTGTAGATATTGCGATAGCTCGGGATGGCTGGAATGAAACTCTAAGGAAAGAAAGAGTTGGTCTTATGGCTGAGCTTTGGCAAAACCTTAGAAAAGAGGAACAAATTTGGAAGCAAAAATCAAGAGTAAAGTGGATCAAGGAGGGAGACAAGAGCACAAGATTCTTCCACATGGTAGCAACTGGCCGAAGGAGGAGACATTTTATCAGTGAGTTAACCTTCCAAGGGTTAAAGGTGACCGACCCACAGCTTATAAAAGAGGGGGTTGTGGATTTTTTCAAAAGCCTTTTCAAGAAGAATAATTGGTCAAGACCATGCATTAGAGATCTTAATTGTAAGCGCTTGTCGGAGACAAAAAAGGAAGGCCTTGAGAGGGAGTTTAACAAGGAGGAAGTTTGGTTGGCTCTAAGTAGTTGTGATGGTAGTAAAGCTCTCGGTTTGGACGAATTCAATTTAAACTTCATAAAAGCTTATTGGGACGTTATTCAAGAGGACTTCTTGAATTTCATGATGGATTTTCACAAGGACAGTGATATTATTGGTGGTCTGAACAACACCTTTATTGCGCTAATTCAGAAATGTGGTAAGCCAGAACAAATGCAAGATTTTAGACCCATTAGCTTAGTGGGATCAATGTATAAAATAGTAGCTAAGGTTTTGGCTAATCGGTTGAAGAAAGTGATGGATTCAGTTATTAGTGACTCTCAAATGGCTTTTATGGCCAATAGGCAAATTGTGGATAGCTTTGTTATAGCGTAATAGATCATCCATCAATGGAGAAAGGACAACGATGGAGGAATTCTCATCAAATTGGATTTTGAAAAAGCATACGACAGTGTAGACCATGTTTTTATGGATTTTATGATGGAAAACATGGGTTTTGGTTTAAAATAGAGACAATGGATAAGGAGTTGCATCACAACTCCACGTTTGTCAGTGCTTGTTAACGGAAGTCCTACGAATCAATTTGGTATAGAGAGAGGGCTGCACCAAGGCGACCCTTTATCCATTTTTCTTTTCAACATGGCGGTAGAAGGTTTGAGTTGTTTGTTTCAGAAGGCTCAAGCTTTGGATATGATGAACGGGGCTTCCTTCGGAGGAGATTTGGTCCATATCTGTTATCTCCAACTCGCGGTTGATACCATCCTTTTCCTAAAACCTAAAAAGGAATATCTTTTAAATACTAGGAGGATCCTCCAGTGTTTTGAATTAGTTTCGAGCCTAAGGATAAACTTTCAAAAGTCATGCTTGGTTAAGGTTGGAAATAGGGGGATGGAAGTGGCCGATTGGGCTAAGGTCTTTAGATGTAAAAAAGCTTCCCTTCCAATCTCCTATCTTGGTCTTCCTTTAGGTGGTAGACCTTAGTCGAAAAGCTTTTGGAGTCTAGTGATCCAACGGATAGAAAAAAGGCTAGCTCATTGGAAGAAAAAATTCTTGAATTAGGGTGGTAGACTAATCCTCATTAAGGCGGTGATCTTGAGTATTCCAACTTATTTCATGTCAGTTTTTTGAATTCCAGTGAGAATTGTTAACAAAATAGAGTCTTCAAAGAGGCTTCTTTTGGGGAGATGGTACCATTAAGTGGAAGATTCACGACATGGATTGGAATACTTTGTGCAAAGACAAGAGGTTAGGAAGTCTTGGGATCGGAAGAATTGCCGACAAAAATAGTGGTATTCTAGACAAATGGGTTTGGAGGTTTGGCAAGGAGGTGTCTTCCTTATGGAAATCAGTAATCTGTGCAAAGTATAAAATTTCTAGCTCTAGGCTGGTTTAGGAGGGGAGCACTTCTCCTTCCACGTCCAACTTCATGAGAGCGATGGACAATTGTTTCAAGGAAGGGTCGAATTCCGCGAAGATTTTGAAGGAAGGTTTGAAGGTTGTAATAGGCAAGGGTGATGCAGCTTTTTTCTGGTATGATATTTCAGTGGATGGCAACCCTTTGAAGACAGCTTGTCCAAGAATCTACGCCTTAACTACTAACAAAAGTGGCCGGGTGTGTGAGTATGGGAGATGGCAAGGCTCAAAATGGATTTGGGAGATCCCCTTAAGGAGACCTCTTTTCAATTGGGAAAAGGATCTCTGGAATTGTTTCCAAGCAATCCTAGACATTATTCGCATCAGGAAAAATTTTAATGATACCATTGCTTGGACATGGAGCTCTAATGGCATGTTTTCGGTGCACTCTTTCAAAAGAAGCCTTGAGACCGAAGTACTCATACCAACAAGGATCAGTTGATAGTATGGAAATTATTTTGTCCTCCAAAGATTCAAATGTTCACATGGCAGCTCCTCAAAGGAAGAGTTATGGTCAAAGATGTTATGTCCAAATTCGGTTGCAATTTAAGGACGGACACAAACTGTTCTATTTGTGCTGTCAACAGGGAGTTGATTGAACACCTCTTCCTCCACTGCCAATGGCCATAGGAAATATGGTCCAAAATTATGGACTGGTGGGATGTCAAATGCTATCTAAATAATTCGCTGTTAGATTGGTTTGCAAGGTGGCATGAGATGTGTCCATCGCCAAAAAATAGTCTTGTGTGGAGGTCGATTTTTGTTGCCTTGGTGTGGACTATTTGGGAAGCTAGGAATCATCAAGTTTTTCAAGGTAAAAGATATGAGATATCCCAATATTTGGACATGGTAAAGTTTCGAATAGCTTGGTGGTTCAAACATTGTGGGAAGGGGTCGAAGGATCCAATCACCATCATCCTTAATAACATCAAGGATATTTGTGTTGAAAGCAATCGAAGGAAGATTTCAGAGGTGCAAGAGTGGATCCCTCCTATAACTGGATTCAAATTCAACGTAGATGGTTCTTTGAGAGGTTCACCTAGACACGCTGGGATTGGGGGCGTCTTGAGAGATAGCAGTGGGAGGGTTGTTTGCATTTTTTCCACCTATGTTGGAACCCAAGACTCTAACACAACTGAGCTACTTGCAATTTATGGGGCATGTTCTCTCTGTGCTTCCAGTCATGGGTTAACTAGGAATGATATTGCGGTTGTGAGCAATTCTATGATGGCAGTATCATGGATCAATGAGAAAGGTTTTAGAAGAATAAATCACTCAAATGATTTACGATATTCATACTCTGCTGTCTTCTTTTCAAAACATGTCTGTTGTTTATTGCACAAGAGCTCAAAATAGTTTTGCGGATGAGCTAGCGAAGAAAGCGTCTAATATGGAGGGAGACTTGCTTGAAAGGAGCTTGTAGCTATTGTATCTGGTTGTTTTCTCTGTGTTCCCGCTGTTTCTTTTTGTTTCCCCTATTTTTGTTTTCTTTGACTGTTTATTGCTGTGGCCTCTGTTTGTGTTTGGGTCTCTCTTTGGCCGAGGCTGTTGTTGGATTTTTCTGCATTGTTTTGTTGTTCTCTCATCTTGGAATAAAGAGTATGGTTCAAAACAAAAAAAAATGTCTCCATGTTTTTTTTTCTACATTTTTTTTAATTTGTAATTTTCAATTTTTTTATAGTGGAGATCCAAATTTGTTTTAATATATTTATATATTTTTAAAATCAGATTTTTTTTTATTCATGGGCATTTAAGTATTTGTAATGGCCAAATCTGGTCAACAGTTAAACTTAACTAGTTTTGACTAATCTGGGCAAGGAGGTGTCTTCCTTATGGAAATCAATAATCTGTGCAAAGTATGAAATTTCTAGCTCTAGACTGGTTTAGGAGGGGAGCATTTCTCCTTCCACGTCCAACTTCATGAGAGCGGTGGGCAATTGTTTCAAGGAAGGGTCGAATTCCGCGAAGATTTTGAAGGAAGGTTTGAAGGTTGTAATAGGCAAGGGTGATGCAGCTCTTTTCTGGTATGATATTTCAGTGGATGTCAACCCTTTGAAGACAGCTTGTCCAAGAATCCACGCCTTAGCTACTAACAAAAGTGGCCGGATGTGTGAGTATGGGAGATGGCAAGGCTCAAAATGGATTTGGAAGATCCCCTTAAGGAGACCTCTTTTCGATTGGGAAAAAGATCTCTGGAATTGTTTCCAAGCAATCCTAGACACTATTCGCATCAGAAAAATTTTTAATGATACCATTGCTTGGACATGGAGCTCTAATGGCATGTTTTCGGTGCACTCTTTCAAAAGAAGCCTTGAGGACCGAAGTACTCATACCAACAAGGATCAGTTGATGGTATGGAAATTATTTTGTCCTCCAAAGATTCAAATGTTCACATGGCAGCTCCTCAAAGGAAGAGTTATGGTCAAAGATGTTATGTCCAAATTCAGCTGTAATTCAGGGACGGACAAAAACTGTTCTATCTATACTGTCAACAGGGAGTCGATTGAACACCTCTTCCTCCACTGCCAATGGCCATGGGAAATGTGGTCCAAAATTATGGACTGGTGGGATGTCAAATGTTATCTAAATAATTCGCCGTTAGATTGGTTTGCAAGGTAGCATGAGATGTATCCATCGCCAAAAATTAGTTGTGTGTGGAGGTCGATTTTTGTTGCCATGATGTGGACCATTTGGGAAGCTAGGAATCATCAAGTTTTTCAAGGTAAAAGATATGAGATGTCCCAATATTTGGACATGGTAAAATTTCGAATAGCTTGGTGGTTCAAACATTGTGGGAAGGGGTCGAAGGATCCAATCACCATCATCCTTAATAACATCAAGGATATTTGTGTTGAAAGCAATCGAAGGAAGATTTCAGAGGTGCAAGAGTGGATCCCTCCCATAACTGGATTCAAATTCAACGTAGATGGTTCTTTGAGAGGTTCACCTAGACACGTTGGGATTGAGGGCGTCTTGAGAGATAGCAGTGGGAGGGTTGTTTGCATTTTTTCCACCTATGTTGGAACTCAAGACTCTAACACAACTGAGCTATTTGCAATTTATATGGCATGTTCTCTTTGTGCTTCCAGTCATGGGTTAACTAGGAATGATATTGTGGTTGTGAGCGATTTTATGATGGCAGTATCATGGATCAATGAGAAAGGTTTCAGAAGCATAAATCACTCAAAGGATTTACGATATTCATACTCTGCTGTTTTCTTTTCAAAACATGTCTGTTGTTTATTGACAAGAGCTCAAAATAGTTTTGCGGATGCGCTAGCGAAGAAAGCGTCTAATATGGAGGGAGACTTGCTTGAATGGAGCTTATAGCTGTTGTATCTGGCTGTTTTCTCTGTGTTCCCACTATTTATTTTTGTTTCCCCTGTTTTTGTTTTCTTTGACTGTTTGTTGCTGTGGCCTCTGTTTGTGTTTGGGCCTCTCTTTGGCCGAGGCTGTTGTTGGCTTTTTCGGCCTTGTTTTGTTGTTCTCTCATCTTGGAATAAAGAGTATTGTTCAAAAAAAAAAAACGTAAAAAAAAAAATGTCTCGACGTTTTTTTTTTTAATTTGTAATTTTCAATTTTTTTATAGTGAAGATCCAAATTTGTTTTCATATATTTATATATTTTTAAAATCAATTTTTTTTTATTCATGGGTATTTAAGTATTTGTAGCGGCCAAATCTGGTCAATGGTTAAACTTAACTAGTTTTGACTAACGGTAGGGGAGGTCATTGTCAATTAATGATAAAATTGTTTTTGATTGTCAAAGGTCAAACCCTAGGGAGGTTGGCTGCAATTTGCTCAACTTAAAACCATTGATCATGCAATTTGGGGTTGCATGTTTAATTTGTTCAACCTCCGAAAGACTAGGGATTTTATAAAAGTCTTAATCAAATTAATTAGATTATTGGACAGCAATTATTGTTATTCTCTGTGTTGTGTCTGCTATAAATTTATATTACAAGAAACTCAAATACAGTGGAATAAAAAAAACTTGCAGATTATAAAGATTCAATATTTGAGTCTAGTGATACTCACAATTTCCTTAAGATAATTTTGCTCCCTCTATAAACGGTGCTTAAGGTTGTGAACAATTGTCTCCTAGGATAGAACAAATTTCGTTCTTCAAGTAATAACACTTCAAACTTAAAGAACTAACGAACGCAATTCAGTGTTTTGTACTTGAAAAATTTAAACACTATTTATTTTATACAGAGAGATCAAGAAAGCAAAAAATTGATTTCAAATAGTTAGAGGACATCCATATTTACAGATATCCTCATACCCACATGTACTCTATTCTAATGGATATATCCTTTAAAGAAAAGACATGTCTGTTTTTATAAAATAGTACGACCTTTATGAAATGACAGTATTGTTGTGATTTGTGAATAGTCATAGCACTTCACCAATAGTTTTCTTATTCAATTCGAAATAGTTTTTACAAAATTAATATAAATATTAATAATAATAAACCATTTCCAACAATTATATCTGCAGCTTAAAATTTTCAGGTTTAGATTTTGCATTGATAAATATGGGTATAGATATATATATTTTATTATATATATATATAAGGAATAATAGTAGACTAGCCAAATTATATATTTGTCGAAAACAATTTAGTATTATTCATTAAAAAACGTGATTTTCATTTTCAGTATTTTATTTTTAGGAACTCGACAACCGTAATCAACACAAAGACGCCATTATAAAAACTTAGTGAATTGCATGGCCCTCCATAATAGTAGTTAATTGATTATTTTCCAACCACTTTACTATTTTAATTAAAGTTTTGCGATTGAGATTTTGCTATCTTTTCTAATGATCTAAAACTTTAACTTTAACTTTACTGTCCAAAAAAAAAAAAAAAAAAAAAAAAAGGTTAGGACGAAGAAATTTTTATTTACGAAAACTCAGGGAATTGCATGGCCCCTCCATTCTCCATATAGTAGTTAATTGATTATTTTCCAACCACTTCATCATTTTAAAAGTTTTGATTCATATTTTGCTATCTTTTCAAATGATCTAGTATTACACTATTATATAAATTCAAAGTTTTGAACCTGCAACTTCGTAGTGCATGTTTGATGAGTTTATTACCGGACCAACCTCATCTTATCAAAAAATGAAAAGGTTGATGGCTTCGCCCGGGTTCGAACAGGAGACCTTCAGTGTTTTCTAATGATCTAAAACTTTAAACAACAATTATGTGACGTTCTTTTATATATAAAATATACTTTTTTTCATTTATTTGTTGGGGTGAATTCATAAAGAGAAATTTTTTTTATGGATTTATTGTTTGTAGCCACTTGGAAAGATTTTTTTATTTTTATTACTTTTTTACTCATTTTGGACAAGGTTGCCCCTAAATATGTTGAATTTTTTATTTAAAAATTTTTTTAAAAAAAAAACTAAGGATTTTATTATTTTTAATTAATAAAAAGGTTAATAAAAAATTTTCTTTTTCTACGAACCAATCACTAACACCTTTGTTCATCAATCTCTTATTTTTCAAACTTTAAAGTGAGGTTAATAAAAAAATTTCTTTTTCTACGAACCAATCACTAATACCTTTGTTCATCAATCTCTTATTTTTCAAACTTTAAAGTGGAAAATATATATATATATATATATAATCAATAACTCTGTTTGATAACCCCATTTTTCATGAATTTGGAAAAAAAAAATTTGAAAACCCAGACATGCAACATAATTGGCCAGAAGCTTGAAGTCTATGAAATTGAGGCGCGGTTAGGAGGAACGGCGCCGCCCGTGTTGCCAAGGAGATAAATCGAATGGAGTGAGAGATGGAGATGGAGATGGAGATCTCCATCAGATGGTTGCAGGAGATCTCTCTCCTCGTCTTTTTTTCTAAGAATTAAATTGTTCATTTTAACTATGGTACCGTTTACACCACCATCCATCGGATATGGAGATGGAGCTTCCATTTGATAGAGGCTTGAAGAGAGCTGGAAAGATTTTCACAAAAGCTTTTTAACTTTTTTTTTAAGAGATCTGGAAATCTATCAAGATCTTTAAAGGTTTTAAAATTTTTATTTTATTTTATTTTGTATGAAGAAATCTGGAAAATTTTCTGGATTCTTCGAATCTCTTTTTAGCTCATTCTGTGTCTCAAACATCATTTTTAGGCCAGACATGCCAGCTTCAACTCGTTAACAAAAGCATCAACTCGTTAACTAAAGACAAATGGGAGGGCAATTTTGTCAGTTCACCCTTAAATATGATAAGTATAGTAAAATACTTGGATGTGACTAAAAATAAGAAACCGGCCCATAAATTTTTTTCATTCAATCCCTATAATTCTTTCCTCTTATTTATATCTAAGAGCATCTTCAGTGCAAATATGTATTTTTGAGTTTTTAAATAGTGTCACATCAGTATTTCTATTCATTATAGGCCCACTTTTGAAATTTTTTTTTTTTTACGCATATTTACATCTCCAATACAATTATCTAAAGTCAAATATGCATCCATTTTATGACCAATCATAATAAAACAATTATTTCACTTTCTCTCCTATTTTATTTTACAATTAAATTGGTGAAAAGAGTTAAAAATCTTAGTCAGTATTTCTAGGAGGATTTCTAGAAATAGAAACTCAACTTCATATTCTCTAACTTTTTTTTTTGCCACATATCTCCATATTCAACTTAGATAATAACATTTGAGAGAGTTTTTCTAATTTTTTTTAATATCTATCCTATGTGGCACATCATCTCCATATTCAACTTGTATTTTCTCTAAATACATAATAGCATTGGAGATGCTCTAATCTTCTACCCCATGACATTGGATGGTCATAGAAATGGTGTGTGTGGTGAAACTGTTACATGTATAAAAGTAAAAAAAATATAAAACGTGTTAAGTAGAAGAAAAAAAAGAAGTGTGTTGAGGGACTGATTGTAGTTTCCCTCTGTAACCCTTTTCAGTTTTTTTCTTTTTTCTTTTATATATATACCACTTACAGTGGCGGGCGGTGGTCTTTTCAATTTTCATTGTCCAGCATAAACAATAATTATTTTTTTATTACAATGAAGCATATGCTAAACATTTTATTAATCTCAAGAGATAATAATTGATTGCCTAAGTAGATAATAATATCTCCTTACTTCTATAAGTAGATGGCTTCAACAAGCTTTGAGTTCCAACACAGATCAAACCATGATTTCCAATTTTCCAAGTGACTTATCTCGATTGGTCATTGTTTTCTGGTCATGGTGGTGTGATGGACTCACCCAAAACCCAACCAGCAGAGTCATACCAATCCTTGTGGCTGCCACACTCCTTGCCATTTCTTTGTATGCTTGGTTGATCAAGAAACCATTTACTAGTATTCCACCATTGCCACCAGGTCCACCAGGCTTGCCTTTGCTTGGAAACCTTCCTTTTCTCGAACCCAATCTTCATCGTTACTTCGCAAAACTCTCTGAAATTTATGGACCGATCATGAAACTTCAACTGGGTAGAAAACTTTGTGTTGTGATAAGCTCACCTTCATTAGCAAAACAGCTCCTCAAAGACCATGGTGCAATTTTCGCCAACCGTGACCCTACAGTAGCTGCAACAGCCAGCACATATGGCGGAATTGACATACTGTGGAGCCCTAGTCATGACCCTGAGTGGCGCAAGTTGCGTAAGATTTTCGTTCAGGAAATGATAAGCAAACCAAGCCTTGATGCTTGTTATGCACTTCGTCGACAAGAAGTACGGAAAATGGTGAAGGATGTGTATTCAAAGGTTGGTTCCAGCATCGATATTGGGGAGCAAATGTTCATAACCATACTCAATGTGATAATGAGCATGTCTTGGGGCAGTTCATTGAATGGAGAGGATAGAAGCAGAGTTGGGATTCAGTTTAGGCAAGTGGTGGATGAATTTATTGAATTGTGGGGAGCACCAAACATTTCTGATCTTTTCCCTGTCCTTGCTCGGTTTGATTTACAAGGAATTGAATCAAAAATGAAGAAGCTTTTATCGTGGTTCGATAGGATTCTTGAGTCCTTGATTGATAGTCGAACAAAAGATCATCAAGCTGGTGGAGAGAATAAGGACTTTCTTGAGATCTTGTTGGACCTGATGCAGCAAGGAGATGATAAAACATCACTATCCATGAACCAAGTCAAGGCTTTGCTTCTGGTACATATATCAATCCCTATCTTTCTTTCTTTTATTCCCACTCAATAGGGTGTTGGATACTTGAGCACGCTTAACTATTGAGTTCTTAAATAAAGGTTGACATGTATTAAAAAAAAAAAAAAAAACAATTTATGACTAGAGAATCGATATTAAACCTTCTATTTCATACATCTATAGTTCAGAGGGTGATCGCTGCCCACGATTATAAGGCCAACAATAGGTTCTAAATTAATTTATTAGTTTCCTTTCCCCTGTAAATAAAATCGGTAAATTTTGATTTATTTATCAACAGGACCTTTTTCTTGGAGGGACACATTCATCATCAACAACAATGGAGTGGATGATGGCAGAACTGCTACAACATCCAGAAACAATGGAAAAAGTCTGCAAAGAATTGGAGGAAGTAGTCGGCAAAGACAACATTGTGGAAGAATTTCACATCTCAAAACTGCATTACTTGGAAGCAATACTAAAAGAGACATTAAGATTGCACCCAGCAACGCCACTATTAGTCCCAAGAAGTCCTTGTATAACACAGACTATCTCTGAATACACCATCCCCAAGGGGTCCAGAGTTTTCTTTAACGTTTGGGCGATGCAAAGGGACCCTGAGGCATGGGAAAATCCACTGGAGTTCCAACCTGAGAGATTCCTGAGAGATGCTGAAAAAGGTGACTATCAAGGAAACAATTACAATTTTCTTCCATTTGGTTCAGGGAGGAGGATTTGTCCTGGAATTCCTCTGGCAGAGAAAATGCTCCTTTATGTTGTGTCTACCTTCTTGCACTCTTTTGAATGGAATTTACCACATGGAACAACACTTGATTTATCTGAGAAGTTTGGACTTGTTATGAAGATGCAAGAACCTCTTATTGCCATACCAATTGCAAAGTACTCTTCTCCCGAGCACTATCTGTGACATTCAGGATTAAGTTTCGGTCCTCTTAACTCAGCAGATGTTTTTGGGTCAATAGGGTGAACAACACTTGTGTGAAGCCAATGATCCAAAGTAAGTATGTGAAAATAAAGACACATGCGTAAAGTGCAAAGTAGACAATATTACCTTAATAAATGAAGTCCCCTCACTCTCATCCATCTGAAGAAATCTATATTTTTTATTGTATTGGATTCTAATAGTTGGTGAAGTATCCGACTATCCGTCACTCTCATGCATCTGGAATAATCTATGTTCTTTGTTGTATTATCATCATCCACCCTACTTTATGGTTTGCCTTGTGTTGTAACGTGATTAATGTACGATTGTGTGTATTTTCAAAGTGTTTAAATATTATTGTCGAGTCATTTTCTATCAGGTTAAACTTTTCAATCGATTGGTTAATTACTAACATGGTATTAAAGTTTGGTTTGATCCTAGAATCTAGACTTGGGCCTTGTGGCAAGCAGAGATGTACATGTGTGGGGATGGGCTTGAATGCCGGCCCTAAGGCAAGTCAACTAGAGGCACTTGCCCAGGGCTCAGAAAAAAAGGGCCCAAAAATGGTCCATTTTTTATTTTTATTTTTTGTTTCTAGTGCTCACATCTTTGGACTTTAATAAATAAAGGGTCCAAAAAGGGTCCAAATTTATTGTAATTTTCAAACTTCATATAATTATATCAAATTTGGGCCCCAAATAAGAAAAAAGATGTGGAAATCAACCTTTTATATACGATTGGGCTCAATATGGATTTTCATTAGAATTTTTAAAAGCAAATGAGTAGCTTTATTTGCACCCCTGAAAATTTGTATGTACATCCATTTTTGCATGTATACCTCATTAAGAGTTTTAAAAAAATTATATATCCTTTCTTTTATTTATTTATTTTTTAATTCTAAAAAAATTAAAATAAAATAAAATGAAAAGGGAGGAGACCGAGGTCTCCTCCCTTTTCATTTTCTAAGCAAGTTCGTCTCTCCTTACTTACATACATTATTTCTTCGAGTGGAAAGTGTCATGCATACCTATTTGTTCGTAACTTTTTTTTTTTTTTCAATTTTGTTTTTTCTATGTATCGCGATATAAACTTAATAAAAATTACTTTGATTAAGCTTTTGTAAATTTTCTCAAAAAATAATATATATATATATATATATATAAATTATTAAATACGAGATTTCACAATTTAGATGCGAGATTGAACAAATGGCCCCATTTTTAATATTCACCCTGGGGCCTCTAAAACCTCAGGATTGGCATTGGTGGGCTTGAACCCACCCTAGCCCTTCTTTAAAAAAATTTAATGATATAAAAAAAATTAACTAAAAAAAAATTAATTAAAGAATTAATGTTATTTTCTATTTAAAGTAGAATAAATAGTTTTTCTTTTCTTTTTCTTCTTTTTATAATAACAATTCTTTTGTCATCATTCTTCATATTTGCTCAAATTTGACTCAAATCTTTTTATCAACATCCAACAATTAATCTTCAAATTATATATGTTTGGGTGACTATTATAGCTTTAAATATTTATTTTATTTTAAAATTTTAGTTACTATAATTTTTAGTTAATGTGATTTTAGGCGTAATCCAATTTTAAATTTACAAAGTAAAGAAATTGTTATATGAATTTCATTAATTTTTTTAGAACATTAAGATGTTATAATAATATATTTCAAATGAATTATATTAGAACATTGTATATTTACATTTTTTTTCTTTTTCAACAATGAAAATTATCAGAACATCATTTCGCATTAAGATGAAAAATGAATTTTTAACAAACTTCATGCATGGCTACATTGAAATAGAGATTATTGTTGTCATTAATAAATAAAAAAAATCGCAGAATACAATTTAATTAGTGTTTGTATTTGCATTTTTTGTTTATCTTATAATTTGTTTTGACTTTTTAAAAATAAAATAAAATCTGATAGCATATTTATTTAGAATGTGCATTTTACGAGAACGTCTAATTATGTTCTAACCAGGTGATGTTGATGTTCGGTAAAAAAAAAAATTCTAGCCTACCCTAGTCTTCAATTTTGGTTACGTCTTTGGTGGCAAGCCCATTGGTCTTTCACGTGAAGGGGTCTTTCTGCTATTGGAAGGTCACGGTTGGCGAAAATTGGATCTTGGTCTTTAAGAACTTGTTTTGCTAATGAAGGTGAGCTTATCACATCACAAACTTTTCTACCCAGTTGAGTTTTGTAAAGTAACAATAGAGATCGGTTTCGAGAAAAGGAAGGTTACCTAGCAAGTGCAAGCCTGGTGGCAATGGTGGAACACTTAAAAGACTTTGTTAAAGTCTATAAAAATCTGTATTAAATACCTCATTATTTTTATAAAGTCGTTAAAAGTCTACACTGAATACACCTAAACTTTTTAATTCCATAAAAGTCATTAAAAATCATTTCAAATCCTAATCGAATACAACCTTCTAAGTTCACGTTGTACAACTTTAACTTTATTGAGAGATGTGACACCGATATCAAGAAATGTGGACCGCACAATGTTTTTGCTTTTAAATTCACATTGTATAACTTTAACTTTATTGAGAGATATGACACCGATACCACCAGGCGTGGACTGCACAATGTTTTTACTTTTATTAAGTTCACATTGTGCTTGTTTTCATCATAACAAATTGTTTGTCATAAGCATATTTGAAAAAAAAAATAATAATAATAACAAAAACCAGACTTCAAGTTTCATAAAATTTGTCAAGATAGGTAAACCTCCCTGCATTGGAGGTCTCTGTCCATTGCTAAACTAGGTAGGTACTTATGAAAGGTACCCGGTCGGGATCGAATTCGAAGAAGAAAGCAATTGAAAGGTAGAAAAAAGAATAGGAGAAAGCTCAATTTCTTGGTTCAGTCACTGAAAGATGTTCACTAAGGGTGCGTTTGGTACGTGGACGGGACAGGACAGGACGGATTGGGACGGGACAGGACAGGACAGGACAGCTGTTCCGTATTGTGTTTGGAATGTCTGGGACAGGACAGTTGAGTGTACTGTTATGTGTTTGGTACGACTGGGACAGGACAGGACAAAAGGTTCAAATGACTATAATACCCCTATTAATTCTAAAGACTTTAAAGATTAAAAAAAAAAAAAAAACTGGAAAACAAAAATCTAATTTTGGTTTTCTAGGGTGGGGAAGATCTGGGAACAGATCTCATCAGTCATCATCATGAATTGAAGAACAAGAAAATTAAGAAAAAACAATTAAATTTATTTTCGTAGGTGGGGTTAATTTTTTGTTACAGATTTTTTTATTTTATTTTTAGAATCCAGATCTCAATTTTCTTTTTCTTCCATCATCATCATCATTTTTTCACTCAATCAACAACAACTGCATCATCTTCTTCTTCATTCTTAAACAAAAAAACTCAAAATCCCCATTAGATCTCCACCCACCAAACCAACACAAAATCTCAGGACTTATTTTAATCTCAAAAACTCCTCTGTTCATTGAAACCAAACGAAACCCAATATGTGAGATAGAAAACCAAAAAAAAATTGGAAGAAATCTGGAAGAAAATTGGAAGAAAACCAAATGAAACCCAATAAGTGAGATAGAGAACCAAAAGAAAATTGGAAGAAAGCTGGAAGACAATTGGAAGAAAAAGAAAATTGGAAGAAAACTGGAAAAAAAGTCAAACAAAACCCAAACAAAACTATCAAACCCAAACCCAAACCTAAAACAAGACAATTGGGCGGGACCATGGAGAAGAGAAAGCAAGAGAGGACAGATAAATGTCACTAAATTATTAGAATATTAGATGATGAGATCAATTTGACAAAGAATCATACAAATTTCATACTAATCAAACCCAAACCTAAATCTTTTTCAGCCATCTGTAAAAAAAAAAAAAAAAAAAAAAAATAGCATCACCATCTTCACCCATCGATCCTCACCGTCTCTAAATCATAAACAAAAAAATCTCTTTCAAACAAAAATTTTAAAAAAATAAATCAGAGAGAGAGGGATCTGATCTGATGAACAAACAAAGGAGAGAGAGAAAGAGAGAGAGGGGATTCCATCGGGGTTGAAGAGAGAAAGAGGAGGAAGGGTTTTAATTTATATGGTACATAATTGTAATTTTATGAAGAATTGAAGGGCAAATATGTCATTTTGGCACTTGTCCCATGCCATAGAACAACTTGGCCGAGGGTCAAGCATGGGACAGTTTTTTTAGATTTTTGTCCCACCTTGTCCCACCTTGTCCCACACTAGTGTCGCGCCAAACGCGGGACAAGAACAACCTGTCCCATGTTGTCCTGTCCCGTCCCGCGTACCAAACGCACCCTAAGAGCCATTGGCATCAAGAGTTCGCATTAAATACAAGGTAAAATCTCATCGGTTGCATATCGATTTAATCTCCGGTACTTCTACATTACTTGTCTAATAACACAAACAAATAAAGAAGGTTGAAAAGGCAAGTTGATTAAAAAGCTGACTCCGATTTTGTCATCTCGAGCCTCTGATGGAGTATTCAGTATTGTTACATATACAGCGCAATACTATAGGCCAGGATAATGATGAGGGGGTTGCCACGATTGAAAATGTGTGTATTAGCCAAAGGCTCAATGTTGGCTGCTGTCATTGTCATGTTCCATCTCTTCCGCATCCTCAAAGCGTTGATCATTGATTTGAAGCTGCAAGGTATACAGTATGAGGTATGAGATCAATTGGAAATGCCATGAAAGGTGTCAAACAAACCATTCAAACCATAGTTGAGTGCTAAAAAATATGTTCCGACATATTCCATCTAGGAGGAAGAAGGTATTCACACAAGACAAGAAGAAACCACCAACATAACGCTAACAGTTAGGAGAAGATACGTTAACATGCATTGAAATAGTATTCAATGTTCATGTGCTACACATCACAATACCTAGGTTATAATATTACATGCACCTTGGTAGATTATCCTTGGAAACTATTTGATGAAAGAACTTTAACTCAATTTAGAGAAAAATAAAAGTATTTACAAACATAGTATCCTGCATTTTAATTTCAATGAAGATCACAACTATCTGTCTTTTGCTATCTACAGTTCTACGGTATTAAGGTGTTGCTTCAAACTTCTAAAAGGATTCGGAGATCTTGAAATCAATTGTCTAAATCTTCTTCTACTATAGGATACACAACCAAGCTCTTATAAATATTTGCTGAATAAGTGTCCACTCCAAGCAAGCCACAGTTCACTTCTATATTACTTTTTTTTTTTCTTTTTCAATGCCTAAGGAAGGTAAGCTCATAACCAATAACTAGAAACTCGCCTCCTGTTCTAACAATTCAATCTCCGCCTTACAAAAAAACACACACACTTGAACCCTCTGAAATCTGAATGAATAGTGTATAAGACTATAAATTATTCCCATGTGAAATTTGAATTTTATTTTCCATAGTTCACTCAGCTAGAATTATTCTCTTTTCTTTTCTTTTTTGATAACCCAGAAATCCCCCAAACCCGCTTGAATTATTCATTCATATGACAGACGACATACTTTGGAACTGAGCTGATGTTAACTAGTATGAGAGCTCTAAAATTTCTTGTCGGTTACTACCACACAAAAGAGGTTTACGAATATTGATTAAATATTTTCCCAAAAAAAAAAAAATAGGATAAACTTTGCAGATATCAAACGACCTCTCTTCTAATTATCTAGACATGAAAGTTACAGGGTTAATAAAGTAATAAACTATGTAAATAGATTTAAATGTCTGTGTTAATGTACTTGCATCTTATTAGAGATTCAAATTTTGTATTGTCACCTTATAAATGAAGGTGTAAAAACCACTGAATTGTGATGCATTAAAATACATAACAAATAACACAAGACATTAGATTTGAGAACTATGAACATGAAGGAACTAGTAGAATGGACATTCGTAGGCCTACCTGAAGCACACTATTAGCTAGGTCATGATCACCATTTGAATGACCAATTGAATTTGGCGGCTCCTGGAAAAACTGCCATCCCGAATCTGCTCCAACTGGAAATGCCAATTATTAAGAAACACAAGGATAGGACATACAAGCATGTAAAAGAACATAATAACTCATAAGTCATAAAGCAACATTGTAGGTCTACCCCATACCTGTAGCCTCATTTTCAATCTGATCAGCACTGAAAATCCAATTGTGCCCATCTTCTTCCTCTAAAGAAGGCATAAGAAAACATGGAATCAGTTTGCTACTAATGGAGCAAACATATTAATGTAATACAGTAATATCAAGTATGGAAACTTGCAACAAATCCGTTCAACTACAAACAGAAAAATAAAACTCACCTTCAATAGGTTCGGGATTGAGCTCAGCACACTCACAGAATATCTCAAATAGACTAATAGAGTATCCACTGCCACACCGTTAAATCAAGGCCATGGTTAATAATTACCATCGATAAAGAAGTAATATGGCATAAAATTAATCTTTCCATAGACAAGGTCAAAAAAATTACGCTGGCTAGAGTCTGAAGGAATAAGCCTCATCTCTGTGACCTTCGATAAGTCTAAGACGCGATCAGATTCTGAATCTGACCCCTCCGACTCATCATTATCACCATCTTCAACCTCAATCTTTTAAATAAAAGAAATAACATTAATCAGAAACACTGAGGACCTAATACAGAAAAACAGAATAGAAAACATAGTGATAAAACAACAAAAACCACCTATAACTACATAAGAGTCCGCTGATGCAACACATACGGAAAATAAGAAATTCTTCATACATATAAATTGTAAACATAGATAAAAGTTCCTAATTAATTTCGAATCTGAAAAATAATATACTATCAAGGTAAAATTTTAAATTCATATTCGGGTTTACAGGAAGTTAAACGAATAATACAATTCAAGCTACATTGATGTGTACCTGAGTATAAATACAAGGAGAGTGATAGACCTCGGGATCCCTTGACAGGGCGTGAAGTGACAGAGACAAGAAATCAACAGCATACCCTTTAGCCCTATGGACATCGCTCAACCAAACCACCTGCCTGCAAAATCCCACCATTTCAACACTCAATTCATATTTTTCGCAAACATTTCTCTTCTTTTTTCTATTCTGTTCTGTTTAACTAAAACCTCAATCAGTCACCACAACATTTCAAATTAAGTACTTTGAACTCTAAAAACAAATAAATAAAACACACGTTATAGTATCTAAACAAAACAAAAAGAAAAATTATAGAGAAAGTACTTGGAGGTGATGTAGAGGGTGCCAGGGGACTCGACAGAGAGCGATTTGCGAGAGCAATGGAGACGGAAGGCTGGACGCGCATGAGCTCCTCCCCGTGGTTGACGTTGATAATTGGTTCTCCGGCACCGTCGCCGGTTCTCTGGGTGAATTGTCGAAGTCCTAGTACCATTTTTTTTTGTGTTCAAAACCCTAATTTCACTTCACTGTAGTTGGTTGCTTTCAGGTTTTTTCTGGGGTTTTTGGTTTTGCGGTGGGCGCGCGAGTTTGGTCAAAAATATAGTAGAACCCGACCCGAGTCAGACAATACTAATGTTGAATCCATGCGGTGACCGACCCGTTTTCTTTCCCGATAACAAATATTTGATAAGCTAGCATTACTCTTTGTATAGTGAATCATTAGTGATTATCATTTTATTTTATAATGTGTTATTGTGTTTGTACATGATTAATTTTATCAATATTATTAGGGGTTAATTACATATAAATATTAATGTCATTTTTATAATTTTTTATTAACAAAAAAAAAATATGAAAATTTTCTTTTTACTCATTTATATATTATGTATAACTATTACAAATTAATTAGTAATTACGTTTCATTTTCCTTTTGTTTTGATATACTATTTATAGTGCGGCAACTTAAATCTAAAGACGATACAATATTGATGTTATTTATCATCAAGCCATGTTGGATGGTGATACATTTCACTTTTTTGTTGAACCCATTATAAATTTTAGGCCCAATCGAGCTTGGGAAACAAGTTAGAAATGGATTTTTAATTTTTTAGTTAGGCTCTGCTCTACCCATAAACCCTATTCAGAGAGGGATTGCTCATGCAACTTGCCAGCTTTGACGCTTTTTTATATGCAGGAACTTGTTTATTTATTTTTATTTTTTTCATTTCCCTACCCTCCAATCTCATGAGTCTCAAAAGTTAAGCCATGCTGATCAGATTTCAGGACTTAGACACGGACCAGATCCTTAATTCAAGTACTGGGTACAGCACGGATTTCGTTCTTCAAGTATAGTAGCACTTCAAAGTTCAAACTTAAAGAACCGTCGATCACAATTCAGTGTTTTGTATTTGAAAATTTTAAACATTATTTATTTTATACAGAGAGAACAAAAAGGCAAAAACTTGATATCAAATGGCTAGAGGGCATCTATATTTATAGATATCCTCGTACCTATTCGAAAAGACATGTACTCTTTTCTAATGGACATATCATTTAAAAAAAAAAAAAAAAAAGACATGTCTATAAAATAGTACAGCCTTTATGAAATGACACTATTGTTGTGATTTGTGAATAGTCACAACGCTTAACCAATAATTTTCTTATTCAATAAGAAATAGTTTTTACAAAATTAATTTAAATATTAATAATAATAAACCATTTCCTGTTGTAAAAAAAATGAAGAACAGATGAAGAACATAAGAAATGAATTGAGAGATACTTGTATTGATATATCTGGAGCTTCAATTGAACAACCTTTACAAATGAGAATCATAAGTCTGATATATAGACTTTTAAAACATCAAGCAAAGATATTATGAGATATTATAAGATATATTATGGGAGATATTTAGGGAGATATTATATGAGATATTTATGGAGATATTTATGTGATATTTGTGTGTGTAACACGTGGTAAAAGCCACACATATTATAACACTCCCCTTTGGATTTATACAACATGTATTAATTTTCTAGGGAAAAACCCAATAAGATAAAATCTAAGTAAAATATATACAATGATCTCCTGGATCTTGTGATGCTAAATTGATCTCAAAACTATCTCGTTAAAAACCTTGTTAGGAAAACCCGGTGGGACAAAATCTGATTGAAGGGAAAAAGAATATAGTGCACATATGTCCACTCAGAACTTTGCTCCTCTTGATTGTCTCGTTAAAAACCTTGTCAGGAAAACCCAGTGGGACAAAACCCGATCGAAGGGAAAAAGAGTACAATGCAAATATGTTAATAGTTAATGTTTTCTTCAAAACATTTATCATATTTATACTTTACTAGGAAAAACCCAATGGGATAAAAACCTGAGCAAATATATCCATTGATCTGTCGGATCAAAGTAATATTTATGATGATCTTTTGGATTAGGGATGGCAATGGGGCGGGTTCAGGGCGGGGTGGCCTTCCCCGCACCCCACCCCATTTATTTTTTTGAAACCCATCCCCTCATAAAACCCCACCATAGATGGAGCGGGTTGGGGCAGGGCGGGGTACAACGGGGAGTGATTTCCCCATCCCCACCCATTTACCCCATTTATAATTTTTATTATTATTTAAATATTAAATATATAGCCATTGAATATGATATAATATATAAAGTAGTAAATAATTCCAATAAACTATTAAAAAACGTCTAATAAACATAATTCTCACAAGTAAATTCAATCATTTTCAAACATAAACATAAAGTATGAAGTCAAAATGTTCGAAAATCGTAACGCTAATCATCTAATAGTTGCATTTATTTTTTTAGTTCTCTCTTCTTTAGTTTGTTTCCACCCCATGTTGTTCTTGTATATTTACAAAAATTTTTCTTGATAACACCAGTATTGGGTCTTCACTTTCTAGTGCATTTGTAGACATATTTGTACCTACCTGAAGTAATGATAAACGAATTAAATTTAATTCAAGAGTTGAGAATTATTAAAGTAATAAACTTGAAAAAAAAAACGTTGTTATTAAACTTTTAATTTTAAAAGTTATTTGAGAAAGAAACTTACTGTATGTCCTCTTAGGTTGAAGCCTGAACGGTGAACTTCGAGTTGTTTGAGGATTAGAGACTTAGAGTTGAAGTTAGAGGCCAGAGTTTTTGTAATAGTATTTTGTTTTGTCACTTTATGTTAAGTAATGGTAAAGAATATAAAGTTAGGGTTAATGTATTTATTCATATATATATATATCTTTTTTTTAAAAAATATATTTATTTTCTTTGAAACTACGTAGTTTAACTAAGTATTATTTTAAACGGGGCAGGGCGGGGTGGGGAGTATAAAACCCATCCCCGCCCCATACCCATTGCGGGTTAGACTATCTATCCCCATCTCCGCCCCATCCCCACCAAATTGAAACCCATCCCCACCCCAAAAGTGCGGGTCCCCGCGGGGCCCCGTCCCCACGGGGAATTTTGCCATCCCTATTTTGGATCAAGGTAAAATATATATACGATGATTTGCAAGATCAAAGTAATATTTACAATGATATTTTTGATCAAGATAACATATATACGATGATATATTGAACCAATGTAATATTTATGATGATTTTGGGATCAAATGATTTTTGGGTGTGCTTAGAAAATTGCCTCTTTAAAAACCTTATAAGGAAAACTCAATGGGACGAAAAACCTGATTGAAAGGGAAAAGAGTACAATGCACATATTCCCCAATATGATTAATATACTTCATTTGATAATGGGACACTCCTCCTGATAAAAGTTTTAAAGCAACCTTCTAGATTGCTAAACTAAGGTATACAGATGTTTATTTCATGAAATGAAATAACATCATAAATGATTGGAGGGATTATTGGCAAAGACTTGCTTTATGGAGTAATATCCATATGGAATATTTTCAAAATCTTTTCAACATATTTTGATTGATGGACAAACATTCCATTTGATCTATGATCAACCTTCAGGTTGAGATAATATTTTCTTTCCCATGTTTTTCATTTTTTTAAAACTCATTTACCAAAAATTCAAGAGTTTTCAAGAGCTTTCCAGGAGCTCCAATTAAATTCATATTATCAACATGTTCTGAATATAGTAAATTCGGATTCTGATTTCTTTGCGAAGACACTTGAATATATAATATAATTATTAACCCTTATTTTATCAGATATTCACTGAGACGATTATACCACATCCATCCAGATTGTTCTTAATTCATATAAGGATTTTTGTATGTTCATCAAATACATATTACGATATCTCGATTTACATGCTTCTAGCATTTTAAATCCTTCTGGGATTATAAATATCTGTATTGAGTGAATCATATAGATAAATGATTACTATGTCTAGATGATGTATTTCAAGCCTTGTAAAGGCAGCCAAATTTATCAAAAATTCAAAACGTAATTGTATTTGTCACTATTGAATACCAAGTTTCTGTGACAAACCTTATACTACGAGTCGTGCCTCCTATCTCACGATCTCGTTTTTCTCATTACGTTTTCCATATAAAGACCTATTAGTATCCAACTAGTTTGACATCTCCAGGTGTCTGGAGTACTATTTGTCTAAATACTTTATGTTTGGCATATAAAATCAATTCTTCTTGAATTGCTTCTTTTCACTTAGGCTAATTATGCCTTTTGTATACAATCATTGATATTATGAATATCATAATTATTGTTTATAATTTCAGTAGCGCTACTGTGTATAAAAATACATCATCAATGATTGTTTCTTTATGATTCCACATTTCTCTTATATGATTTATAGAAATTTTCTCAATTTCAATATATTTGAATTTCTATTGAGATTTCTTCCATTTTAATGGATTTAGTCACTATATGGATTTTATAGAAATTTTCTTAATTTCAATATAGTTGTATCTCTGTTGAGATTTCTTTCCATTTCAATGGATTTAGTCATTTCATAGACTCATATAGAAATGTTCTCAATTTCAATTTACTTGTATCTCTGTTGAGATTTTTTCCATTTCAATGGATATAGTCATTTCATAGACTTGTATAGAAATTTTCTCGATTTCAATATACTTATATCTCTGTTGAGATTTCTTCCATTATAGTGAATTTAGTCTTTTCATAGACTTGTGTCTCATTAGATATGTCAGACTCTTACAGAGTTGATTTAGAGAAAGTTGATTTATTTATAACTCGAGTTTTACTTACATTAGGATCCTGATAACAATACCTTTCAAAAAGGTTCATAAGCTTATGAATTATAATATGTATCAGATGATTTATTTGTTGCTTTTTACTCAGATCGTTCTTTAGGAACAATCACCCGGCCAGAGTTTATGAGATGACAACTTATAAATCTTGTTACCTTTAATATATCAAGTAACAAATTAATAATTATCTGATGATCAATTATCTTTTGTATTTGAGTGATACAAAGATTGAAATGAGACACAATTATATATATATATAACCGAACTGGTATCTCTATTTTATATAAGAGTAACTTTTCATTTACTCTTTTTGGAGAAACTTTCCATTTGAAAATTAATCAATATAACAATATACAGATTGTGCATAAAAATATAAACTCTCAGAAGTTTATATGATCTAATAGAAGATTAATTAAAATCAATATTATTCTCATAATGATATAGAATTCTTATCTTAGATTATGCCAGAGATGAAATAAAGAGATATATTACACAATCAAATATCCTTAACACGTGAGCAAGTCAATAACCAATTACAAGTTGTAATGGTAAATAATGATGATAAGTAGTGATCATAGATGAATGTATCAATATGTAATATAGAACATCCCATATAGAAATTGGTAACTGAATCAAAATAATAAAGTTCTTGTAATTACCTGGAGACGTTTGATAAGTGATTCCGCTAATCCATTATGATTATGACTACATGCGAAAACTGGATATTTGAGTATCGATCCCATCTGGAGACGTTTGATAATACATAAATATGTGATGATCATCTCGTAGATGCATCAACTAAAACCATAAAATAATGAAAGGGTTCTTTTGGTAGATGAATATGTCCACATATATCCATTTGAATGATAGGGATTCAAAACCAACTTTAGAATGATATGTTTTATTTGGTGGATGAATATATCCACATACATCCCTTTTCTGATCAACAATATAATCCGGATGATAAAGAACACAACTTTTCTATAATCAGCTTCTGGCTTGAATCACACATAAATATTCAACATTCTTATTATTAATGATCTCAATATGACATTAATAAAGTTATATGTCTTTGATCTAAGCAGATTTCTTTATGTTTTGTTTGAATGATATAAAGTATCATTGATAAATATTTGAATACTATCTGGTAATAAGATTGTGGCTCTTCTAGAGCCTTTAATCAGATCCATCAAATCCGTTAGATTTCATCCGGTATTAACTTTAAATGCCATTGAACTAAGCATATTATTTTATGTTGTTCTTTGAATAATATCAAGTATCATTGATACATAATTGAGTATTGTTTGATAACAACATTGTGGCTTTTCCAGAGCTTTCTATCATATCCGTTGGATCTGATACATATATTGTTTGATAACAATATCATGGCTCTTCCATAGTTTTCTATCAGATCCGTTGGACCTAATACATTAATAACATTTACTCTCAGCAAAGTCGAATTTATAAAATATTTCTGACTCCGCAGAATTATATGAGTCGTTGCACTCTTGGCAAGACATATTTTTTTCTTATAGAAATTTTATAGACATCAAGTGTAATGCCATTTTATATCTCATCTGAAATTATAAAATTGCCCATGATTTTGTAAAAATTACGGAAGGCCCCTAAAATTTTTTATTAATTATAAATCAGCCCCAAAACTCTTTGAAAATTGCAAAATGTACCAATAAGTTTTGGTAATTAATGAAGAATATCGAATTCTTCAAAAATGGTCCAGAGCAAAAACGAGCTCTGTGACCGATTTAGACCAGATCGTGGGCCATAACCGACAATCATTGATCGTCACCGTAAAATGCACTAGGTTGGTGCAAAAAACCAGCAAAGCTCATCGACAAGGTGGCGTTGACCCGAGGGGCGATAGGTCTGGGTTGAAAACCCACCAACCTAGAAGCAAACTCAGATCGGGGTTTGGTGATACTAGATCAGATGATCTGATTATTCAACACCCATCACATTCACATGTTCACCAAGTTCATCTACTGTCAAGTAGACTACTGATCTCAGAATTCTCCTCTATTTTTTTAGCAACTCTGAATTTTGCTCTCCAGGAGCACTAAACTTGAATGAAATGGATAAAATATTACATCCAGTTTCATTATACGTTAGGATCTTAAATCTCGTTTATGATACTCACAGCATCCTGTTGGATGTGAATGAAATTGATAAAATATTATTTCCAATTTCATTAAACATTAGGATCTTAAATCATTTTTATGATACTCACATCATCCTATTGAATGTGTATGAAATGGATAAAATATTAATTCCAATTTCATTATACATTTAGGATTTTAAATCCCTTTTACGATACTCACAACATCCTGTTGGATGTGTAAATCATTTTTCTCAAATGAATGATATGTAAACATATCACTTTATATATATATATATATATGAGATAAGATAAGATAAAATAAAATCATGGATCATAATGATTTTTCGAACTTCCGATTCGATCATGAACTGTAAGTTCATATATACTTATAATCTAGAAAAATTCAGATTCAGAGTGAATTTGAAACCCCAAGTTCTAAATAATGAAGTATGTCATTCATGAATATAACATTGGATCCAGAATTCCAGGTTCTCATCGGTTTTCAGTACCGTGCCGTACGTATGGCATTCATGAATATAACACTGGATCCAAAACTCCAGTTTTTCATCGGTTTTCAAAACCGTGCCGACTTAAATATCATAATTCCAGAAACTTTAAGTTCTAGTTCGTCGATCTAGCCAATCTCATATATTGTGAAAAATGAACAGTTCCAGAACGGTATATATATCCTGTAAATAAACAATTCCAAGAGGCTGAGCTCACTTGTTATGTTCCGTAAATAAACAGTTTCAGAATGGTATATATGTCCTATAAAAACAAATCCAGAACGGTATATATGTTCTGTAAAAACAATTCCAGGACGGTATATATGTCCTGTAAAAATATTTCCAGGAGGCTGAGCTCACCTGCCATATGCATAAAAAATAAATCTAGAACTATATATATGTTCCGTTGACAGCAAAGCCATCTTATATAAGAAATATATATAGATCCAGAATATTGGGATTTAAAGAGAATAAATGAATAAATCCAGAGCTATATATATATATGTTCCGTTGACGGCATAAGCCATATTGTATACGAAAATATATACAGATCCAGAATATTGAGATTTAAAGAGATTAAATGAATAAATCCAGATATATATATATATGTTCCGTTGATGGCATAAGCCATCTTGTATATGGCAATATATACAGATCCAGAATATTGAGATGTAAGTAAATCACCCATCAGGGATCTTTTTTATTTACATATGATCGTGCTGATAACGTGTTGTAAAAGAAATGAAGAATAGATGAATAACATAATAAATGAATTGAGAGACACTTGTATTGATATATCTGGAGCTTCAGCTGAACAACCTTTACAAATGAGAATCAGTTGGTTTAGTTTTATGTTTTGGTTGTAATCCCACCTCTGTGTCAGCGTTTTTCTCCCATTGTGGGACTCTGTTCTGGGCTTGTGCTCGAATAGCTTTATTTGTGGAGTCCCAGTTATGGTTGTAACCTTGCCCTGGATCTGGTTTTTCAGGTTTTCAGGTACCTTTCCATCAAAAAAAAAGCCACATATATTATAACATTTCCAACAATTATATCTGCAGCTTAAAATTTATATAGTAATCACGACTCAATAGTTTAAGACAATTTATTTAGTATTATTCATTAAATAAAAGGTGATTTTCATTTTCAGTATTTTATTTTTAGGAAATCGACAACCGTCATTATCACAAAGACGCCAATATATAGGACGAATAAGTTTCTAATTATAAAAACTTAGTGAATTGAATGGCCCATCCATTATAGTAGTTAATTGATTATTTTCCAACCACTTTACTATTTTAATTAAAGTTTTGCGATTGAGATTTTGCTATCTTTTCGAATGATCTAAAACTTTAACTTTAACTTTAACTTTACCGTCAAAAAAAAAAAAAAAAAAAAATGTTAAATTTTTATTTACGAAAACTCAATGAATTGCATGGCCCCTCCATAAAGTAGTTAATCGATAATTTTCCAACCACTTCATTATTTTAAAAGTTTTGATTCAAATTTTGCTATCTATCTTTTCAAATGATATAGAATTACATTATTATATAAATTCAAGGTTTTTTTAGGAAGAAAGAGGACTTAAACCCGCAACCTCGTAATGTATTTTTTTATGAGTTTACTACCGGACCAACCTCATCTTATCATGAAAAGGTTGATGGCTTCGCCCGGGTTCGAACAAGAGACCTTCAATGTTTTCTAATGATATGATCTAAAACTTAAAACAACAATTATGTGACGTTCTTTTATTTATAAAATATAAATTTTTTTCATTTATTTGTTGGGGTGAATTCATAAAGAGTAAAAAAATTTAATTATGGATTTATTGTTTGTAGCAAATTGGAAAGATTTTATTATTTTTATCGCTTTCTTACTCATTTTGGACAAGGTTGCCCCTAAATATGTTGAATTTTTTATTAAAAAAATAATTAAAAAAAAAAACTAAGGAATTTATTATTTTTAATTAATAAAAAAATTTCTTTTTCTACGAACCAATCACTAACACCATTGTTCATCAATATCTTATTATTCAAACTTTAATCTGGAAAGAAATATATATAATCAATCTTCAATCAAACACCATCAATAACTCTGTTTAATAACCCCATTTTTCATGAATCTGGAAAAAAAAAAATTGAAAACCCAGACATGCAACATAGTTGGCTAGAGGCTTGAAGCCGATGAAATTGAGGCACAGTGATGTAGTGGGAAATTCACAAAACAACAACTGATAAAAGAAATGGGATAAATGATTTGGATCCGTAGATTCGTGCACGAATACCGAAAACAAACCCTAATATTAATATATTGATCCGCGCACATATACCAGAATAATAGGCTTCAAATTCGTTGACCTTCGCAAAGGTACCGAAAATGGATAAAAAGATATACTCTCTCTCAAATTTTTATTAATCATCAGAAACTAAAATCCCTATTAGGGTACATCGTCTATAAATAGGAAAATAAAAAAACCTAAAAGAAATCTAAAATAACTAGTAAAACAATAAAATTATCAATTTCCCTATAAAAGAGATAATTGAGGTAACAACGGAAATTAAAAATACTAGAATCCTAAAACATGAAAAACCTATCTAATAAGGAAATAAGATTTGATTTAAAAAAATCAAATCATAAAATATTTAACTACCTAATTAAATATACAATAAAAAGAAACGTAATAATAGATATTAATTACAAGACTATTTTTAAAATAAAAAAGTCTTTAAGAAAATCTCCAATAACATATCCTGCATCATTCTCTCAAGTGTGGAGAAAATTCGTCCTCGAATTTTGACAGCTTTGAGGAACAAATAAGTTGGAGATGCCGTCGAATGATGAAACACGGCAACATTGTAGAAATAATCCTTAAAAATTGAGTTCCTCTCATGCCTCATTCTGGAACAAATCTTCATCGAAAATCGGTGGCTTATCGAAATCAATGATAACAGGTTCCATCACATATTCCTCATCAAAAATTGGCGGCTTATCGAAGTCAACGATGACCAGGTCCGACACATAATCGTCATCGAAAAACAATGAATGGTAGGTGGAAATTTTGTTTCGGGGATTCATGAGAATTATATATATATATATATTTTGGGGGGGGGGTGGCGGGGGCGGGGGGAAGAAATACGGAAGGTGAATATCTAATGGAGAAGTAGTTGGTTATGGTTTGTGGATCGATGAGCCTAGCATAATGGTAGACTCGATGGCTTTGATACCAACTGATGCAGCGGGAAATTCACAAAACACCAATCGATAAAAGAAATGTGATAAACGATTCGGATCCGTTGATTCACGCACGAATACCGGAAACAAACCCTACTATTAATCTGTTGATCCGCGCACGGATACCAGAATAATAGGCTTCAAATTCGTTGATCTTCGCAAAGGTACCGAAAATAGATAAAAAAGAGATACTCTCTCAAATTTTTATTAATCATCAAAAACTAAAATCCCTGTTAGGGTACATCGTCTATAAATAGGAAAATAAAAAAATAAAAAAAAACCTAAAAGAAACCTAAAATAACTAGTAAAGCAATAAAATTATCAATTTCCCTATAAAAGAGATAATTGAGATAACAATGGAATTTAAAAATACTAGAATCCTAAAACATTAAAAACCTATCTAATAAGGAAATAAGATTTGATTTAATAAAATCAAATCATAAAATATTTAACTAACTAATTAAATATACAATAATAATAAACGTAATAATAGATATTAATTGTAAGACTATTTTTAAAATAAAAAGTCTTTAAGAAAATCTCCAATAATATCTCTTGCATCATGCGGCTAGGTGGGCGGTTAGGAGGAACGGCGCTGCCCGTGCCGCCAAGGAGATAAATCGGATGGAGTGAGAGATGGAGATGGAGATGGAGATCTCCATCAGATGGTTGTAGGAGATCTCTCTCCTCACCTTTTTTTTTTCTAAGAATTAAATTGTTCTTTTTAACTATGGTTCCATCAACACCACCATCCATCAGATATGGAGATGGAGCTTCCATTTGATAGAGGTTTGAAGAAATCTAGAAAGATTTCCTCAAAAGCTTTTTAACTTTTTATGAAGAGATCTGGAAATCTATCAAGATCTTTAAAGGTTTTTAAAATTTTATTTTATTTTGTATGAAGAAATCTAGAAATTTTTCTTGATTTCTTCGAATCTCGTTTTAGCTCATTCAGTGTCTCAAACATCATTTTCAGGCCAGACATATATGATAGCTTCAACTCGTTAACAAAAGCATCAACTTGTTAACTAAAGACAAATGGGAGGGTAATATTGTTAGTTCACCCTTAAATGTGATAAGTATAGTTAAATACTTGGATGTGACTAAAAATAAGAAACCGGCCCATAATTTTTTTCGTTAATTTCCTATAATTTTTTCCTCTTATTTATATCTTATCTTCTATCCCATTACATTGGATGGTCGTACAAATGACGTGTGTGGTGAAACTGTAACATGTATAAAAGTAAAAGAAATATAAAACGTGTAATTAAGTAGAAGAAAAAAAAAAGTGTTTTGAGGGATTGGTTGTAGTTTCCCACTTTAACCCTTTTCAGTTTTTTTTTTTTTTTTCTTTTATATATATATATATATACCACTAACAGTGGCGGGGCAGTGGTCTTTTCAATTTTCATTGTCCAACATAAACAATAATTATTTTTTTATTACAATGAAGCATATGCTAAACATTTTATTAATCTCAAGAGATAATAATTGATTGCCGAAGTAGATAATAATATCTCCTTACTTCTATAAGTAGATGGCTTCAACAAGCTTTGAGTTCCACCACAGATCAAACCATGATTTCCAATTTTCTAAGTGACTTATCTCGATTGGTCATTGTTTTCTGGTCATGGTGGTGTGATGGACTCACCCAAAACCCCACCAGCAGAGTCATACCGACCCTTGTGGCTGCAACACTCCTTGCCATTTCTTTGTATGCTTGGTTGATCAAGAAACCATTTACTAGTGTTCCACCATTGCCACCAGGTCCACCAGGCTTGCCTTTGCTTGGAAACCTTCCTTTTCTCGAATCCAATCTTCATCGTTACTTTGCAAAACTCTCTGAAATTTATGGACCGATCATGAAACTTCAACTGGGTAGAAAACTCTGTGTTGTGATAAGCTCACCTTCATTAGCAAAACAGATCCTCAAAGACTACGATGTAATTTTCGCCAACCATGACCCTACAGTAGCTGCAATAGCCAGCACATATGGCGGAATTGACATACTGTGGAGCCCTAGTCATGACCCCGAGTGGCGCAAGTTGCGTAAGATTTTCGTTCAGGAAATGATAAGCAAACCAAGCCTTGATGCTTGTTATGCACTTCGCCGACAAGAAGTACGGAAAATGGTGAAGGATGTGTATTCAAAGGTTGGTTCCAGCATCAATATTGGGGAGCAAATGTTCATAACCATACTCAATGTGATAATGAGCATGTCTTGGGGCAGTTCATGGAATGGAGAGAATAGAAGCAGAGTTGGGATTCAGTTTAGGCAAGTGGTGGATGAATTTATTGAATTGTGGGGAGCACCAAACATTTCTGATATTTTCCCTGTCCTTGCTCGGTTTGATTTACAAGGAATTGAATCGAAAATGAAGAAGCTTTCATCGTGGTTCGATAGGATTTTTGAGTCCTTGATTGATAGTCGAACAAAAGATCATCAAGCCAGTGGAGAGAATAAGGACTTGCTTGAGATCTTGTTGGACCTGATGCAGCAGGGGGATGATAAAACATCACTATCCATGAACCAAGTCAAGGCTTTGCTTCTGGTACGTACATATATCAATCCCTCTTTTTCTTTCTTTTATTCCCACTCAAAAGGGTGTTGGATACTTGAGCACGCTTAACTATTGAGTTCTTTAATAAAGGTTAACATGTACTTACAAAAAAAACCAATTGGTGACTAGAGAATCGATATTAAACCTTTTATTTCATACATCTATAGTTCAGAGGGTGATCGCTGCCCACGATTATAAGGCCAACAATAGGTTCTAAATTAATTTATTAGTTTCTTTTCCCCTGTAAATAAAATCGTAAATTTTGATTTATTTATCAACAGGACCTTTTTCTTGGGGGGACACTTTCATCATCAACAACAATGGAGTGGATGATGGCAGAATTGCTACAACATCCAGAAACAATGGAAAAAGCCTGCAAGGAACTGGAGGAAGTAGTCGGCAAAGACAACATTGTGGAAGAATTTCATATCTCAAAACTACATCACTTGGATGCAATACTAAAAGAGACATTAAGATTGCACCCAGCAACGCCACTATTAATCCCAAGAAGTCCTTGTACAACACAGACTATCTCTGAATACACCATCCCGAAGGGGTCAAGAGTTTTCCTTAACATTTGGGCGATGCAAAGAGACCCTGAGGCATGGGAAAATCCACTGGAGTTCCAACCTGAGAGATTCCTGAGAGATGCTGAAAAAGGTGACTATCAAGGAAACAATTACAATTTTCTTCCATTTGGTTCAGGGAGGAGGATTTGTCCTGGAATTCCTCTGGCAGAGAAAATGCTCCTTTATGTTGTGTCTACCTTCTTGCATTCTTTTGAATGGAATTTACCACATGGAACAACACTAGATTTATCTGAGAAGTTTGGACTTGTTACGAAGATGCAAGAACCACTTATTGCCATACCAATTGCAAAGTACTCTTCTCCCGAGCACTATCTGTGACATTCAGGATTAAGTTTCAGTTCGCTTAACTCAGCAGATGTTTTTTGGGTCAATAGGGTGACCGACGCTTATGTGAAACCGATGATCCAAAGTAAATATGTGAGAATAAAGACACATGCATAAAGTCCAAAGTAGACAATATTCACTTAGTAGGCCTTAATAAGTGAAGTCTCATCACCCTCATCCATCTGAAGAAATCTATATTTTTTATTGTATTGGATTCTAATAGTTGGTGAAGTATCCGTCACTCTCATTCGTCTGGAATAATCTATGTTCTTTGTTTTATTATCATCATCCACCATACTTTATGGTTTGTCTTGTGTTGTAATGTGATTAACGTCCGATTGTGTGTATTTCTTTTTTTTTTTTGAATATCGATTGTGTGTATTTCTAAAGTGTTTAAATATTATTGTTAAGTCATTTTTTAACAGGTTAAACTTTTCAGTTGATTGGTTAATTACTAACATGGTATCAGAGTTTGGTTTGATCCCAGAATTTGGACTTGGGCCTTGTGGCAAGCAAAGACATACATGTGTTGGGGCTAAGATGGGATTCAATGCCGGCCTTGAGGCGGGTCAACTAGGGGCACCCGCCCAAGGCCCGTTTTTTATTTTTATTTTTGTGTTTAGTGCTTACATATTTGGACTTTAATAAATAAAGGGTCCAAAAATGATCCAAATTTATTGTAATTTTCAAACTTCATATAATTATATCAAATTTGAGCCCCAAATAAGAACAAACATGTGAAAATCAACTTATTATATAAAGATTGGGCTCAATATGGATTTTCATCATAATTATTAAAAGCAAATGAGTAACTCTATTTGCACCCTTGAAAATTTGTATTTAATCCCTTTTTGCATGTACACCTCGTTAAGAGTTTTTAAAAAATTATATTTTGTAAGCAGACCCCAAACATTACCAAATATACCCTTTATTTTATTTATTTTTTAAAATTCTAAAAAAATTGAAATAAAATAAAATGAAAAAGGAGGAGGTCTCCTCCCTTTTCATTTTCTAAGCAAATTCGTCTCTCCTCGCTATTTCTTTGACTGGAAACTGTCATGCATATCTATTTATTTTTGGTGAATATTATAGCTTTAAATATTTATTTTGTTTTAAAATTTTAGAGTTACTAAGATTTTTAGTTAATGTGATTTTAGGAGTAATCTAATTTTAAATTTACAAAGTAAAGATATTGTTATATGAATTTCATTAATTTTTCAGAACATTATATTAGTATATTTCGAATGAATCAAACTTATATAATAATATAAGAACATTGTATATTAAATTATTATTTTTTTCAACAATGAAAATTATCCAAACATCATTTCACATTAGGATGAAAAATGAATTTTTAACAAACTTCATGCATGTCTAAATTGAAATAGAGATTATTGTTGTCATTAATAAATAAAAAAATCGCAGGATACAATTTAATTTGTGTTTGTATTTGTAATTTTTGTTTCTCTTATAATTTGTTTTGACTTTTTAAAAATAAAATAAAATCTGATAACATACTTATTTAGAATGTACATTTTACGGGAACGTCTAATTATATCCTTCTAAACAGGTGATGTCGATGTTCGGTAAAAAAAAATATAACCTACCCTGGTTTTCTATCTTGGTTACGTCTCTGGTGGCAAGCCCATTGGTCTTTCACGTGAAGGGGTCTTTCTGCTATTGGAAGGTCACGTTTGGCGAAAATTGGATCTTGGTCTTTGAGAGCTTGTTTTGCTAATGAAGGTGAGCTTATCACAACACCAACTTTACTACCCAGTTGAGTTTTGCAAAGCAACAATAAAAATCGGTTTCAAGAAAAGAAAGGTTGCCTAGCAAGGGCAAGCCCGGTGGCAATGGTGGAACACTTGTAAATGGTTTCTTGATCAACCAAAGCATACAAAGAAATGACAAGGAGTGTTGTAGCCATAAGGGTTGGTATTGTAAGCAATATGCAATTTAAACATATAATACGTATTAAATACATAAGCATGAAAGTGTACCTAAATTTTTAGAATTCATGATAGCACGATAATCTGAAAAAGAACACGAACCTCCAAAGATTAATAGGAAGTCTTATATTCTCTTCTCACCTTACCCAGACTGCCTAATCGGAAGACAATTATGTAATACACCATAAGTGAGAGTAAGGACCCCCTATAAATAGTATAACTTGCTAGAATCTTAACCCATAAAAGATTCTCAACCCTAATGGGATGGCTGGTCCCCAAAAGAATACTAGGCCTACACATATGCAATGGATCATACCATATCCTACATATATAGTGTAGCTAAGGTGCACCAAGTCCAATGGATCACAACCAAAAATGCTCTATCCGATCAACTCACTCTTACTTAAGCATTCCAATCAATTCAGTTTTCATAAACTCAAAATATAATGTCATATGTTGCTCACAATTTTATAAAAATCTTACATTCTCCCACTTTTGCTACATAAGCATTATCAATTTATATTTATTAATTCATTTTAGAAAACGACACTCCCAATTGACAAATAATTACACGTGGTCACTAAATAGAATGTTAAAGAGAGTAACACCTTATAACCTTCCCCTTAGTCCAATAGAACCATAAGTATCCAATTACATAAATCATTACATCTTTAATCGACATAAGACTATATGCAATCAAAATACCCTCAGCTCTATCTACCCGGGTAATAATGGTATGTATGTGTGGTATGGAAATTACATACAAATTTGAACATCATGCCTATTTCCATGCAGGTCCACTTTCACTTTATACGAAGCATCTTAAGACGAGCAAACTTAATGTCTTAAGCATCTTACACTCATTGGTCAAACCTTCGAACCATGAATTAATCCTCCCTTAAGATAGGAAAATCCTTATGTCATAAGTACTATTCACTCATCAGTCAAAACCTTTATACCTTATGAGTGAACTGCCTCCTAAAAGCTAAAAGCTTTGATATTTTCTGCCATAATAAAAAACATACATGCGCGCATATCATGGCAAATAACATACATATACAATGTATAAATATATTCTCAAGAACAAATAAACAAAACTTTATTAAACAAAAACTACAGTTAATTTACAAAAAGATAACTCCCACTAACCAAACACATCATAACTATCTACCAACCCCATAAGGGTAACATGCCCCTTAAAAACCTTCGAAGATAGTCATTTGGTTAGGGGATCAGCTATCATCTCTTCTATGGCAATATGATTTATAAAAGTCTGCAACCCTTGAAAATTCTATCTAACTATAAGATACTTGATCTCAATATGTTTAGATCCAGAAGACCTTTTATTGTTCTTAGAGAAAGATACTATATATTACGGAATTGTCACAATAGATTGTCAATGGCTTAGAAATCGAATCCTCAATCTGTAACCCTAAAATGAAATTATACAACGAAATTGCTTGAATAGTTGTCTCATAACATGCCACAAATGCATCTTGTGGAGTAGATGAAGTTGTAAATGTCTGTTTGACACTCTTCCACGATATGGCTCCACCAGCCAATATAAACACAAAACCTGAAGTGGATTTGAGATCATCTGAACAACTAGCAAAATCTATATCTACATAGCCAACAACTTCCAATAGGTCTGAACAACTATACGTGAGCATGCAATCCTTTGTTCACAGCAGAAAAAAACCATGATAAAGAACAAATCCTTTATTAGTGAATTCAAAACGATAACCACTAACATCCAACCTAGAAATGAAAATCAAATTACATATGAGAGAAGGAACAAAAGTCACATCAACTAAATCTAAAAACTTTCCCAAAGCTAAAGGTAATCTAACAACTCCTATTTTTTTTGAACAGAATCTAACAACTCCTATAAACTCAACTAAAACCTTCTCTCCATTTCCCATGTAAACGATGGCTTTTCTATCCCTCGGTTTCCTTTGAAGCCCTATAAGGAATTTGTAACATGAATAGTAGCTCTAGAATCAACCCACCAACAATTCAAAGGGACACCAACAAAATTAGATTTGAAACATACGAGATCTAAATGGGTACCTTCTATGTGATTCTTAAACTTGAAGCAATCCTTCTTCAAATGGCCATTTTTGCAACGCCAAAAACATTTACCTTTGATGTCCTCACTATTTGCCTTAAGGAAATGATGTTTATATTTTTTTACCCCCACTGAACTTTAATAACAATGATAATAATAATAATAATAATAATAATAATAATAATAATAATAATAATAATAATATACAATAATAAAATATTTAATAATAATAATAATATTGATGTTTAATAATAATTTTAAATTTAATACATAAATAATATAATTTTATTGTAATATTAAATTTAAATTAAAATTAAATTAATATTATGCAAATTTAGTTAAATAAAAATAAAAAATAAAAAATTATTCCAATATTATATATCTAAAAATTATATAAGTTAAATAAAATATTAAAAATAATTGTCAAATATTATTGATATTTGTTACATGAATGATAATTTATGTAATAAAAATATTAATTATATATTAATTATTATTTTTAAATAAAACATAAATATATATTTTATAATATATATTTTTATTCTAAAAATATATCAATTTATTAGTTAATAAAATATTGAGGAACAAAAATCACATCTAAACATCGTATAACTTAATACAGTCTAATACAAAATATCACTAAACACATAATTATATAAGAATAATACAATCTAATACAATACAATACAATCCAACATAATCCAATATATACAATCCAGTACAATACAATACAACGTATCAAACGAGCCCTTATTGCATTATAATGCAACACAAAATATAAAGTAGAAGCATTGTTTTAATACAGCAAAGAAGATGCAGATTTTGCAACATATCAATAACCCTTCATTAACAAGCTAGTATACTGGATCTGTAACTATACAGGTAATTTACAAGGGAGATCTTATCCATTTTAAATATTTTTAGCTTTTATTTTTTAAAACTCCTCATTTATTTGTACCAGTTGGAATTCAATCTAATGGCTCTGAATTACTGGTTACAGTCCTTGTATACTAGCGTAACCCCTAATAGTAATGCTCAAGGGAAGACAAATTTGGGTGAGGCTCTGGGATTAAGTGAAACGGATGTTGCTGAACACCTTAGTACATTGAAATCCCAAATGTTCAAGGTTTTTTCTATTTATGAGAATAGGTACAGCGACGGAATAGTGGAACCGACGCCTCCTCAGCAACAACAATCCCAACAACAATCGAAGCTCATGAGGATTATTTTGAACAAGGCCATAACTTCTCGCGCTTTAGGAAGTTCAAGTTCGAGTCAAAGTTAAAGTCAAGGTCAACGAAAACACGTGGAGTTGAACAGATATCTGAGTACAAAGTATTCCATCACGGAGAACGATGATTTCACAAGCAACGATCTTCTAAAATGGTGGCGGAACAAGAGAAATAGCTTCCCCATTCTATCTAGATTAGCATGTGACGTCCTTGCTATCCCGGTTTCAACAGTTTCATCGGAGCAGGTGTTCAGCACGGCCAGATGAATACTAGAAGAAATAAGATGTTCATTGGCCCCTGATGCGGTGGAAGCTTTGACATGCCTTAAGGATTGGCAAAATGCAAGTTTGAGATGACAACATCAACTGGACAACGAAGAACTCATGGATGATTTCTCCAGTATGACCATCGAAGAGAGTTTCGGTAGTAACCAGCAGGCGAGTTGATGTAATTGTAAATACTTAATTTTTTTTTTTTTCCGATTGCACTCTTTTTCCCTTACCAAGTTTTTATCTCATTGGGTTTTTCTTGGTAAGGTTTTTAATGAGGTAATCATGATTTGTAATTTATACTTTTTACCACAAATTTAATACGAAATTACAAAAATATTATTCATCGAAAACTAATTAAGTGTTGTATGAAAAGAAAATTGTTATATTTCATGTTAAAATTATTGCATTAATAATTACACAAAATTATTCTAATTTATAAAAATTAATATTGTATAAATAAAATGTTTAAAAATTTTAAAAAAAATTTGAAGCCCGTTGGGCCCGGCCCGTTAAGGCCTTAAAGGATCGCCCTGGCACGCCCCGGCACAAGCCACATGCCCAGGCCAAGCCCACCCTCCCCCCAAATAGGTCGGCCTCGCATGACCTATCTCCCTAACAAGCCATGCCTAGCACGGCCTATTACGATAACGGGGTAATGAGCCGGATCGCCCTGTTTTGACACCACCATTAATAACAATGATTATAATATTAATAATAATATACAATAATAAAATATTTAATAATAATGATGTTTAATAATAATTTTAATTTTAATACATAAATAATATAATTTTATTGTAATATTGAATTTAAATTTAAATTAAATTAATATTATGTAAATTCAATTAATTGAAAATATATAATAAAAATTTATATATCTAAAAATTATATAAGTTAAATAAAATATTAAAAATAATTGTCAAAAGTTATTGATATTTGTTACATGAATGATAATTTATGTAATAAAAATATTAATTATAAATTAATTATTATTTTTAAAATAAAATATAAATATATATTTTATAATATATATTTTTATTCTAAAAATATATCAATTTTATTAGTTAATAAAATATTGAGGAACCAAATATCACATCCAAGCATCGTATAAGTATAAGAATAATACAGTCTAATGCAATACAATACAATCCAACATAGTCCAATACAATCCAGTACAGTACAATACAATACAACGTACAAACAATCCAACATATTGCATTATAACGCAACACAAAATATAAAGTAGAAGCATTGTTTTAATACAGCAAAGAAGATATAGATTTTGCAACAAATCAATAAGCCTTCATTAACTATCAGCTAGTATACTGAATCTGTAACTATACAAGTAGTTTACAAGGGAGATCATATCCATTTTAAATATTTTTAGCTTTTATTTTTTAAAACTCCTCACTTATTTGAACCATATGGAATTCAATCTATGATAATTTTTGGAAGGGCTAATCACACTCAAGAAGACTTCTCCCAACAACTGTTAGGTAGTGAGAGGTATAACAAAATAAAGATAATATTTGGGTGAATTTACTTGACATTTCATTCAACATAAACAAGCCTTTATATAGGCAATTACAGGAAAATAATGACCAACAAATAAGGACCCATGATTACCACTAACTTTAACATGACCCATTAACAGTTACTTGCCTACAAATTATTGCCTACAAATTAATCACACCACTAATTAGAAAATAGCACCATAACCCATCATCCCACTACACCAACAAACTAGCAAGTGGAGATAACTTATTTGACTCAATCTAAAAACTCATGTGATACTAAACTCAAGCACCACTTACACATAATCTCTGCATTAATTTTAACATTCTAATGGCTCTGAATTACTGGTTACAGTCCCTGTAAACTAGCGTAACCCCTAATAGTAATGCTCAAGGGAAGACAACTTGGCTTTTGGTATGGCAATAAGTGGTTCTTTCTTCTTCAAAACAATTCCAAACTTCTCAGATAAATCAAGCTCTGTTCCCTCTGGCAATTTCCATTCAAAAGAATGCAACAATGTAGCCAATACATACATGAGCATTTTCTCTGCCAGAGAAATTCCAGGACAAATCCTCCTCCCAGAACCAAATGGAAGATAATTGAAATCGTTTCCTCTATACTCTCCTTTTCCAGCATCTCTCTTGAATCTCTCAGGTTGGAACTCCAGTGGACTTTCCCATGCCTCAGGGTCCCTCTGCATCGCCCACGCGTTGAAGAAAATTCTGGATCCTTTCGGGATGGTGTATTCGGAGATAGTCTGAGTTGTGCAAGGACTTCTCGGGACTAAAAGTGGCAATGGTGGGCGCAATCGAAATGTCTCTTTTACTATTGCATCCAGATAATGTAGTTTTGATAGATGAAACTCTTCCACAATGTTGTTATTGCCTACCACATGCTCTAATTCTTCACAGGCTTTTCTCATTGTTTCAGGATGTTGGAGCAGTTCTGTCATTGCCCACTCTATTGTTGTTGATGATGTATGTGTTCCTCCGACAACAATGTCCTGTTGGTAAATTTAGAATAGATAAAAGTAATATATTAAATCTGTTTTGGAATCTCACTGGGTCTGAATTCAGGGTGCATTTACTAATTGAACAGAAAATGAAGGGAATTGAGTTCCATAGGAAATGGAATCCGGAAATGAAACTCAACTTCTATGTGGGAGGGGGGATTGAGTACGCTTTTCAGCAGCAACTTAGGTGGTGTTTGGTTTCATTTTTAAAAACATTTTTTTTTATTTAAATAAAAAACAACTTTAAAGATGTTTGGTTAATCATTTTGTAAATTTGTTTTTGAAAATAAAAAACTTTTTAAAAGTTATATAACTAAAAAGTTAAAAACAACTTTTTATTGTTTTTCATCATTTTCAAAACAGTTTTTTTTTTTTTTTTTTTTAAATAAACCATAATTTTTCTCTTCAAACAACTATTTTACCCATTTCAAAAACATTATCAAACACATTTACATTGTTTCCTATTTATTTTTATTTATTTGAAAAGGTAATATATTCAAGAAGAACCCAGGGGGCCAAGGAAACAACACCAGGCAAACAGCTGCCAAACACGCGACCAGGGCACAGAGAAAACGCCCAACACAACGAGACACAACCAACACAGCTCAAATCAAAACAGGGCAACAAAACAGAGTCAAAAGCAAAACCCCACAAACCAAACAAGCAGCGCAGAAAAGGAACAGCAAAAGGCAAAACAAAACAAACAGACACCCCTGCAACCATCAGTCTAAACACCACTCAACGGAATCAGCCTGAGAATCATCAGCCCTCTTCGCTAAGCTATTCAAACATGTTTGCATTTTTAAAAACATCATTTTTATAATATGACTTTTATTTTTAAAATAGTTTTCAAAAACATCATTTTAAAAACAATATTAAACGCGCCAATTTTTGATTTGTGTGTGGGGTTCACAAAGCTTGATTCCTGACCGTTTCAAGGCATGTTTACTAATCGGACTGAAAATGAAAGAGAATTGAGTTCCATTTGAAATGGAATCCGAAAATGAAACTCAACTCCTTAGTGGTAGAGGGGAGTTAAGTACCCTTTTTAAGCATAAACTTAATTTCTGATTTGTATGTGGGGTTCAAAAAACTTGATTCTCGACTGTTTTTAATACAAACTGAAACCATAAAACAGGAATTAAGTTCACTTCCCCTCATTAGGATTCTAGATTAGTAAACGGCCCTCAAATTACGATAAAAGAAAGGAAAATGAGGATTGATAACTACATACCATAAGTAAAGCCTTCACTTGGTTCATGGACAGTGAGGATTTACCATCTCCATTCTGTTTCAGCTCCAACAAGATCTCCAAAATGTCCTTGCGTGCTTTCCCTTCCTTCTTCTCTCCACAGTCTTGACGATCTTTCGCTCTACCATCAATCAAGGACTCAAAAATCCTATCGAACCATGACAATAGCTTCTTCGTTTTCGATTCAACTCCTTGCAAATCAAAACGAGCAAGGGCAGGGAAAAGATCAGAGATGTTTGGTGCTCCCAACAAGTCAACAACTTCCTCCACCACTTGCCTAAACTGAATCCCAACTCTGATTCTATCTTCTCCATGCAATGAACCACCCCATGACATATTCATTATCACATTGAGTATTGTTATGAACATTTGGTCCCCAATATTGATAGCTGAACCAACCTTTGCATACACTTCCTTCACCATCTCTCGCACTTCTTGTCGACGGAGTGCATGGCAAGCATCAAGGCTTGTTTTGCTCATCATTTCCTGAACGAAAATCTTACGCAACTTGCGCCACTCAGGGTTATTAGGGCTCCAAGCTATGTCATGTCCACCATATGCAGTGATTACTCCTGCTATTGGAGGGTCGCGGTTAGCGAAAATTGCATCATGGTCTTTGAGGACCTGTTTTGCTAATGAAGGTGAGCTTATCACAACACAAACTTTTCTACCCAATTGAAGTTTCATGATTGGCCCATAAATTTCAGAGAGCTTTGCAAAGTAACGATGGAGATCGGTTTCGAGAAAAGGAAGGTTGCCTAGCAAGGGCAAGCCTGGTGGACCTGGTGGCAATGGTGGAACATGACTTGTAAATGGTTTCTTGATCAACCAAGCAATCAAAGAAATGGAAATGAATGTTACAGCCAAAAGGGTTGGTGGTGTGATTCTGGTGGTGGGATTTTGGGTTAGTCCATCGCACAACCATGACCAGAAAACAAAGATCGACCGAGTCAAGTCACTCAGAAAATTGGGCATGATAATGTTTGATAGGTGCTAGTGTGCTACTCAAAGCTTGTTGAAGTTATGTACTTATATATAGAGCCAACTAAGAAGATGGTAATAATCAATTATTGTATCTTAACCTATTATGCATTGCAATTTTGATGTAATTATTTATTGTTTCTACTAATAACAGGAAATGGTACTATCTAGTTTAGTGGGTAATATTTCTTATTTTATAAAGATTGTTTGGTTTGAACACGGCACAAACTAGTCCATTATGATGGAAAAACAAAATAAGTATTGTTAAAGATTTGGTGGTTTTTTTTTAAAGAAAAAAATTGACACCGAATAAGTTAGACAAATACATTTAACTGTCGAGATCAAGCACTATATGCATCACCTTTCTCAACATACTTATAAAATGCACATGATGTGACTCTTACCTCTCGCCACTAACATGGAAGGGAAGATGCAGGGATGAAGCCAGAAATTTAGTTTTAAAGGGGCTAACACAAAAATTAATATTCAATGTCACGCAAAACAAATTTATGAATATTTGAGAAATAAATTGTTAAAAAAAAATGTGATACCCTTTGTCATAAAGGTAGTGTCACAAAAAAATATATTAATTTTGAGAATTAAAATGTAACTTATTGCTCTTTTATATCTCGAAAATCATCTGGAACAATTTTTTTTTTTTTTTTTTTCTGTAATTAGCAAACAATGTAGAGTAAAACTTAAAGAATTGTATCAAGATACAATAAATATTATAGAATAAGATAGTAAGCCTTCAATATTTACTTAGCTTTTTATTGTGAAAATATATTAAATAATAATGTATACTAGACAAAACAATAATGTATGAATAATAGGAAATTATTTATTATTATTATTTTTTGATTGGAAATTTAAATCATATATGAAAGGAAAAAAGATTGATTTTGTATCCTACAATCATGGGCAATAAAATAGGAAAGATATTTAACAATTAATTTATATTATTAAAATAATAGGATGAATCAATTTAATATTATCATCTATGTAAAATTAATATTATCACCTATTGATCAATACATACACGAAGAATTCTTCATGAAAACCTCTTCATCTCCCATGTGTATGTGTTTATGCTTATATATATATATATATATTACAATGCATGTAATCAAATGTTTAAGGACTTTTACGATTCATGAAATTTTTCAATAAGGACTTTTACAATGCACATTTTAAGTACCTTTTGATAAAATTGTATGTAATCAAATGTTTTTCAATGAAATTTTTTCTATAGATGGTTAAAACATTAAAATACATTTATAGAATAAAATTTAAAAAAATTTGGGAATACATTAAATCCACAATGTAACCCTTTTAATTAAAAGAGCCATGGAGCTGTGCTACTCCAAGCCTAACCTCCACAACAGAGACATTATCATCTCTAGTAACTCGAAGTCGGCGGTCTCTTGGGTGAATGGTGGTGACTTCGGTTGCCTGAAACACGTTGATGTTATTTATGAAATCTGCTGCCTTTTGAAGTTGATGGTGAAGACAGTGGTGATCCACGATTCTAGAGTTTTCAATGTTTTTGCGGATACTTTAGCAAAGCGGGGTCCAGTTCGCAGACTGAAGGGTGCCTTGTGATTGTTTTGCGCTGTGCGGCCTGTTTTTGCTTTTTTGGTTGCTCGTTTTTTCTGTTTGGGGTTGGTTTGCTCTGCTTCTGTTGTCTTTAGGGGGTTTTGGTTTGTTTTGTGGGGTTTTTTGGTTTGGGCTCTCTCTGCCTTGTGTGTTTTGTGCCAGTTGTTGCTGCTGCTATTTTTTTGTTGTTCATTAAAAAAAAGAAAAAAAAAATTAAGAGTTGCAAAATGTCAATTAAAACTCCCGACATAGAAGTTCTATTCACACTAGTAACATCCAAATTAAGATTTGTAAATGTTTACAAAATGTCAAATTAATCATTAATTCATAAATACTAATTAGTAATTAGACCTATTTTTCTCACTAGACCTATAAACACTTTTTTTAGTAACGGAAAATTGCAACAAAATACCCCTAACATTTGATGAAAATGCAACCATATCGAACTTTTACCAAAATTACAATAAAATACCCTTGACTTTCCTTTGACCGTTAAAATTAACGGATGCCAAAATTTTAGAAGGGTAATAATGTCAATTTCACTTTAAAAAAAATTGGAAAATTTGAATTTCTAGATTTGGGTGGGGAATGTTTGGGTTCCTAAATCTCATCAAATCATTACTTAAAAAAGAAATTTTTTTGAAGGAATATTTTTAAAGAAAAGAAATATAGGAAAAAAAATAAAGGAACTTTTTTTAGAGATCTGAACTCCATCAGCAACAATTGAAGTAAAATAAAACTAAAGAAATTTGGGGGAGGAGAAAGAAGAGCTGGGTTTCCAGATATCACCAACAAAAGAAACAAATTGAAAGATTTTTTTTTATTTTTTTTTTAAAGAAAAACAAAATATATAAAGAAAATAATAAAGAATCTTTTTTGGGAGATCTTGGATGTTGGATCTCCATCATCATCGTCAATTGAAGAAACAAAATGAAGAAAAAAAGAATAATGAATTTGTTTTTGGATGGGAAAAGACATTTTTTTAATTGTTCAAATCAAGAGTAAATTTACCACCGTTCAATGTGTTGGCAAATGACGTTCATTTAGTCCAAAAATGTTTTAGGTTTGAGTCACTACACTGTATGTTCATAAAAAAATTAAAAATAAAATAAAGAGTAAATTTTCAAAAAGAAAAAAAAAAGATTTGATGTTTGAACTCTTTTTCAAAACAGCGTGGACTCCACCACTAAATGAACAATTATTCTAATTTTCATTTTAACAAATAATGTTAATAATTTCCTCTGAAATTATTTGTAAAGGGATCGGATATGTGGAATTTTGGCACACAGACCAGTTATCTGTCCACACAACAATTTCTTTGATGATGATTATGAGTGATCTGTTCTTCAAGGTGTCCACATTTCTTGTCTAATGTTTGGAGTCCCACCAGGATACCATTTTTCATGTGATCTTTTATGAAATTAATAATTTTGAAAAATACAGTGATTTAATAGGGGATGGAAGTTTCCTTTGTAATTTGTCTAAAAATACAGTGAAAAATACTCTGCTTCTTTAAAAAAAAAAAAAATATAGTTTCAGGTTTTATATAACATAACAAGAATGGAAAATTGTACTTTTAAAAATTATCCAAGAAAAAAAATAATAATAGAACACCATGAGAGAACAAAAAATGGATAATTGAACAGAGAGACAAATTCCTGAATGTTAACGAATCCTGAGAACATTAGATTAAATTATCAATAAATTAATGTAAAGAAATCAAGAACGCCTTCAATCTTCATCATTAATTAAGATGAAAAAGCATGTTGATGCATGCTGCCTGCCACTAACTTAATTAGCTCTTAAAATAAAATTTGTTTGTGTTCTCACACAATAATTGTTTTGGATTTCATTGTGGATTAATGAAAAAAATGCTTGAACTTCAAAACCCTAAAAATCAAATGTCGGGTTCTTCTTTAATCTTGAAGACTAAGTGCTCATTTGGTTAAGCTTTCTACTGCCCTCAAAAGGTTTACTAACATCTATTTTAGTTTTTTTAAAGTTGTTTGGTTAGGTTTTTGAGGTTGTCTATTTTTAATTGAGGGCTGGTAAAGTTTAAACCCCTATTATGCAAAAGCTCATGGGAAGGTGCTTCTCCAAATAGATTTTTTTTTTTTTTTTTAAATGTCTATCAATTTTTTTGTTTTTTTTCTCATAAACTCTATTTCTAATAGATCTACTGCAAATAAATCTTGTACTAATAGAAGTTTTTCAAAAGCCCAACCAAACAAACCCTAATGCATCGCAATGGTCATAATTGTCTTGGATTTCATTATGAATTAATGTGGCTTGGTGGTGATGAGGGCTAATTCAATTTCCCGAGTCGCCGCCACAAGTGTTGGCCAGTGTATATATAAAGAAAAAAATCATTTGATTTATTTGAAATATTATATTAATGGATATCCACCTACTACCCTATACAATAAAAATTTTGAAAAGGAAAGAAAACATGACTCGAACCCAAAATCTTATTAATGTAGGTGTGTGAGGCATTCAACTAAACCAACTTTTTATTTTTTTAAGTATTACACTATTATATAAATTTTGGATTTTTTTTCGAGGAGGGAAAGACTCGAACCTGCAATCTCATGGTGCAGGTGTGAGAAAGTTTACCACTGGACCAACCTTATCTCATCTCAACTAAACCAACCTTATTAATGAAGAGTAGGGGCATTATAGACCTTTAACCAACCAAACTCAGTCGTCATCCGTTAAATCTAATAGCTGGTGATTGACATGAGGGTAAGTTTCTGTAATTAATACCAAAAGTTGAATATTAAACCTTTATACCATACCTCAGGGTATGTTTGTGCAATTTACCCTTATAGTAATTTGCAAAAGTGATTGAAAAGAGTTGTTGAAGAGTGTCATGAAGATTGCATGGAGCTGCCTTCCATGACTTTTGATGGAGCTGTTTGGAACTGGGGACCAAAGAGAACGCAAATTTCTACTAAATTTTGATCTCCAAATCAAAATTTATTGAAATATTTTCAACAATAAAAACTAATAAAGTTGGATTTAATTAACCCAAAATTGCCAGTATTATACATTGATTAATATTTAATAATTCTTTTGTCTACGAATATATCTATTGACTATTGTCAATTTGTTATCTTCTTATGATTTTCAAAATTGATGACTTGTGTTGTCGGAAGAAAGAGCAAATAACATTTTTCACAGCCAATAGGGGTGTATCTCAGCATATAGATGGATAAGTTTGGGATTTTGGTAAATGACTCATAGGTCAGCGGCTTTAATCATACCAATAACGAAAATTTTCAAAAAATACATGATTTCGAATTAATAGATATTGTCAAAAATAAGATAATCACATTTTTCACCAGGAATGAAAATGTGAAACGCTTTATTATTGAAATATATATGTTTCCTTTGTTTTCGTTTTTTCTATTCAAGAGGGGCCATTGTCGTGGGACCGGCAACCATGTCATTGGTTTTTTTTTTTTTTTTTTTTTTTTTTTATAATTTTTTTTTTTTAAATTTAGAGAAGGGAGATTCGAATAAGTACAAGGTGATGTTGTATGACTTTAACTTTATTGAGATATGTAACGCCAAAACCACGAGGCTATTGCCGTGGACCGTACAATGTTTTTGCTTTTTTTTTTTTTTTTCTTTTTTTGAAGGAAATGTTTTTGCTTTAAAGTTCACGTTTTTAACCGATATATACTGAATTGTTTACTTGTTTATACAGAGGCCCTCCCCCACCGCATTATTGAATTTAATATAGCCACAAAACAAGCACCAATGAGTGTCGTATAAAAAATAATTCCTTAACAATATCAAATCTCAAAAAACGTTATTAAATATCGGAAAGACAAATATTAAAAGTCATTGATATTTTAAAATCATTAAAAATTATTGAGATTTTGAATACCTCATAATTTTTATAAACTATTAAAAAGTCTTGATTGAATACTGTATTTTAAAATCATTGAAAGTTATTGAGATTATGAATACCTCATAACTTTCATAGACTATTAAAATGTCTTGATTGAATACTACATAACTTTTAAAGATAAAAGTCTGTCCTCATGATTTTTATAGAGTCGTTAAAAGTTTACATTGAATAAACTTAAACTTTTTAATTCCATAAAAGTCATTAAAAGTCTTTTAAAATTCCAATTGAATACACCCTCCTAAGTTCACGTTGTACGACTTTAACTTTATTGAGTGTGGCACCAATACCATGAGGTGTGTACCGCACAATGTTTTTACTTTTAAGTTCACGTTTTTAACCGATATATACTGAATATTGTTTACTGGTTAATACAGGTCCATCCCCAACCCACCACATTACTAAATTTAATATTGCCACTAATGAGTGTTATATAAAAAATAATTCCTTAACAATATCAAACCTCAAAAACCTTCTTTAAATATTTCAAAGTTTATTCTATTGACATGTGAATACAAATTGAAGTTTACACTATTGCTTTTGTTCTTATAATATGTTGAAAAGAAGTTTTCGAACCACGTTTCACTGAATGCATGTTACTGTACTTATTTTCATCATAACAAATTGTTTGTCATAAGCATATTTGAAAGAAAAAAAAAATGAATAACAAAAACCAGACTTCAAGTTTCATAAAATTTATCAAGAGAGGTAAACCTCCCTGCTTTGGAGGTCTCTGTCCATTGCTAAACTAGGTAGGTACCTATGAAAGGTACCCATTGGGATCGAATTCGAAGAAGAAAGCAATTGAAAGGTAGAAAAAAGAATAGGAGAAAGCTCAATTTCTTGGTTCAGTCACTGAAAAATGCTCACTAAGAGCCATTGGCATCAAGAGTTCGCATTAAATACAAGGTAAAATCTTATCTGTTGCTATCGATTTAATCTCCGGTACTTCTACATTACTTGTCTAATAACACAAACAAATAAAGAAGGTTGAAAAGGCAAGTTGATTAAAAAGCTGACTCTGATTTTGCCATCTCGATCCTCTGATGGAGTATTCAGTATTGTTACATATACAGCGCAATACTATAGGCCAGGATAATGATGAGGGGGTTGCCACGAGCAACGATTGAAAATGTGTGTAATAGCCAAAGGCTCAATGTTAGCTGCTGTCATTGTCACATTCCATCTCTTCCGCATCCTCAAAGCATTGATCATTGATTTGAAGCTGCAAGGTATACAGTATGAGATCAATTGGACATGCCATGAAAGGTGTCAAACAAAACATGCAAAGCTAAAAAATATGCTCCGACATATTCCATCTAGGAAGAAGAAGATATTCACACAAGAAGAAACCACTACCCTAACGCTGACAGTTTGGAGAAGATACTTTAACATGCATTGAAACAGTATTCAATGTTCATGTGCTACACATCACAATACCTAGGTTACAATATTAAATGCACCTTGGTAGATAATCCTTGGAAACTATTTGACGAAAGAACTTTAACTCAATTTAGAGAAAAATAAAAGTATTTAAAAACATAGTATCCTGCATTTTAATTTCAATGAAGATCATAATTATCTGTCATTTGCTATCTAGAATTCTAAGGTATTAAGGTGTTGCTTCAAACTTCTAAAAAGGTTCGGAGATCTTGAAATCAATTGTCTAAATCTTCTTCTACATTAGGATACACAACCAAGCTCTTATAAATATTCGCTGAATAAGCTCTTATAAATATAAACCCGCCTCCTGTTCTAACAATTCATTCTCTGAAATCTGAATATAAGACTATAAATTATTCCCATATGAAATTTGAATTTTATTATCCATAGTTCACTCGGCTAGAATTATTCTTTTTTCTTTTCTTTTTTTGATAACCCAGAAATCCCCCAAAAAACCCCCCGCTTGAATTATTCTTTCATATGACAGAACATACTTTGGAACTAAGCTGACGTTAACTGGTAAGAGAGCTCTGAAATTTCTTGTCGGTTACTACCACACAAAAGAGGTTTATGAATATTGATTAAATGCTTTCCAAAAAAAAAAAAAAATAGGATAAACTTTGCAGATATCAAACGACCTCTCTTCCAATTATCTTGACATGAAAGTTACAGGGTTAATAAAGTAATTAACTATGTAAATAGATTTAAATGTCTGAGTTAATGTACTTGCATCTTATTAGAGATTCAAATTTTGTATTGTCACCTTATAAATAAAGGTGTAAAAACCACTGAATTGTGATGCATTAAAATACATAACAAATAACACAAGACATTAGATTTGAGAACTATGAACATGAAGGAACTAGTAGAATGGACATTCGTAGGCCTACCTGAAGCACACTATTAGCTAGGTCATGATCACCATTTGAATGACCAATTAAATTTGGCAGATCCTGGAAAAAGTGCCATCCTGAATCTGCTCCAACTGGAAATTAAATGCCAGTTATTAAGAAACACAAGGATAGGACATATATGCATGTAAAAGAACATATTTACTCATAAGTCAAAAAGCAACATTGTAGGTCTACCCCATACCTGTAGCCTCATTTTCAATCTGATCAGCACTGAAAATCCAATTATGCCCTTCTTCTTCCTCTAAAGAAGGCGTAAGAAAACATGGAATCAGTTTATTGCTAATGGAGCAAACATATTAATGTAATACAGTAATATCAAGTATAGAATCTTGCAACAAATCCGTTCAACTACAAACAGAAAAATAAAACTCACCTTCAATAGGTTCGGGATTGAGCTCAGCACACTCACAGAATATCTCAAATAGAGTATCCACTGCCACACCATTAAATCAAGGCCATGGTTAATAATTACAATCAATAAAGAAGTAATATGCAAGCATAAAATTAATCTTTCCATAGACAAGGTCAAAAAAACTACACTGGCTAGAGTCTGAAGGAATAAGCCTCATCTCTGTGACCTTTGATAAGTCTAACACGCCATCAGATTCTGAATCTGACCCCTCCGACTCATCATTATCACCATCTTCAACCTCAATCTTTTAAATAAAAGAAATAACATTTATCAGAAACACTGCAGACCTAATACAGAAAAACAGAATAGAAAACATAGTGATAAAACAACAAAAACCACCTATAACTACATAAGACACCGCTGATGCAACACATACATGAAAACAAGAAATTCTTCATACATATAAATTGTAAACATAGATAAAAGTGCCTAATTAATTTCGAATCTGAAAAATAATATACTATCAAGGTAAAATTTTAAATTCATATTCGGGTTTACAGGAAGTTAAACGAATAATACAATTCAAGCTACATAGATGTGTACCTGAGTATAAATACAAGGAGAGTGATAGGCCTCCGGGTCCCTTGACACGGCGTGAAGTGACAGAGACAAGAAATCAACAGCTTACCCTTTAGCCCTATCGACATCGCTCAACCAAACCACCTGCCTGCAAAATCCCACCACCACATTTCAACAATCAATTCATATTTTTCGCAAACATTTCTCTTCTTTTTTTCTATTCTGTTCTGTTCAACTATAAAACCTCAATCAGTCACCACAACATTGCAAATTGAGTACTTTGAACTCTAAAAACAAATAAATAAAACACACGTTATAGTATCTAAACAAAACAAAAAGAAAAATTATAGATAGAGTACTTGGAGGTGATGTAGAGGGTGCCAGGGGACTCGAGAGAGAGCGATTTGCGAGAGCAATGGAGACGGAAGGCTGGACGCGCATGAGCTCCTCCCCGTTGTTGACGTCGAGAATTGGTTCTTCGGCACCGTCGCCGGTTCTCTGGGTGAATTGTCGAAGTCCTAGCACCATTTTTTTTTTTTTTTTGTTCAAAACCCTAATTTCACTTCACTGTAGTTGGTTGCTTTCAGGTTTTTTCTGGGGTTTTTGGTTTTGCGGTGGGCGCGCAAGTTTAGTCAAAAATATAATAGAACCCGACCCGAGTCAGACAATACTAATGTTGAATCCATGCGGTGACCGACCCGTTTTCTTTTCCCGATAACAAATATTTGATAAGCTAGCATTACTCTTTGTATAGTGATTATCATTTTATTTTGTACATGATTAATTTTATCAATATTATTTAGGGTTAATTACATATAAATATTAATGTCATTTTTATAATTTTTTATTAACAGAAAAAAATATGAAAATTTTCTTTTTACTCATTTATATATTATGTATAACTATTACAAATTAATCAATAATTGCGTTTCATTTTCTTTTTGTTTTGATATACTACTTAGAGTGCGGCAACTCAAATTTAAAGACGATACAATATTGATGTTACTTATCATCAAGCCAAGTTGGAAAGTGATACATTTCACTTCTTTGTTGAACCCATTATAAATTTTAGGCCCAATCGAGCTTGGGAAACAAGTTAGAAATGGATTTTTAATTTTTTAGTTAGGCTCTGCTCTACCCATAAACCCTATTCAGAGCGGGATTGCTCATGCGACTTGCCAACTTTGACGCTTTTTTATATGCAGGAACTTGTTGATTTTTTTATATATATTTTTTTAATATGTGCCTTAAGCTTAGAAGCAATATGAGACATTTCCATAATGTACTCCCTTATGTTCCCCTTGCCTTTGTACTTCATAGAAATCAATCTTTGTAAAAACATGCTTGTTTCTGCCTTATCGTTTTTCGTAAAACGATTTTCAATTTCGGATAAGAACTCTTTGGCTTTGGTTATCTTTTCAGATACTGCACCCCTAAATGCCTCCGGAATGCCGTGCTTGATGATAATAAGACTCATGCGATTTGAGCGATCCCAATTCTCAAAGTTCTTCCTATCATCAGAAGAGCTTGCATCCGTAAGAGAAGCGGGTTGCTCAGTCCGAAGTGCAAGGTCTAGATCCATGTAGCCAAGAATAATTTATATGTTCTCTTTCCAATCCTTAAAGTTGGTCTCATTAAGCTCAGGTATAGAGTTGATATTAGTAAATATAGTAGAAACACTAGCTATAAAGAGAACAAAACAAACAAACAAACATGCTCACATTAATAATCAAATACAATAATCAACAAATTAAAATAATAGTAAGTCTCATCTCAAGATACCTAGCACAACATTAATATCAAGTCTTTGGACAGTAATATTAATTGTAAATGATACTCTTGTTGTAGTGATCAAACATTGACAATAATTCATGTCAAATAACAAATCTATCTTTGGATCAACTTATTATTCACATGTAAAACCTTATAATGGTCACATGTTTACCACCACAGGTGTGTGTGCAATTCGGCCAAGTATTAACCTTCTTTTGGGCTGGCTAATACCCGCATGAATTTACACACACACAAACATCCAACATCTCTCATGAACAATTTACATAAGAGAGGTCACTTTTGCGACATCTTATTTCAATTAGCCCATTTAGAATGATAGATTACTGTATTTAACCATAAAGATATACCACAAAATATTTGAATTTGAGTTGAATTTTTTTTTAATAATTGAAAATTACAAAACGACCCTTAATTTTGCAAAATTATAGAAAGGCCCCTCAATTTTATAATTAAAAGTAGGCCCCTGAATTTATACAATTATAGAAAGGCCCCTCAAGTTTCAATAAATAAATTGACCCCTATATTTTGTCAAAATCACATAATGGCCCAAAATAATTATAAAACAGCCCCTTCAAGAATTTCATATTTTCAAGAGAAGGGCCTAAGCAAAATCAAGTTTCTAGAAACCCTAGGACTGTGATTGCTGCTGCTTTGGCCACCAGAACGTCACCAGAAGGCAACAAACGGCGGCCAAGCACAACCCGCAACTCGCGGATCGAAGAGACGATCGGCGGCTGCTCGATCTGGAGCAGGTCGTGGTGGAAGACCACCGACCTTCCTCCTCACCACCAAACGCACGGGTTTCGCGCAAAAAACCACCAGAAAGGTGGCGTTGACCGGCGAAGGAAACCGGGTCTCCGTGAGACAACCGGGTTTGGGCATGGGACCGGGTCTAGTGACCCATCAAACCAAGACACTGTGATCTGATCCCAAATTTGAATCCATATTCACAAAATAATGTAATTCATGTGAATCCAAAACAAGAACAGGTAAGAACAAACAATACAAGGTATTTTTTTTTTTATAAGAACTGATCTGAAACCCGAACTTTAAACAGTGCTCACAAAACAATATCGTTTGCATCAGATCGAAAACCCACCAAAAGAAAAAAAAAAAAAAAAAAAAAACATACAATACAAAGTAATTTTATCTCTACCAATATATCAGTAATATATGTCAAACTTATATGAAACAATATATCTAACATATATCTGATACAAAGCACCGATTTATCGAACAACAAAACATATCTCCAAAAAAAATAAAAATAAATAATTCCTTAAATTCTCAAGAATCGGTCATGGGTGGCTCTAATACCACTTGTAAGAATAACACATAATCAACATATATAGACACATAATTAATCCGAAAGTTTAACCTAAACATGTTTTTATATCATGATATAATCAAACCCTAAATACATGTTACTAACCCATGTCAATTCAAGAGAAAAGGGAGATAGGAGAAAGCGGAAGCGTGCCTGAATCCATTGCCGGAGGATGATGGATGGGTTGTGACCTTTTAAATTATCGCGATTTTTATGAACCCTAAAGTGTTCTCTCTTATTCTGTTGATGGGGATGCAGACAAGTAAAAAGTATCGTGTAATTTGGGGACCATAACCCTAATATATAATAATTAGATTAATAAAGTTTGTTATTTCTAATTTGGCCCCTCATCAAATTAGATATAGCACTCTGGTATCTATACATTAGTTCTATGACAATTATACCCTTAAGCCTTAAAACTTTAAATTTTAATTATATCACTTTAATTTATGCTTAACCAAAGATAGCATAACACATTTAATATTTACATGTGTGGCCCCACATGATGAAATTTTCCAACACAAGCCACGTTGGAAAGTGATACATTTCACTTCTTTGTTGAACCCATTATAAATTTTAGGCCCAATCGAGCTTGGGAAACAAGTTAGAAATGGATTTTTAATTTTTTTAGTTAGGCTCTGCTCTACCCATAAACCCTATTCAGAGCGGGATTGCTCATGCGACTTGCCAGCTTTGACGCTTTTTTATATATTTTTTTTTTGAAAAGATGAGCTTTATTAAAGCCAAGAAGGCAGAACCAGGCCGACAAGGGCAAGCAGAAAAGAACCCACGCACCAAAAAACACAGCACCACCAAAACGACCCAGGCGCACACAGGCGCACACAAACGCACCCCACCCCCTCGCCCACAAAACAAACCAACACAAGAACAACAACAAGCAAAAACAAAAACAAAACTCAAAGATCACCCCAAATCACAAAATCTCCCCTCGAATCAGCCCCCATCTTCGCCAAGGAATCCGCAAAAGAATTGAAAATTCTTGCTGGAACTTGTTGATTTTTTTTTTTTTTTTTTCATTTACCCTACCCTCCAATCTCATGAGTCTCAAAAATTAAGCCCTGCTAACCAGATTTTAGGACTTAGACATGGACTAGATCCTTAATTTGAGTAAACACTTCAGACATGATAAAGTGAGCAATTAACGAGACATGCAAGTTATTGTTACGTACGGTTCATCGAACTAAAAAAAAGCTAAAAGAGTAATAAAATTAAAATGTTGTATAGAATTTATGGAAGTAAAAAAAAAAAAAAATTAAAAAAAAAATCACTTGCTTTTGCTATAATTATGATAATACAATTGAATGTATGCAAGTCAACAAATTTTTACATCTAAATCATGAAAATTGCACTAATTTAGTTTAATATTATTAATATTTTTTATTATTAGTAAAATAATGGAAACAAATTGAAATCTTTTACCATCCCATGCTTGGAGTTTTATTTGTTAATGAAGGTTTTCATTTTGTACAAACTTGTACAATTGGTGGCCGAAAAAAACAAATATGAAATAATAAATTAGGGTTTTTAACTTTAACCTTTTATTTTTAAAATTTTATTAAAAAGTTTTGGGTGTGACATATAATAGTAATACTAAAAGTATTAGATTTACGGTCTGGTCTGGGTTTATTATACTTGGACCATAGACCAGACTGAACCATACTGTTTTATTAAAATAAACCCATACGCTTTTTTTAAGTACAAAATCAGATGGGTTTCTTCGCCCACCCCTAGAAAATCTCACGCAATTTGTACCACTCAGGGCCATTAGGGCTCCACGCTATGTCAACTCTGCCCTATGTGCTGGCTAGCTACTGCTGTTATTAGAGGGCCACGGTCTTTAACAACCTGTTTTGCTAATGAAGGCGAGCTTATTACAACACAATCTTTTCTACCTAGTTGAAGTTCCATGATTGGTCCATAAATTTCAGAGAGTTTTGCGAAGTAACGATGAAGATCAAGAGCGGGTTTGAGAAAAGGAAGGTTGCCGAGCAAGGGCAGCAATCCTGGTGGACCTGGTGGCAATGTTGGAACACTTGTAAATGGTTTCATGTTTTTTAGGTGGAACTCAAAGCTTACTGATCAAGCCATGTACTTATAGAAGTAATAAGGAAATATCAGACAATCCATTATTATATCTTGAGGTTTCTAATTAGATTATTAGATGCTTAATTAAAGGGTGACTTTAGCCCCCTTAAGTGGGCTTAACATATTTAAGTTTATTTTATTTTTTAAAAAGCACCATATATTTATAATAATTATAAAGTAAAACATTAAAATAATAATAAAAAATTATTAAATGAGCCATTTAAGGGTGTATTCTTTAAACATATATACCCCTTAATTGTCCATTTTACAATAACATCTACCCTTAATTAAGGGGGTCTTCAAGGGAGACTCTTGGAAATGCTCTTACACGTAAATTTGGAATCTTCAAAAATGGAAGCAAATATATTTTAGGCTCATTATGAGTTATGACTAGAGATGACAACGGGTCAGGTTTGGACAGGTTTTACAAAATCCAAACCTAGATCTAAAGAAGTGTAATTTGACGAAAATCCCTCAAGACATTTGCCGTTTTGAATCTTGTGTAAATTTTCAATTGCCTCTGGATAACTAGGGCAATCGTAAGCTCCTGGATGTGGTTTTTGGATTGTTCTTGGGTTTGACAGATTTTGTAAGAATCTTGAATCTGGTGATATCATGAAATATCAGTGCTGTTTGGGAACCATCACATTTTTTGGCTTTGTGACGGTTGGTGGTATGAAACTTACAGACGTTAAGTTGCAGAAAATCTATCAATTGACTTAGATCACGTGGTGTTCAATTGACTTAAATCTATTATCACCTAATATATATATATATATATATATCACATTTTATGTATAATAATAGTTTTTTTTTTTTTTTTTTGGATTGGTTCATATTTTAATTTTGTATAATAGATTTTTATTTTTTTTTTTATTATGGAGGGGGGTTGCATACATTCGCCACTGTACTTTTTTTTTTTTTTTTTTTGAATAAACATTCGCCACTGTACTGAAGACATGCATCTGTAATAATCTATCTTCTTTGTTGTTTTGTACTTTAATCAGTTGTGAAGTCTCATCACTCGATCTCATGCTACTGGAAATACTGGAATAATCTATCTTCTTTGTTGTATTATCATCATCTACCTTACTTATATATATGGGACACGCACATTGTGTCGGTCCAATTATATGTTTATTTTTTATTTTTTTTATTTTTTTTATTTTTTTTTAATAATATATTTATCTTTCATTTAATTTTTTTTTTTTGAAGGTAAACAAACCAACTACAAACTCCGTCGATCCGCTGCAACAGCAGAATTAACAGAATTAGGATGGTCCTCAGCCAAAACATGTCCTCAACGCAGGAGAGACCGTTGTTAGCCAACACATGGGCTACTCTATTAGTCTTTCTAGGAACGAAATCAACCTTACAACAATGCAACTGCTCTAAAAGAAATTTAATCTGACAAATATAGTTTCCAATCTCAAAGCAGAAATCAACCTTAGAATTAATCCAACCAACCACCACCTGAGCATCAGATTCAATCTTACACGGATACAATCCTGAGTCTCTTGCCAACATAAGACCACAGAGAATGGCTCCCGCTTCCGCCATTTAATCACATATAATCTTTTATCGCAAAATACGTTTTGATTGGATGATCGTATAAATGATGTGTGGTTAACCGTTACAAGAAAGATTTTCTTCGACTGTAAAATTATTTATTTCTCATTAACTTCAATTCTTTCAACTTAATTGAGCTGAGTGATGTTCGACGAGCATCATTTTCACTATTTGAAAACCATGAACGAATAGACAAAATGAGCTTGGCCAGTGATATGTCCCTTACATTTACACTATGAAATTATGGATTCAAGTTGCATCTTCTCCCTCAAACCAGTGGTGTATGTACATAAGAGAGGGTCGTCCCAGGTAGTAGCAAGGGCAGCCCTCAAGATTTTTTATTTTTTATTTTTTATTTATAATATATATATATACTTATAAGTTATTGATAATTTTTATAAAAAATTAAGAATTGTTTCAAATAGTTATAGATAATTCTTATAAAAATTTGAAAATAGTATCAGATAAAATAATTTATTTATTCTAATTTAAAATCAAAAGAGAATAATAAAAATTATAAACAATCAATTAAAGTTGACAAAGTAATTATTTTATGCTTGTTTTATCTAAGATATTCCCTTGATTTTATTTCAACTATTTGATTATACAATTCCCTTTGTTTTGTTCTACCAAAAATAAAAAAATAAAAAAAAATATTTGTATATATAATTTAGTCCAGGTTACAAATATTTTCTGGGTCCACCCATACCCCAAACCTTGAAATATTGTAATATTTCAAAAAAAAAAAAAAAAAAAAAAAAAAAAACCAAGATATATAATAGATCAATTACCGAACAAGATAACAAACTATTAATCCAAGTTATAAAACTTCTAATACATTGTATAGTTGAATCAAAGCCAACGTATTGTGAATGTGAGCTAGAAAAATAATTCAACATGTTACATGTCATGAGATGTCCCGGTCACAAACAGTAAGTACTCATGAAATTATTTGAATTTTTTCCTAAAAGAAATGGTAATACGTGCATTTAAACTTTAAAGCACATGTAATACCATAATTGGAAAGAAAAAAAGTGACATTTGTACAATAAAGCATATATATATATATATATATTTTGCAGTATTACGTTAGAATGATTTCTTAATCAGAGGTCCATTTGAAATCAAACGATATATGTGCAGTTTGGATATCTTCTCCCATAACCGAGGATATGTACTCCAACAACATCCGAAGAAAAACTCTCCAGACATGTTTATAAAAACGACATTATGAGACTAGAACCCTTCACAACTATGTGGAAGGGGAGGTGCACTTCTACATGTGCAAAGTACTTATATAAAGCAAAGTTTCGATAATAACCAATTAAAATGTTCTTTAATATTATATTTGTGTCATTAAGTAATTAAAAATCGACTAACCTTCAATTAAAAAAAAAAAAAAAAAATCAACTAACCTTTCTTGATTGTCGTTGATTTCCTTTTTCTACGTTTCTCAATTCCACTATTAATCTGTTTAGGAGCAATTTCGTACTTTATCTTTGCGGATCAAATAGTGAGGTATCATGTAACGTATTACTATTCATATCTTCTTCGTCTACATTATACGCTTCATATCATTCAAATTTTTTCAAAGATTGATTAACTGTAGATAATATAAGTCTCATGAAATTTCATAAAAAAAATAAAATAAAAAATAAAATAAAAAAATGTATCCCTCACAAGCACTCATCCAAAATTTACGATCTAGAAATAAAGGCTCAAACCACTCATTTCCTTTTAAAAAATTAAAAGAAAGAAGTGGCAATTTGGAAGAATAGTAATTGGTTTGAGTTGTAAATAACCTATTAAAAAACTACTCATTTATAATGACACCAAGTTTATAATCATAGAGTAAAAAATATACGTGTCAAAATAGAAAAGATGAATATGTTACTATGTTAGAGAGTGCGTGACCAATTGTAGCTAGTGAGATGATGTATAAATTAAATAATGCATTTGGATCCCAATAACATTATTGAAACCTAAGGATAGGATGAGTGAATAGTGACATATGCCTCAATGGAAAAATAAAATAAAAATGTGGGTACAGATATTGACACCCATAAAACTTATTAGTACACCCATAAGATTTTTTTTTTTTTGAAGGTAAGTTTTTTTTTTTTTTAAATAAAGAAATATAGTTGAAGATATGAGTGTAATTAATAAGTGTATATAATATTTTATTTATTTTTAATTAAAGTAACTTGTCCTTATTGGTAAATTTCTATTAAAATTTTTAATAAAATATGGGTGTACTAATAAGTTTTTTGAGTGTCAACATCAGCTCCCATATATATATATATATATATATAGAGGGAGGTTATCTCATCATGTCATGTTCAAATGTTTGTTAAAAAAAAAAAAATCAGCCTTTTATTTGAACATGTGGCTGTGGTTTGTTGTCCTGAAATTATAATTTCAGGACGATACGATGGGATAACCTCCCTCTATATATATATATAACCTGTGTGCGGCGACTTGAAATAATAATTGATTGCCAAATTTCTCCTTCTATAAGTAGATGGCTTCCACAAGCTTTGAGCTGCATGCACCTATCAAACATGATTTCCAATTTTTTGAGTGAGTCACCACAATTGATCTATGTATCTTGGTCATGGTGGAGGGATGGACTCACCGAATATCCCACCACCAGATTTACACCAACCCTTCTGGCTGCAACACTCCTTGCCATTTCTTTGTATGCATGCTTGGTTGATCAAGAAACCATTTACAATTGTTCCACCGTTGCCACCAGGTCCACCAGGCTTGTCCTTGCTTGGAAACCTCCCTTTTCTTGAACCCAATCTCCATCGTTACTTTGCAAAACTCTCTGAAATTTATGGACCGATCATGAAATTTATATAAAATGATATATAAAAAGGGATAATTACCCCGGTGACCATCAATTTGGATCACCACTATTAAAATGGTAATTATATGGGGAATTTATTTCAAAATAGTCGTTTTTGGCAATTACTGTTACACTAATACCTAATGACCATTCCATCAAACTCCATTAAGTTTACTGTTAAATAGGTGGGCATTTTGGTAACTTTCTCTAAAATTACATAATTGATTAACATTTGTATTTACCAAGGTGATTTTAACACAAATACAAATTGAAATGTTTTTTTTTTAATTATTTTTTTATTTTTATTTTTTTTTATATCAAGAGTGATTTTAACACAAATACACTTGAACGGGAAACCTAGCTAGAGTGCTTACGTTAAAGCAGGATCTGCACTACTAGCTTACATGGGAGCTGAGAATTGATCCAGATACTACAATGTGGCGACAGATGATCAAGGCATTATATGGCCCTAAAGAAACTGTTCTGATGTCACTGAAAATTTCTCCTTGGGAAGCAACACTGTGGAAATTAATATATATATACCAACTATACTCAATTCGTTCAAATGAAGCAGGAAATCGGTGCTCTCTTGTAAGTCTACTTGTTTTGAGAATATCAAGAGGGTATACAAGGCATTTACGAACAACTCAGAGATCAGGTAGCTGTGTTTACAAATTGTATCACTTGATTATATTTTTAGGCACACAACATATTAGAAACATATGAGAAATTTACTTGATATGTATGAATGATTAGAAATTGTTTTTTTTTTTTTTTTTTTTTTTTTTTTTCTTTTTTTTTTTTTTTTTTTTTCGTTTTTTCTTGTTTAGCTCTTTTCATGCTGTGCACATAATGAAGTTTTAGTTGGTTAAATTGTGCCTGTTAGTGCTGCATTTTTTTTAATCAATATTTCTTTTACTCCTTTTTTAATATTAGATAAAACATAAAAAGTTGATTAACATTGGTCTTGCATATACAAATGTTAATCATTTTTGTAATTTTAGAGAAAGTTATTAAAATGTCCACCTATTTAACAGTACGTAAACTTAACGTATGGAGTTTGACAGAATGACTATTAGTTCAACAATGTTTGTTAAAAATTGTCATTTTGAAATTAATTCCTCATCTAATGGCCATTTTGATAATGATAACCCAAATTGATGGCCACCGAGGTAATTCTCCATCTAATTGCTGGGTTGGGAACTCTGTTTTTTTTGTTATTGCTGTGCTATGTATTTTTGGTTTATGTCAAGTTCTAGTTATAGAACTTGGAACTCCATTTGAAAATTGTGTATACAAACCCAATATTTACATTATGGCAAGAATTTTTTTTGTATGTTTTTGGTTTACTTTATTTATTTGTTCCTGGTTTTGCTTGTGCTTGTGCTTGGAATAAGCTTATGTATATGGTTCTTAATCCTTTTTAGGATAATATTTTTGATATTTGTGATGTCGAATTCCAATTTTTCTTTTCAATTTTAGGTTTTGTATTAATAATAATAATAATAAAAACCATGATTTTCGTTTTCCATCTTATCTTTCTGTGTTGGCTCCTCCACTAACCTCTACTATTGTAGTTATTTCTTATTTGATTATTTGCCGACCACTTTGCTGTTTTAAAATTTTCTAAACAAAGTTTTGTAGTTATTTACTTATTTCTTTAATTTACAATACGTTATTTTTAGTTGCGAATAAAAACAAACTTGTATGGGACGCCCATTATTTGGGTGTAATTAAATTCAATTACATGATGTTTATTTTTTTAAAATATTTTTTTTTTCTTTCATTTTTAATCACGTATAAACTTTTGTCATATTATGTGTTTTGATTGGATGTCTTATAGAGTTATAGATGACATGCAGTGAAACCGTTACATGAAAGATTTTCTTAGGCTTTTTAATGTAAAATTGTTAATTTCTCATTAATTTCTTTCAATTTAATTGAGCTGGGTGATGTCCAACAAACATCATTTTCACTATTTGAAAATCATAAGCAAGTAGATGATCAATTATTGAACACGAGAATACAAGATAAGGTTGGTCTGGTGGTAAAACCCTCACACCTGCACCACGAGGTTGCGGGTTCGAGTCTCTTCCTTTCTAAAAAACCCTGAATTTATGTAATACTTCAAAAAAATAAAAATAAAGAAAAGATAATGTACTATTAGACAAGATGAGGTTGAATTGAAGCCCACAAATTGTGAATGCTGCCTAGAAAAATAATTCAACATGTTATGTTGTCTCAGTCACATATAGTAAATACTCACATAATTATATTATTTTATTTTATACATATAACATTTACAGTACTGTTAAAAAAATAAAATAACATTTACGGTGGCAACTACTCGGGACATTACCCGACTGAATAATAGCTCTTACACTATTAATCGGCCTAGAAGCTCCTTTTGTACTAAATATTTGGTTTGAGTTTTAAAATAACCTAATAAAAAACAACTCATTTAACATGCTAACTCCAATTTTCTCGTGCAAAATGTAAAGAGAGTACTCTCGACCTCCGTGCCAGACTGTTGCTAGTGTCCACTGAGATGATGTATATGCATTTGTTAATTGTTCAATTGTTATCCACATAACATTATTGACACCATTTAATATTTTAAATTTTTAATCATAGAACTAGTGATGCCCCAAGAGCCACAGCAACAGAAACAATAATTGAATAAATTGATTGCCAATTTTGAGTTCTGTAAGTAGAGATGGCTTCAACAAGCTTTGAGTTCCACCTATCAAACATGATTTTCAATTTTTTGAGTGACTTAGCTCAATTAATCTTTGTTTTCTGGTCATGGTGGTGTGATGGACTCGCCAAAAACCCCACCAGCAGAGTCATACCAACCCTTGTGGCTGCAACACTCCTTGCCATTTCTTTGTATGCATGGTTGATCAAGAAACCATTTACAAGTGTTCCACCATTATTTGGAGGTGTGCTGAGAGACAGCTCTGGGAAGGTTCTTGGCCTCTTTTCTGCTTTCATTGGGGTTTCTGACCCTATTACTTCTGAACTCTTAGCCATTCTGAAAGCTGTGAAGCTCTGTGTTAACACCCCTGTTTTAATGGGGAAATAGATTGTTTTTGTGAGTGACTCCAAGTCTGCTGTCTCTTGGATAAACTCGGAAGGGATTGGCAGCCTAGCTCATGCAAAAATCATTCTTGACATCAGAAATTCGATTAATTCTCTGACTTATGCTTCGGTTATTTTTAACTCTAGAGATAGCAACTTCCTTGCTGACAGTCTTGCTAAAAAAGGGGTGCAGCGGGAAAGGGATGAGCTGGTGTGGCAGTTTCAGTGATTAGGTTTTTGCTTTGTTGTGTTTTCTTTCTGCTTTGCTTCGTTTTTGCTGGTTTGGGCGGCTGTGTCCCGTCTTTTTGCTGGTTGCTCCTGTTTCTGTGGCTGTTGCCCTGCTTGTTTTCCTGCTTTGGCCTTCCTTGGCTTTAATAAATTTGCTGTTAAAAAAAAAAAGTGTTCCACCATTGCCACCAGGTCCACCAGGCCCACCAGGCTTGCCTTTGCTTGGAAACCTTCCTTTTCTCGAACCCGATCTCCATCGTTACTTTTCAAAACTCTCTGAAATTTATGGACCGATCATGAAACTTCAACTGGGTAGAAAAGTTTGTGTTGTGATAAGCTCACCTTCATTAGCAAAACAGGTCCTCAAAGACTACGATGCAATTTTTTCCAACCGTGATCCTACAGTTGCTGCAAAAGCCAGCACATATGGCGGAGACATCGCGTGGAGCCCTAATGGCCCTGAGTGGCGTAAGTTGCGTAAGATTTTAATTCAGGAAATGATGAGCAAGACAAGCCTTGATGCTTGTCACACATTTCGTAGACAAGAAGTCCGAAAAATGGTGAAGGAAGTGTATGCAAAGGCTGGATCACCTATCAATATTGGGGAGCAAATGTTCCTAACTATACTCAATGTGATAATGCGCATGACATGGGGTGCTTCATTGAATGAGGAGGATAGTATTACAGTTGGGATTCAGTTTAGGCAAGTGGTGGAAGGATTTATTGAATTGTGGGGAGCACCAAACATTTCTGATCTTTTCCCTGTCCTTGCTCGGTTTGATTTACAAGGAATTGAATCAAAAATGAAGAAGCTTTCATCGTGGTTTGATAGGATTTTTAAGTCCGTGATTGATAGTAGAACGAAAGATCAGCAAGCTGGAGGAGAGAAGAAGAAGGAGGAGAAAGGAAGCAATAAGGACTTTCTTCAGATCTTGTTGGATGATAAAACATCACTATCCATGAACCAAGTCAAGGCTGTGCCCAGGGGGAATCCCGGGCCTGCTGGTGTTGGTGGGGTCTTGATGAGGGATTCAGGGAAAGTTTTGGGGCTGTTTTCCAGCCATATGGGTTTTTCTTCTGCCTCGGTAGCTGAATCCTCAGCCATTTTAAAGGCTTGTAAATTATGTTATCATTCGGTGGTTTTAAGAAGGAATCCAATTTCTATTATAAGTGATGCTAAGCAGGTGGTGTCTTGGGTGAATGATGAAGGGTCTGTGGAGCCTGAGGTGGAACCGATCATAAAGGAGATTCAAAGTCTTTTGGTTTTTATGTCTAGGGTGAAGGTGGTGTTCTTGCCTAGGATCAGAAATTCTGTGGCTGATGCCCTTGCTAAGAAAGGGTCTGGGCAGCAAGAGGAGATCTTGCTTTGGGATAATGGCTAGCCTTGCTGCCGTGGTGGCCTTTGTTGGCTCTGGTGGTGGTTCTTTTTGCTGCTGCCAGTGGTCTTGCCTGTGCCCTGTTTTTCTCTGTTTTTTGGGGTCTTGTTTTTGCGCTGTTCTTTTTGTTGGGCTCGTTTGGCCTTTCTTTGGGTTGTTGCTCGTTGTTTCTTTGGCGTTTTGCCTTTATTAAATTCTGCTGTTCAAAAAAAAAAAAGTCAAGGCTGTGCTTCTGGTACATTAATTGCATACATATCCCTCTTTTTTATTTTATTTTCTTTTATTGAGATTGAATTCAGACTCAACAAGGTTCTAAAATGAATTTATTAGTTTCTTTTCCCCATTAAATTTTGATTTATATATCAACATGCAGGACATTTTTCTGGGGGGTACACATACAACTGCAACAACAATAGAGTGGCTAATGGCAGAATTGCTACAACATCCAGAGATAACGCGAAAGGCCTGCAAAGAACTGGAGGAAGTAGTCGGCAAAGACAACACTGTGGAAGAATTTCATATCTCAAAACTGCATTACTTGGATGCAATACTAAAAGAGACATTAAGATTGCACCCAGTAGCGCCACTTTTAATCCCGAGAAGTCCTTGTACAACTCAGACTATCTCCGAATACACCATCCCGAAGGGTTCGAGAGTTTTGTTCAACGTTTGGGCAATGCAGAGGGACCCCGAGGCATGGGAAAATCCAATGGAGTTCCAACCTGAGAGATTCCTGAGAGATGCTGGAAAAGGTGAGTATAGTGGAAACTATTTCAATTATCTTCCATTTGGTTCTGGGAGGAGGATTTGTCCTGGAATTTCTCTTGCAGAGAAAATAATGCTTTATCTTGTGTCTACCTTGTTGCATTCTTTTGAATGGAATATACCACATGGAACAACACTCGATTTATCTGAGAAGTTTGGACTTATTACAAAGATGCAAGAACCACTTATTGCAATACCAATTGCAAAGTACTCTTCTTCCGACCACTATATATGACAGCGAGTGTGGTTCAGGATTTAGTTTTGGTCTATCTAGGTGAACAATGCTTACATGAAGCACATAATCCAAAGCAAATCCTTGAGAGTGAGGACACCACACCTGCATGAAATCCAAATTGGACGGTATTGCTATTAGGTGGGTGGGCTTTAACAGTTAGTGAAGTCATGCATCTGTAATAATCTATCTTCTTTGTTGTATTGTACTGTAATAATATATCTTTGTTGTATTGTACTTTAACAGTTAGTGAAGCCATGCATCTGTAATAATCTATCTCCTTTGTTGTATTATCTGTTGGGGATAATCCTCTAATAACCCGATGAACGCGGAATCGCCGTGCCTAATATACGCCCATAATTCATAGCAAATAATAACGTCAATAAGCAGAAAAATAGATGAGAGAGAATAAAACAATCACAACACAAGATATACGTGGAAAACCCAAAACGGGTAAAAAACCACGGGCCGTCAGGACGACAGAGAAAGTTCCACTATATGATAAATTGTTACAACTATATACTCCAGGATTCTCTCTCACACCTAACCCCAAACTCCACTCACAAGATCCTCACCAAGAACCCCACAATATCCCCTAGGTCTCCCCTAAATATCACCCACGGATCTCTAACTAGATCCACCGATATTCCCTTGGATCCCTCCTTGGATATTCCCTTGGGTCTCCCCGGATCTCACTCACACTTTCTCTGATGTTACATGGTGTTCTTTTTTGCTCCTCAGCCTTAAAACTAATAACATAAATATTAGGACTATTTATACTAGTTACAGGGAGTTTAAGATAAAAGGAAATCCTACTCCTAAACGTACAAAACTTACTTGTTCCACATAAATATTATTTCCTTTTATGACAAGTCTTCTTGTAGGGAGTAAATCCTTTTACTTCAAGCACAAGAACTTCCAGAAGAATACCTTTTCCTATTCTGCGCAATATTCCTGATCTCAGCAATACATCGTCTCCGCCAATCGCCATATAGGTTACGGTGTGCACCCCGCTTCCAACACCACGAAACAATTTCTACTCATGACCGCTCCATGTGCCGCTGCCCAGGCACTTGCCTATGCCGCGGTCCTACGCAGCGGTACCTGCCAGATTACGCTTCTTCAGTTCTTCTTCAATCTTCAATCTCCCTTAAACACCACCATTCAACTTCCAAACGTATCCCACGTCTTTAGGAAGCTCCACATCAGTTGAGTCTTGTTTGGTTCACATCGGGTTCACTTAGGAATACAAGTCAAAACCTAACATTATCATCATCTATCCTCCTTTATTGTTCTTCTGGTGTTGTGATGATCTAATAAAAGTGTCGTCGTGTGTATTACCATTTGCTAAATGAATGACTATAAGATTGAATATGATGTCATGTAGTACGTCTACGCTGGACCTCGATTCTGTCTCCATCGCCACCGTAGATACCATCCATCAATCCAGAATTTGTTAAGGATATTTTACCGATTGTTCAAACCACAGGATTTGATTTGGTAGTTGATCAAAACTTTTGAGGATCTGCTAACACATATAAACTAAAGTAATGGACGGTCTAGATTTATATCCATTGTTATTGTTTTCCTTTTTCATATCTAAACGGATAATAAACCTCACAATTTTGCTAGGCAGAGACCTCACACACTCTGGGCTCAAGTGAGAAAAAGAGAACACATCAATTCAAAAGTAAATTCCACTCAAAGCAAAACCCACCTATAACGGGTGTCAAATCTTCTTTTCTACCTCTAAAAAGCACCACCGCATTTTCATTATTCAATTTGGTTTAATATGATTTCTTTTCCCATGTAGATGAATTAAAAATGTCATCTGGCAGACAATTACAAAATATAGGGTGGCAGACAATCACCACCGTATTACGACATGTGGATTTCTACTAGGAATTGCTCTTGGCTTCTTGAAGAAGATTGGACACATGTTGACTTCAAATTTCTTCTCTACATGCAACTGTAAGGTGGCAATTTCTTTGTCTAATTTTAATTGGTCATCCCAACTATTGTAAAACGTTTTGGTTGTTGTTACTCACCTGATTCACTTGAAATAATAAGGCAAGGCAATATGATTTCTCACATCTCTCTCGTTCATCTTTCTTTCTATCTTCTTCTATTTTATTCTTTATTTCTTTGTTATTTAATTATTGTTCTCTATTGTTTCCAATTTTATTATAACACGTTATCAGCACGAATACTATTATTCCCAGAACCTGAAGATTCTTAATTTATTACTACTGGGACCTGAAGTTCCTAGATTTATTACTATAACCCGAAATTCTGAATTTATTATTACTGAAGCCTGAAGCTTCCAAATTTTTATTTATTAATACCAGAACCTGTAGTTCTGAATTTACTTTCTCGCATTTTTACTTTTACGCAATTTATTTTCTTGCATTTTATTTACTTTTACGTAATTTACTTTCCCGCATTTATTTATTTATATGCTTTTATGAGATTGGTGCCAATCTCCCAGAACCTGCAGTTCTGGATTTACTTTTTTTGCATTTATTATTACGCATTTTACTTTACGCAATTTTTATTTAAATAATTTGGTCACCCATCCAGAACTTGAAGTTCATGGATTTATTTATCATTTCCGGAATCTGAAATTTCTGGATTTTTTCCTTTATACATATCTGAAGATTTGAATTCCTTGGATTTTTATCAGACCAAAAGTTCTGACTCCGATTGTGATTTTCGGATAACCAGAAGTTGTAAGAATGTCAAAGCTTGAAAATTTGAAATTTGTTGCACTGGAAGTGTCTGGGGACAATTACGATCTGAAAGCTCAATATCTAACGGTCATAGAACCAGAAGTTCTATGACAAGAACTAAAAAGACCGTTTTGATAACCAACCAGAAGTTGCATTACCAAATGCCAAGTATCAGTGGCAACATTTACGTTTTCAAGACTTTAGATCAGTCTCTAAGTATAATACTGCTTTTTTCAAAATCACTACATAGCTGAAATTGTGTGGTCATGATGTAATCCGAAATCATCAATAAAAACAAATAGTAAATTTTCTCCCCTATTCACTTTATCTCATATTGTTATTCTTTCATTCTTCTTCATCTTATTTCTGTTGTATTATCTGTTATTTTAATTTTACGCATCTATTTAATTTTATGCAATTTATGTATCTGAGTATGCCAACTAACCAGAACCTGAAGTTTCTGGATTTGTATAAATTATGTGTTGAGCCTAACTAGGTCAACCATTAAGTTTCTGGAATTTAAACCAAGTTCGGCTAGACCGACTAACCAGAATCTGAAGTTTCTGGATTTATCATTATAATATTTAAGTTGGGAATCTGAAGTTCTAAATTTTAAATTTTAGTAAAAATATGGAGTTCTGGATTCATTACTATGTACATGAATGTCATACTTGGGACCTGAAATTCCAAAATTCGAATTCTAAATTCTAATTTTGAATACGAAGTATTGAATCTGAACTTGAAGTTTTTAAGTTTTGAACATGAAGTTCTAATCAGACTTGAAGCTCTGAATTCAATTTAAATTGTGATATTAAAACTTTTATGTCAAAGTTTATTAGAACAATAAATTCTGAATTGGATCAATTTACGATTCTTTCATCTAGAAAGTCAATTTGTAATTTCTATTTAGAACCTGAAGTTTTCTGAATTTTATGAACCTGCAGTTCATGGTCGAACCGGAAGTTCGAAAAATCAATATGATTCATGATTTTGTTTTATGAAGTGATATATTTTCATATCTATATGTTTATACTTTTGATCACTTTGACTGATGTGCACTTTATTTATTTTTGTTTTTGTTTTGTGAATAGATACGTCTCTAAACGATAAATTGATTGATGCTGAAAAGTAAGATACATGAGATATATGTCTGACCGATAGTGCAACGACGCATACGATTCTGCGGAATAAGAAATACTTTCTGAATTTGACCTTGCTCAAGGAAAAAATTTGACCTTGCTCAAGGCAAAAATTTGACCTTGCTCAAAGCAAATGTTAATACAATATCAGGTCCAGCAGATCTGATAGAAGGCTCCGGTAGAGCCATGATACTGTTACCAAACGATACTAAAATATGTATCAATGATGCTTTATATTCTAGTAGATCCAGAAGAAATCTACTTAGTTTCAAAGATATACGAGGTAATGGATATCACATAAAAACTATAAGTGATGAGAATATTGAGTATTTGTGCATTACTTCTCATAATTCAGGCCAAAAGCTTATTATGGAAAAGCTGCGTGGTTTATCATCTGGATTATATTACACTCTTATAAGAGGTGTAGAAATTTATACAGTTATGAACCAGAAGTTTCCAGATCTAAAAATATTTATGCTTTGGCATGACCGTCTTGGTCACCCGGGATCTACAATGATGCGTAGAATCATTGAAAATTCTCATGGGCATCCATTAAAGAACCAGAAGATTCTTTTATCCCATGAAAATTTATGTACTGCATGTTCACAAGGGAAATTGGTAATAAAACCATCCCATTCTAAAGTTAGCTTTAAATCCCCATCATTCCTACAAATGATTCAAGGGGACATATGTGGACCTATTCATCCACCAAGTGGACTGTTCCGCTATTTTATGGTCCTAGTTGATGCATCCAGCAGATGGTCACATGTTTGCTTATTATCAACACGCAATGTTGCTTTTGCAAGATTACTCGCACAGATTATCAGGCTTTGGGAACATTTTCCCGATCATCCGATCAAATCAATCCGTCTTGATAATGCTGGTGAATTTACCTCCAAAACATTTGATGAATATTGCAAATCAATTGGGATTGATGTTGAGCATCCAGTTCCACATGTTCATACTCAGAATGGATTAGTAGAGTCATTTATCAAGCGTCTCCAGGTAATTGCAAGAACTTTATTATTACGAACACAATTACCAATTTCTGTTTGGGGACATGCTATTTTACATGCTGCTGCATTAATTCGTCTTCGTCCCACTGCTTATCATCAATATTCTCCTGTGCAACTTGTATTTGACCATCAACCAGATGTTTCCCATCTGCGTACTTTTGGCTGTGCAGTATATGTCCTAATTGCACCTACACATAGAACTAAAATGGGACCCAAACGGCGTTTGGGAATATATGTTGGTCTAGATTCACCATCAATTATTAGATATTTGGAACCTTTAACTGGTGATCTTTTTACTGCACGATTTGCTGATTGTCATTTCGATGAGGGAAATTTCCCATCATTAGGGAAAGGAAAAACTTCTCCTGAAGAGAAGCGTGAATTTTTTTGGAAAGTTCCTGGTCTAACTCATCTTGACCCATACACATCTCAATGTGATAATGAAGTACGCAAGATAGTTCATCTTCAAACAATAGCAAATCAGTTACCAGATGGATTTACAAATGCTACTAAGATAACAAAATCACACATCCCAGCTGTTAATGTACCAGCATGGGTGATTGTTCCAGAAGAACGATCTAAACAAATAATAGCAAAAGAATCATCTACTGTACGCCAGAAGCGTGGTAGGCCACTTGGTTCGAAAGATACTGTTCCCCGAAGGAAGAAAACAAAATATTAGGATCATGTTCCTGAAATGATAAATAAATCCACTTTATCTGAATCAACTCTACAAGAGTTAGATGTCCCTGAAAGGACACAAGAGACCCCTGCAGGGGAAGGAATATCTGAAGAGATACAAGAACATAGAAATGAGGAAATTTCTATAAATTATACAGGAGAAATGTGGAATCGTGAAGAAATAATCATTGATGATATATTTTCATATACAGTGACTACTGAAATTTTAAATGATAATTATGAGCCTCATAACCTCAATGATTGTAGGCAAAGGTCTGATTGGCCTAAATGGAAAGAAGTAATTCAAGCAGAATTGGCTTCATTAACCAAACGTAAAGTATTTAGATCAATAGTCCAGACGCCTGAAGACGTCAAACCTGTTAGATACAAATGGGTTTTTGTACGGAAACGTAATGAGAAAAACGAGGTGGTGCGATATAAGGCACGACTTGTAGTACAGGGTTTCTCGCAGAGACCTGATATTGATTTTGATGAGACATATTCACTAGTGATAGATACAATTACGTTTCGATTTCTAATAAGTTTAGCTGTCTCAGAAAGACTTGAAATGCATCTTATGGACGTAGTAACTGCCTACCTATATGGCTCACTCGATTCATATATTTATATGAAAATCTCAGAAGGATTTAGAATGCCAAAAGCATACAACTCGAGACCTTGCAATTTATATTCAATTAAATTACAAAGGTCTTTGTATGGATTAAAGCAATCTGGGCGCATGTGGTACAACCGCCTCAGTGAATATTTGATTAAAGAGGGATGTATCAATAATCCCATATGCCCATGTGTTTTCATAAAGAAATCAGAATCTGGATTTGCTATTATAGCAGTTTACGTTGATGATATGAATTTGATTGGAACTCCTGGAGAGCTTCTACAAACTGCTGAATATTTGAAAAAAGAATTTGAAATGAAAGACCTGGAAAAGACAAAATATTGTCTGGTTTGGACATTGAGCATAAATTAGACGGAATACTTATCCATCAATCAGCTTATATTGAAAAGATTCTGAAAAGATTTAATATGGATAATGCTCACCCATTAAGTACTCCTATGATTGTTAGAACCCTTGATCCTAAGAAAGATCCATTCCGACCACCGGAAGATGGTGAAAAGATACTTGGTCCTGAAGTACCATATTTTAATGCAATTGGTGCTTTATTATATCTGGCTCAGTGTACTAGACCAGATATCGCATTTTCAGTAAATTTGCTTACTAGATTCAGTTCAGCACCAACTAGAAGATATTGGAATGAGATCAAACATCTTTTTCGTTATCTTCGTGGAACAAAAGATTTAGGGTTATATTTTTCAAAATTTAACAACTTTTCAGGTTTACTTGGTTATGCTGATGCCGGGTATCTATCTGATCCCCATAAATCTCGTTCACAAACAGGGTATGTTTTTACTTATAATGGTACAGCAATCTCCTGGCGCTCCATAAAGCAAACTATTGTTGCTATATCATCTAATCATTCTGAGATCCTTACACTTCATGAAGCAAGTCGAGAATGCATGTGGCTAAGGTCAGTAATTTCTCATATTCAAAATACATGTGGATTTTCATTATCTACAGGAATGCCGGCACCGATATTTGAAGATAATACGGCTTGTATTGCTTAAGTTAGAGGGGGATATATCAAAGGAGACAGAAACAAACATATTTCTCCCAAATTCTTCTATACTCATGAACTTCAACAGAGCCGACAGATTGATGTTAAACAAATACGGTTTATAGATAACCTTGCAAATCTGCTTACCAAAACATTGCCTACATCAACTTTTGAGAAATTGGTATATGGGATTGGCATGCGTCGACTTTGCAAATTACAAGATTGATATTGAAGTTTCATTCAGGGGGATCGTTCAATTAGGGAGAGAAATTTTTTGAATGAATGTATGTGTACTGTACTCTTTTTTCTTCTACCGGATTTTGTCCCACTGGGTTTTACCGGGAAGGTTTTAAAGAGGCAGTTCTGAACACACCTACACCACTTGACCCAGAAGATCATTGTATATATTTTACTAAGATTTTTGTCCCACTGGGTTTTTCCTAGTAAATTAAATACAAATGGTGGAAACCCAAGGGAGAGTATTACGACATGTGGATTTCCACTAGGAATTGCTCTTGGCTTCTTGAAGAAGATTGGACACATGTTGACTTCAAATTTCTTCTCTACATGCAACTGTAAGGTGGCAATTTCTTTGTCTAATTTTAATTGGTCATCCCAACTATATAATGGGTTGCCTTGTAAAACGTTTTGGTTGTTGTTACTCACCTGATTCACTTGAAATAATAAGGCAAGGCAATATGATTTCTCACATCTCTCTCGTTCATCTTTCTTTCTATCTTCTTCTATTTTATACTTTATTTCTTTGTTATTTAATTATTGTTCTCTATTGTTTCCAATTTTATTATAACACACCGCAAGTTCTTAAAATTGGATTTTTTTTTTAAGTGTTTGTTAAAAAAAAAATACAAAATGAAGACAATTACATTGCTATTGTTTGATAATTTATAAAAATAGACTAGTTAGATTGATATGCTCAATATCCACCGTTACTGTTTTCCTTTTTCATATCTAAACGGTTAATAAACCTCACAATTTTGCTAGCCAGAGACCTCACACACTCCAGGCTCAAGTGAGAAAAGGAAAACTCATCAATTCAAAAGTCATGTGCTTAAAATATGATTACTTTTCAGATGTAGATGAGTTTTTTTTTTGAACATCAGCATTTTATAAACAACTCTAGAGAATTACAAGGCAAGAAAGCCAAACAAAACACACAAACCAGAGAAGCAAAACCCACCGCAAAAACCCCAAAACAAAACAAACAACAAACGCGAACAGTAAAAACAAAAACGAAAAGAAACAGAGCTCTAAAACAGGGGAGTTGACGAAGAAAACAAAACAAAAGCCACGTCAAAAAACTCCCCACACCAGCGAATCCCCATCCATACTCGACCCCTTCTTTGCCAACTCGTCTGCAAAAGAGTTGCTCGACCTCGATTTGAACACAACCACAGTTTTTCCTAGAAGACTCAAGAAGCTGCGAATGTCCGTAAATATAATTTACAAGCTTCAGATTTCCAAAGCCTGTCCCATTCACCGAGGAGACTGCCGTCCTCGAATCACTGATGATGGTGATCTCTTTCCCGATTAAAACAGGAGTGCTATTACACAAAGCACAAGCCTTATGGATTGCCAAAATTTCTGCTGAATTTACATTCATAGTCCTTACATGGGAGGAGAACAAGCCGACAATCTTTCTTGAGAAGTCTCTCATCACACCACCAATTCCTGCTCTACCCGGACTTCCCCTAGTTGATCCACCAATGTTGAAACTCAAAACACCATGAGGAGGGGGAGACCAGACACCGTCCTTAGATTCTTTATCCTTCTTCTGCTCAGCTCTCCTTTACATTTAAAAGCATCAAAGAAATCGGATCCATTGTTCCTTTCCCATGGTGCTTGAACCACCAAACCACTCTAAATTTTACCATATCAACTGCTTGAGAGACTCCCACCTCCTTAGTTTTAAAAACCAGAAAATTCCTTGATTCCCAGGTAGTCCACACCAAAGCAAAAAATAAAGTGTTCCAAGCTCTAGCATACTTAGGCTGTGGACATAGACCTTTCCAGCCAAGAGCCCATCCCGTTAGAGTCTCATTTAAACAGTAATGAACCCCCCACCAGTCCTTACAACGCAGCCATAATTCTCGTGTCCATCTACAGGTAGAAAGAGGTGATCCACCAATTCCACCTTTGCACCACACATTGGACACTCCAAAGAAGGGTTTGGATTAAACCGAAACGTTGCATCACCCCACAAACCAGAACTCTCCCTCTTAGAGTTGCCAAGCAAACAATTCTCTCTTAAAGGGACAAATCTGTTGCCAAATAAACTCTGAGAACTTAAATGAATTTGATGTCGAATCTGCCAAACATCTATGGAAAGAGCTGACCAAAAAATTATCGTTGGGACAAAACGACCATGCAAGGGCATCTGGAATTGATCTTCGAAGCTTTGTACACTCAAGCATGCTTATGAGAGCCCTCCATTGATCCTTTTCCTAATCAAACAACGGTCTCCTCAAACAAATCTTCCAATGCCACCTAGATCCTTGCCAGCTTCCGAATTCCTCAACGTGACCATTTTTGTTTGTGGCCAAGGCAAATGTAGATGAATTAAAAATGTGATCCGGCAGACTAACAAAGAAAAATAAAACACTCTCTATCTAAAGCAAAAGGTTCAGGCTTTTAGCAAGTGCTGAATTTTATTTTTCTTTGCCGGTTGTTAACAATGCCGGCTATAGGGCAAAGCAAACAAAGCATACGCTTAGGGCCTCAGAAAATGGCAATAAAATAGGGGCTCACATTACCAAGGTTCTTCACATTACCATTAGGAAGTCTCCTTGTGGAGAAGGTACTATTCTAAAGGCTGATTATACTCAAATATGGGTTTGAATAAACGTGCTAGATTATTACTTATAAGATAATTCTATATAAACAGCTATGTCTAGATTACCTCTTTAGTTTCATTTGTGCTGCTCTTTAATGTGAGGTCTTGCTACCATTGTTTAAGTTTATCCTACCTGTTACAATTACTGCAGATTCTTTGCTGTTTACTCATGCTTCATTTTGTTTTTGATTAAAGACATCTTAAACCTGAAAGATGGTGATAGGTCCAATGTTTGAGTAGTTGAAAGTATAGGGTGGTGTACTGCCTTCATTTTCCATGCACCTTAAATGTTATCAAGGAGCCCTATGCTTTATTGCAAAAGACAATTTATTTATGCAAAATTTTTATTGGTTTGCAGGTACCAACACTTGGGATGGATTTGAGCTCCGTGTTCACAAGAGAGTTATCGACCTCTTCAGCTCCCCTGATGTGGTGAAGCAGATCACTTCAATTACAATTGAACCTGGTGTTGAGGTGGAAGTAACCATTACTGACTCTTAAATGCGTTGGACATCGTTTTTGGCTCTATTAGTGTTTATTAGTTATTCAGAAGTAACCGAGCTCTCTTTGTCACACTGTTTGCTTCGGAAATATGTGTTTTTAAGATTTAAGGTTGAATGCATGCTTGTTGTGTAGGGTCAACATTAGCTTTTGTTATCCCATACTTTTCTTGAATTTGAGAATTATGTTATTTGTTATGTGGAGAGTGATTTTGTTTACTGTCCATTTTGTCTTCATTAAGGAAACGTTTGGATGTTGATTTGAATCAATTATTTGATATTTAAAGATCATGAAATATGTTTTCCTGCAAAAATGCTTCATGATATGAAAATTGATGAACTGCAGCTGGGTTGGCAACTCTGTTTTTTCAGAGACAAAGTTCCTTTTGTTGTTGCTGTGATCTGTATTTTTGGTTTATGTCAAGTTCTAGTTACAGAAATAATGTTATGCCAATATTGGTATAGAGTTTTAGTAGAGAATAAAAACCTGTATGGGACGCCCATTATTTCGGTGTAATTAAATTCAATTACATGATGTTTATTTTAAGAAATATATATGTTTTTCTTTCACTTAATCATGAATAATCTTTTATCATATGATGATATATAATAGATCAATTATTGAACAAGATCATACCTAGCAATGGGTCGTGTTATTACGAATTTGTGCCATTTCGTATTTGGGTTGTGTTAAAATTGTCCCATCCGAACACGACTCATTAGCTTAATGTGTTTAAATATAAAACCCGAAACTATTCGTTAAATTAATGGGTAACCCAACCCGACCCAACCCATTGTAAAATGTTATATTTAATACTGAAGTATGATCAAGCTTGTGCAATCAAGTCCACTATAGGCTCCAACATTCTATCGAAAACATATTATTTTAAGAAAAACAAAAATAACAGGAACATTCAAATCACTAGCGACTCTTTGGTTGCGGTCTCTTGGGCCAATAGCTTGGATGATTTTGGGAGCTTGATTCACATTAATGCAGTTTATGATATCAGAAGCTACCTTCGAAGTTTGAAAGGTCTGTCTATTGTCTTCAATTCAAGGGAAACCAACGATTTTGCGGATGGCCTTGCGAAGACAGGTTCCAATGGAGGGGAGGATCGTATTGTTTAGGGAGAGTTCTAATTGTCCTGTTCCGGTTCCTGTGTTTTTGTTTTTTTGGGGGGTTTTTGGAGGCGTTTTTGCCCTGTCTTGTTTTGGTTTGGGTTCTTTGGGGTTGGCTGTTCGGGTTGCCTATCAAAGGTCAGCGACAGTGGTTGTTTTTGCCTCTGTCGTGGTTCTTTGATTGGTTGTTTTCTTCCTTTCTTTGGCTCTCGGCCTCTTAATAAAGTTGCTCTTCAAAAAAAAAAAAAAAAAAAAAAAAAAAAAGAAAAAAAAGAAAAACAAAAATAAACAACTTGAAAATGAAATTTAACATGTTTCCATAAATCTTCATTATATTGCGATTGAAAATCTCAATCATCACTAACGCTTATAAATGTTAAATTTGCTTGTGTTAGAAGACAACTAATTTTAGGGTTATGGTTAGAATATAGTGAGATAAAATCAGTTTATTGTTTTTGAGTTTTTAATTTATTTTTTTAATTAATTATTAAAATATGTCCTAAATGTAATTATAGAGATATATATATATTTTTTTTATAAATTCAACAACTTTAATAAATTTATTTACTGTTGAGTCAGTAATACAAAGATTTTTTTTAATAAATTTCATAAACTTATATATATATATAATAAATCCTTACGTTAATGGGTTATAACGAATTAATGGTTTTTCAAAGTTGAACTTAAAACCGACCCATTATATTGTGGGTTTTAATGGGTTGACCCATTAACAATCCGATCCGATCCGATAAACTAGATCCATCAACCGCTATTTTTAAATAAGTTTGGGTCGTATTAATGGGTCGTGTGAAATTTTACCAGGTCTAAACAAGATAATAAACTATTAGAGAAGAATACGAAGATGAGGTTGACCAAGTGATTTGCCCATCACATACACCATGAGGTTGTGGGTTTGAGTTTGTCCACCTCTTCGAATCCCGAATTAATATAATATTTCAATAAAAAAAACCAACAAACTATTAATCAAAGCTGTAAAAACTTCAAATACATTGTATATAGTTGAATCAAAGCCCGCATATTGTGAATGTTGCCAAGCTAGAAAAATAATTCAACATGTTATGATGTCCATAATCGAATAGCATTATTGACACCATTTAATCATAGAGATAGTGATGCCCCAAAAACCACTCTGACCCTTTTCATTTGTCCAACAAAAACAATAATTGATTGCCAATTTTGAGTTCTGTTAAGTAGAGATGGTTTCAACAAGCTTTGAGTTCCACCTATCAAACATGATTTTCAATTTTTTGAGTGAGTTAGCTCGGTTGATCTTTGTTTTATGGTCATGGTGGTGTGATGGACTCGCCGAAAGCCCCACCAGCAGAGTCATACCAACCCTTGTGGCTGCAACATTCCTTGCCATTTCTTTGTATGCTTGGTTGATCAAGAAACCATTTATATACTAGTGTTCCACTGTTGCCACCAGGTCCACCAGGCTTGGCTTCCCTTTGCTTGGAAACATTCCTTTTCTCGAACCCAATCTTCATCGTTACTCTGCAAGACTCTCTGAAATTTATGGACCGATCATGAAACTTCAACTGGGTAGAAAACTTTGTGTTGTGATAAGCTCACCTTCATTAGCAAAACAGGTCCTCAATGACCATGATGCCATTTTCGCCAACCGTGACCCTACAGTAGCTGCAATAGCCGGCACATATGGCGGAATTGACATACTGTGGAGCCCTAGTCATGACCCTGAGTGGCGCAAGTTGCGTAAGATTTTCGTTCAGGAAATGATAAGCAAACCAAGCCTTGATGCTTGTTATGCACTTCGTCGACAAGAAGTTCGAAAAATGGCGAAGGAGGTGTATGCAAAGGTTGGTTCAAGCATCAATCTTGGGGAGCAAATGTTCATAACAATACTCAATGTGATAATGAGCATGTCTTGGGGAAGTTCATTGAATGGAGAGGATAGAAGCAGAGTCGGGATTCAGTTTAGGCAAGTGGTGGATGAATTTATTGAATTGTGGGGAGCACCAAACATGTCTGATCTTTTCCCTGTCCTTGCTCGGTTTGATTTACAAGGAATTGAATCAAAAATGAAGAAGCTTTCATCGTGGTTCAATAGGATTTTTAAGTCCGTGATTGAAAGTAGAACGAAAGATGATCAAGCCGGAAGAAATAGGGACTTTCTTGAGATCTTGTTGGAGCTGAAGCAGCAAGGAGATGATAAAACCTCACTAACCATGAACCAAGTCAAGGCTTTGCTTCTGGTACATATATCAATCCCTCTTTTTCTTTCTTTTATTCTGATTGAATTTAGACTCAATAGGTGTTGGAGCGACGCTTGTTTAACTTCCCAGGAGGTCACCCATATTTAGATTTCTCTAACTTAAGCACGCTTAACTGTTGCCATGTATCTATGAAAACCAATTGGTGACCATAGAATGAATATTAAACCTTTTATTTTATACATTCATATGGTTCAGAGGGTGATAGTTAGCCCCCGATAAAACCAAAAATAGGTTCTAAAATGAATTTATTAGTTTCCTTTACCCTGTAAATTTTGATTAATATATATCAAGTTATCAACATGCAGGACACTTTTCTGGGGGGGACACATACATCATCAACAACAATAGAGTGGCTAATGGCAGAATTGCAACAACATCCAGAGATAACGCGAAAGGCCTGCAATGAACTGGATGAAGTAGTCGGCAAAGACAACACTATGGAAGAATTTCATATCTCAAAACTGCATTACTTGGACGCAATACTAAAAGAGACATTAAGATTGCACCCAGCAGCGCCACTAGCTATTAGTCCCGAGAAGTCCTTGTACAACTCAGACAATCTCCGAATACACCATCCCGAAGGGTTCGAGAGTTTTGTTCAACGTTTGGGCAATGCAGAGGGACCCCGAGGCATGGGAAAATCCAATGGAGTTCCAACCTGAGAGATTCCTGAGAGATGCTGGAAAAGGTGACTTTCAAGGAAACAATTACAGTTTTCTTCCATTTGGTTATGGGAGGAGGGTTTGTCCTGGAATTCCTCTGGCAGATAAAATGATCCTTTATGTTGTGTCTACCTTGTTGCATTCTTTTGAATGGAATTTACCACAAGGAACAACACTTGATTTATGTGAGAAGTTTGGACTTGTTTCGAAGATGCAACAACTACTTATTGCCATACCAATTGCAAAGTACTCTTCTCTTGAGCACTATCTATGACATTCTGCATGGCTAGACGGTTTCTGGGTCAATGGGTGAACGACACTTACGTGAAGCCTATGATCTAAAGCAAATCCGTAAGGGTGATGACATGTGTGAAGTCCAAAACAGATAATATCTACTTGGTGGGTTTTAATAGTTTGTGAAGTATGAAAAAATCTATCTTCTTTGTTATATTGGACTCTAATAGTTACTCGATGGCATGCATCTTAGACTAATCTATCGTCTTTGTTGTATTATCATCATGGACCTTACTTTATTGAGGCCTCAGAAAAAAAAAATGTATTATCTTCTGTTATAGGGGTTTTTCGTCAGCATGACACATCAGCAAGGATAGCGGGTAATGCGGAAATATGGTGATTCCACGTCATCAAAAGTCAAATGTGAGACACGTTATCAAAAGGGTCAACATGAATACATGACAGCACCATACGAGGGGCCATCTACAGATAGAGTCTACTCAGCCACTCAGCCAAGATTCTACTCAGCCAAGAGTCCACTCAGCCAAGAGTCCACTCGGCCAAGAGTCCACTCGGCCAAGAGTCTACTCAGCCACTCGGCCAAGGTTCCACTCGGCCAGGAGTCCACTCGGCCAAGATTCTACTCAGCCAAGAGTCCACTCGGCCAAAAGTCTACTCAGCCAACAGTCCACTCGGCCAAGAGTCTACTCAGCCAAGAGTCCACTCGGCCAACAATCCACTCGGCCAAGAGTTTACTCAGCCACTCGGCCAAGATTCTACTCAGCTAAGAGTCCACTCAGCCAAGAGTCCACTCGGCCAAGAGTCTACTCAGCCACTCGGCCAAGAGTCTACTCAGCCACTGGGCCAAGGTTTTAATCGGCCGAGAGTCCACTCGGCCAAAGTCTACTCGGCCGAGAGTCCACTCGGCCAAGAGTCCACTCGGCCAAGATTCTACTCGGCCAGGAGTCCACTCGGCCAAAGATCAATACTTAGCCAAAAACAGGAAATACAGTCCTACCAAGATACGCCATATCAGGAACAGATCTACACAGATACAGAATCTTAGGATAATATTCCAATAAGGAAATATCCTTATTTCCTCTCCAGTACTAGAGAAGTTTAATCAGGAAAGAACTCTAAGCTTCCATAAGGATAAATACCAAATGGGAAACGAGTCCTAATTGGTATATTCTACTAGAATCCTACAAAGACTCTAATTAATGAGTCCACCGGATATACGACAGGAACTAGGGCAACCCTAGATGGAACCATATAAATACACCATTGTATTCATTATAAGAGGACATGTTCATCATGAGCAATTGACACTTACATGAGAAAAGAGATACGAAACATAATCAATTATCTGAGAGAAAGCGAGTATTGAGTGTGTAATCCTTATATTCATAGTGGATCACTTCTCGCCATCACCGGCACCGTGGATGTTTCCCCGCCTTGGGGTTTTACCACGTAAAACATGTGTTATGCTTGTTTATCTTTTATTTTCTACTTTCATTACGTTTATCTTGCAGGTTTCATTAACCTAAAACCTTTGACCGGTTGACTTCCAAAAATCACCGTCAACAATTGGCGCTAGAAGAAGGGGCTGAACTCAACTTCGAGGAACCCTCATGAACAGACCACAGAAGGAACTCTGATGTGGATCCAACACTTGAAGAACCCAACAAACAACTATTGGAAGTGTTAGGGAGTGGGTTAACTACAGAACCCGTAGCAAGAGCCGCGGCCGTGACCAATTCCGAAGGAAGAATGTTGCGCAAAGCAATACACAGAGCTTCACAGTATCAAGAATCTGTCCCAGGAATTGCTTTCCCATTCCGACAGCTTACGAAAGAAAAGAGAAGAGAGTTGCAGAGAATCGCGGAATTGCTGACCAATGCGCACTAAAGTGAGCATATCTCCCTCTACAGAAGTCGGATTTGTGAACTGTAAAAACTGCTGGAAAATAGACATCCAAGGCTTTCCAAGCATATATGGATCGTAGCCTAGTTCAATCTGAGCAATATTTGGTGGCCCCCGCAATATTGAAGAAACCAGATCGCGTATAGATTTCTGATATGACCATCGAACACTAAAACGAGCATATCTCCCTCTACAGAAGTCAAAATCTCGAGCCATAAAAACCATCAGAAACTAGACATCCGGACCTTTCCAGAAATATAAGGTTCGCAATCTGGCTCAACCTGTGGAATATTTTATTGTCCCTGAAACATTGAAGGAAGTGATTCGCAGAGGATTCTCAAACCTGACCACCAGACACTAAAACAGAGATAACTCTCTCCAAAGAGCATGGAATCACGAATCGTGAATTTTGCTGTAAAATAGACGTATAGATCTTTTCAAGGATATGTGGGTCTCAACACAGTTCGTCCCGAGGAATATTTGACGACTTCCAGAACGTTGCAGTTCAGAATAAAGTTTACCTTTTCGTGTTAGAAACCGAGCCCATCTTGGTATAAAACATCCAATGGCGGTTCTCAACTAAACCCACTCAGCTCTTCATCAATTCACCTGTGAAGGATCCAATAGTGAAACGACTAGACTCCAGGTTCGGTAAGTGGCCAAGGTTAGTCAATCTACACATCGGTCTAATTTTACGATTTCATTTACAAAGGATATATGCATAGTTACATATAAATAAAAGTTAAAACCGACCAAATAATGATTATTCGAGATTTAATCGGGACTTCGATCTTGATAAAATCATTCGGATTCGGGGGTATGTTTTCACTTAATTGTTATTACTATTGATATCGTCTTGCATTGATAACTGTATAGAATATTGGGATGCTTAAATCTTATACTCTGAATACACTCCTAATTTGTTGAAATTAGAAGTTGCATATTGTGCTTTTCTATTAAAATATTTGCATGGATTGCCTTGACTTGGGAGTGCATTGCCGAATAGATTTAGTCGGCAGCAAGTATGTCACATGATTATTATTCTAGATTAATAAGAGTAAAACATATTGATTGATGTTTAATATTTGTGACATTTTGATTAACCAAACAATAATTCGATTGAATTTAATTGAGACTTTGATCTTGATAAAAAACGATTGAATATTTGTTGTCTAATAAAAATTACCAAGCTCATGGCATACATAGCTTATTTAGCATATAATTGTTTTAGGCAAACAATACATTACGCATAATACATGGTTGGCAGTGTCATTAATTTAATTCGTTAAATAATAATGAGAGGGGCGACATTGCTAGAGTCTAGATGCAATCGCACTAGTTGATTATATACACCCTCCAGGTCTGATGCTTCTTCATTGCTCTTTTAAAGATAAAAATAGTGATGGGTTGTTCATTTAAATGTGGTGGAAAAACTGACTCCATGTTATCAATAGTGTTGTGATCTGTTATATACACGATGTTTGAAAGTAATTATAGTCCTTTTTAATATCTTTTGAGTAAGTATTATTTAATGAATTAATCAAGACTTTGATCTTGGTAAGAAATGCTTCCAAAAGCGTTTAAAAGCAGTACCGAAAGCGTTTAATTCGGATAAAAAGGTACGATTTCTCTTAATCGTTATGTTATTTATTATCCTCTTAATCGTTATGTTATTTATTATCGTTGGCATCATATTGCATCTTAAATCGATAATATAGAACGGTATCATAGTGATTATTTCCATTTGGAATATTATGAATTTAGCATTAGAATCACTAGAACTATAAAAATATAGTCCATGTTTTTCTATCGAAATTCCTATTGATAAAACAGTGTATGAATCACAATATAATTGATTCGAAGACGCATGTAACATGTACGTTCCACAATGTTTTGTTACTTTTCAGTCCAAATATGCCATTGTTATTGATGTTTAAATTTTCATGATAGTGGTTGGAGTCAACAACATCAGGTTCGACCAATGTGTTCTTTAGATAAAATGAGCATGAGTGTTGAAGAATGTGACTAGAAGTATTTGGTATGCTTGAGACATTGAATTTATGCAATCTAGATATATTAAATTATATCTACCTCTTCATATCGTTATACTTCCACATACAAATACACAACACGCATAACTTTTGTGTAATTCTCTTTGTGCTATATTACATTCACGTGTTATCTATGCATGTCTCTCTTGTACACAATACATAATATGCGTGCATAAGTCTATAAACATATAATGCATGCTTAATTAGTATGTCTGACAAACTTTTATGGCTCTTACACGCAAGTTGTCTATCATAGATTTATAAGAGTCAAATTTCGACACTAATATTAATAGTACCATGTATGAGTTGATCGCTTCCAATTATTTGGTCTCATTAAATGCATGATTATTATTACTTGTGTGAACTTTACTCACATACTTGGTATAGAAAACAAATTGAAAATGTTAGCTCAGGAATCTAGTCTTGCCTTGGCGCGCGGGAATCAAATTTCATCTCGATGTGCTTAAAGGTTTCAAAAAAAGAGACCATATAGCCTTGGTGACCCGATAGAGATGGAAGAGTAGCATTGGCCTCACATTGCTAACAACTGCCTTCATCAATCCGGGTTTGATCTCTCCTATTAATATAAAGATTCTACTCTCTATCAAATATGTTATGTCTTATACGAATAAAACTCGTTTATGACTAACCATTATCTTTTATTACCTGAGCAAAGCATGCCTTATTATTTATACTTTAGAACCGTAAATGAAGCCCGACGGATACTAAAAAAATAAAATAAAAAAATCCAAGGGTTACTCCTTAAAACGGTCAATAAATTCATCCTTTGACTAACAATTTGTTGAGAATTTATATAGTGAAGAATTTATCAAGTTTGACTCAGATAATGTTGCTTTCCGAAAGCTTCTTGATCGGACATGTCAACAATTGGCGTTATCAAAAAGAAGCCCGATCTATAACAAAGGTTAGGCTGTCTACGAAAAAGATCAACTGAGAAGAGAAGTCGGATCTTAAGGGAGTCATTACAACGGGTCACATCCACAGTAATCAAGAGCATCCCAGCGACTACAGCATAAATAGACGAAACACTTGAGACACTCTAGCAAGCTCGAAAAAAAAAAAAAAAGGTGCGATGTTGAAAGCACTCAATTCGGATAAAACCTACTTTAACAACTGCTGGGGGGGCTAGGGGTAGCACAATACATCAAAGGAGCAAGCAACGTGGCAAAGCAGTTTTAGCAAAGTCACTTCAGTTGATATATGTGTATATATAAAAGAAGATGAACCATAACGGAAGTTGTGGAAGTTGGAGTACAAGACTAAAACTAGTGGATCGCTCATCACCTTTCAACACATTTCACGAAAGGTCCTAAGGATCATTCACTCTAAGGAATGTTTGACAATATTCGGGATATCACAACTTTACGCTGGAAACAGAAACGCCCACTACACAGGTTAGTATTGATTATTAAATTATCTTGTTTGCTTCCTGTAATGATACAGGGAAACATAAGACAAAGTATTATACAAAAGCACAAAGAAAGAACAACTTGCGATTTGCCGACTCAGAATGTAAAGGTAACCAATTTCGGATACCTCATTGAGTGGAGTTAGAGGTAAAATCAAAATTATAGCTTAGTCACTTTTTATTCGGCCTATAAATCAAATCTCCTCAGATTTCATAACCACATGTTGATGACGAGGAGGTAAAATGAGGGGAAACAATTTTGTCACCCTTGCTTATCAAAGTTCTTTGCTGCACCTTTTACGTGATGCACAACACATGTAGCATGTGTGTTTATTCTAGTATTACACCCTACTTACATATGTTATCGCTATATGTTTCTTTCATACATAAATAAATACTATGCACGTATATACTTGCGAAAACATATACTAGTTTTATTAGCATACTATATAGTTTTTGTACGCAAAACATCCAGTGAGAATCCATGGGTATTCTATCCTGAACAGCAACCATCGCCAATAATGTGCATGGATCCAACTGTTTTTGTTCGGCATTATTAAAATATATATTTGTGCAAATGTTACTCACGTGTTTGACAGAGAGACAAGCTTAAAACTTTAGTACAGAAATCGAGCTTAGCCTCAGTACGCGCAAAACAAGTTTTATCTCGGCGTATGTAGAAATTCAAATACAAGGCCAAAGGGGCCAAAATCTTCACCAACAGTAAGAACTCGGCTGAACAAAAAAAGAAAAAGCTCTCTAAAATAGAGAATGAGACTTAGTTTCATAAGGAGCTCGGCCGCCATGAAACCGCAAAGAGCGAGTGCATAGTGTCCGAGGGGCGGAGAAGCTGGAGTAGCATGCCCGCCTAGTTGGGACGATGCAAACGCAACACCTAGCAAAAAGGCAGACCCGAGGCACTGGAATACCTGGAAAACAGGATACCTGGCAAACTGCTCGGGGCGTCGCCAGAATAGGTTTGGTGAGATGCGCAGTTGTGTTGGCTGGTATACACTACCCTAACGATTCGACAAACCCCTGTAGCAGACAAAACCTGGAGACGTCCTAGGTGACTTGTGCAGGGACCTAAGTGTATGGTCGTGGTGAGCCTCGACGTAACACCTGGGTAAAACTGACCAGTTTAATGAGACACTTGATCAGTCTGGAGATGATCAGTTTAATAAGATACTTGATCATTCTTGAAGAAAAAACTGATCAATTTAATGAGATACTTGATCAGTCTCAAGATGATCCGTTTAAATAAGATATTTAATCATTCTTGAAGAAAAACTGACCAGTTTAATAAGACACTTGGTTAGTCTGAAGATGATCAGTTTAATGAGACACTTGATCATTCTTGAAGCCAAACTGAGGATAATATATTTGTTCAGACCAAGGTAACTAGATACTTGGATAAACCAGTCAAGTCTAACAAAAACTTGACCCAATAAAACCAATGGATTACTCAAACTTAATGCCAGTTAATGAGATACTTGGCTAAATTAAGTTAAATGAGTTATTCAGCTTAAACAAAGAAACCATGTTACACTCGGGTAAAAACAAAACAAAATATTTTTATTATTTACACGTTTATGAGTGTGCAGGTATACCAAATTGATCAGAAAGATTGGCCAAAAAGAAGACTGGTCTATAAGAAAGATCGGCCAAAAGAAAGAATCAAACCTACGAAAAAAGATCAGCCGAGAAAAAGTTCAAATGGACAAGAAAGATCCAGGCCGAACGCTTGGAATGACCCGTCCAAAGAAGAAAAGAATGGCTACCCAGACAATATGCCAAAAGCATGGCTCATACCCTGCACATCGGCATCAACTCAAGAATAACAACGATGCTAGGGGGTAGATTCCAAGCAACATGAACCCCTGGAGAACAAAAGCCCCCAACCCGCCATGAGCATGTATATATATGGCAGTGGTCTCAGGGGGTGGATGCTTTGAAGCACGATCTCTATAGAGCAACATCTTACCTTGTCAAGAGCGACGACATCTACCGTATTTTCCTCAGCTTGTGAGGAAAGACACGGCCCAGGGAAACCTTAATCAGTTCCTCTTATGATCTTCAACCTCGACATCTTTAAGCTGTCTTGAGCACTAAAACTTCGAAAGATCGCCGGAACTTGCCTTTAAAGGATATGACAAGAAGAAAAGATGTTTCAGATAGAAGCATTCTTAGCTATTCAAGTCCTAGGAGATAACTGGAGGCAATTTGGAAGATTTATTGATCAAACTTGTGAAAACAGCATCTGCTGATGGGTCAACTTCAAGAATTAAACTGTATCATCTCAGAAGGAACTGGAGTTCGAGCCTTATATGGTTGGAAAGGTACAGAAGTTAGCTTTCCGTAGAATTTTACGGTTTGTGATTTCGAGTTTTCTTGAAGGAGTTATGACCATTTTACTACCCAAAGGTCAGCCCAGAATTTCTACGCGGGCAGCATCTGCTGATGGGTCAACTTCAATAATTAAACTGTATCATCTCAGAAGGAACTGGAGTTCGAGCCTTATATGGTTGGAAATGTATAGAAGTTAGTTTTCCGTAGAATTTTACGGGTTGTGATTTCAAGTTTTCTTAAAGGAGTTATGACCATTTTACTACCCAAAGGTCAGCCCAGAATTTCTACACGGGATTATGGAAATAAAGCAATGCGGGCTGCCTATTTGGGAATGAAGGTCTTAAATGAATTTGTCATGTTTTGGAAGATTAACAAAGGTCTAAAAGTCACTTTAATTCAATTTTAGTTGATCCTAAACTTTCTATGTTAGGATTAGTCGAGATTGGATTAAAATTCCTAAAGTTAGAAGGATTATACTTATTATTTTGAGTCACATTGAATTAGCCTTCCTGGAGGATGATTGTGGAACTAAAAAGAGACATAATCCATGCCTATTTAAGAGGAATTACAGCAGAAAGATTAGATATGCAGCAACAGTGCAAAGAAGATCCGAGTGTTAGTAAGATCCACTCAAATATGGATCCAGAAGAAGCTGAACCAGGTTGAAAGAGGATCCAAGAAAAGCCGAACAAAGCTAAAAAGGGGTGTCACCTTGGCCCAAATGAGCGAAAAGATCTCAACAATCAAAGCTTGTGGAGACAGGGAAGTTTATCGAACGCGACTATAGCCAAGTGCAATATGAGTGCGCACCAAGGCATTACGGAAGTATACAAGGCAAAAATTACAAGAAAAGAGGAGTTAAAGAGTGAGAAGAGGCTCAACAAATGTACGACAATTGTTCAACCTCAGCTAGGTAGACAGTAAACTTGGACTTAGGCTGAAGATGAGCAACAAAAAATCAAAGGAGAACTATTCAAATCCCCTTCGACGAGTCGCTAAAGAACTCATCTCGCAGATTTGAGGGGGTATTGTTATAGGGGTTTTTCGTCAGCATGACACATCAGCAAGGATAGCGGGTAATGCGGAAATATGGTGATTCCACGTCATCAAAAGTCAAATGTGAGACACGTTATCAAAAGGGTCAACATGAATACATGACAGCACCATACGAGGGGCCATCTACAGATAGAGTCTACTCAGCCACTCAGCCAAGATTCTACTCAGCCAAGAGTCCACTCAGCCAAGAGTCCACTCGGCCAAGAGTCTACTCAGCCACTCGGCCAAGGTTCCACTCGGTCAGGAGTCCACTCGGCCAAGATTCTACTCAGCCAAGAGTCCACTCGGCCAAGAGTCTACTCAGCCAAGAGTCCACTCGGCCAAGAGTTTACTCAGCCACTCGGCCAAGATTCTACTCAGCTAAGAGTCCATTCAGCCAAGAGTCCACTCGGCCAAGAGTCTACTCAGCCACTGGGCCAAGGTTCTACTCAGCTAGGAGTCCACTCGGCCAAAGTCTACTCGGCCGAGAGTCCACTCGGCCAAGAGTCCACTCGGCCAAGATTCTACTCGGCCAGGAGTCCACTCGGCTAAAGATCAATACTTGGCCAAAAACAGGAAATACAGTCCTACCAAGATACGCCATATCAGGAAGAGATCTACACAGATACAGAATCTTAGGATAATATTCCAATAAGGAAATATCCTTATTTCCTCTCCAGTACTAGAGAAGTTTAATCAGGAAAGAACTCTAAGCTTCCATAAGGATAAATACCAAATGGGAAACGAGTCCTAATTGGTATACTCTACTAGAATCCTACAAAGACTCTAATTAATGAGTCCACCGGATATACGACAGGAACTAGGGCAACCCTAGATGGTACCATATAAATACACCCTTGTATTCATTATAAGAGGACATGTTCATCATGAGCAATTCACACTTACATGAGAAAAGAGATACGAAACATAATCAATTATCTGAGAGAAAGCGAGTATTGAGTGTGTAATCCTTATATTCATAGTGGATCACTTCTCGCCATCACCGGCACCGTGGATGTTTCCCCGCCTTGGGGTTTTACCACGTAAAACATGTGTTATGCTTGTTTATATTTTATTTTCTACTTTCATTACGTTTATCTTGTAGGTTTCATTAACCTAAAACCTTTGACCGGTTGACTTCCAAAAATCACCGTCAACATCTTCTTTGTTGTATTATTATCATCGACCCTACTTTATCGTTTGTCTTGTGTTGTAATGTGATAGTGTCTTGTCTTGCTCATCATTTCCTGAACGAAAATCTCACGCAATTTGTACCACTCAGGGCCATTAGGGCTCCACGCTATGTCAACTCCGCCCTATGTGCGTGTGTCCGATCACAATGCAGTCACTCTTGGCATTCTAAAGGCGGATTGGGGGCCCTGCCCGTTTCGGTTTTTCAACAGCTGGCTAGAGGATAAAGATCTGATGAGGCAGGCTATGGTGGGGTGGAAGGAATGTAAGGTAAAGGGGTCTAATGGCAGAATTCTTGTAGCTGAGATCAAGGCTTCAAAGGCTTATTTAAAAAAGTTTTTACCTTCAAGGGTTGACGGTGCTCTTATGATTAAGCAGTTTGAAGATAAGCTGAAGGATTTGGATAGATTGGCGGTGCCTCCTGGATGGACCGAGGCTTTGCGTAAGGAAAGGTTTGATGCTTTAAAAGGTTTATGGAGAGAGGTGAGGTTGGAAGAGCAAAGGTGGTGCCAAAAATCTAGAATAAAGTGGTTGAAAGAGGGGGATAGAAACACCAAATTTTTCCATTGCATTGCTAATGGTAGAAGGAGAATGAACTTTCTTGGGGATCTAATTATTGATGGGAGAAGGGTGAAGGAACCGGCAGAGGTTAAGAATGGGATAGCCAATTTTTTTAAGAACCACTTTGGGAAGGCCCCTTGGACAAAACCGAAAGTTTTTGACTTGGATCTTCGGCAGTTGACAGAGCAAGAAAGGGAGGGTTTGGAACTTCCTTTTGGCAAGGAAGAGGTTTGGGAGGCGGTAAGCAATTGTGACGGCAACAAAACGCCGGGTCCAGATGGTATGAATCTCAATTTTATTAAAGCTAATTGGGGGGTTATTGAAACTGATTTTCTGAATTTTTTGCATGAGTTTTATGTGGAGGGGTCTGTAGTCAAAGAGCTTAACGCTACTTTTATAGCCCTTATTCCGAAATGCGAAAATCCTGATTCCATAAAAGACTTCAGACCTATTATCTTGGTGAGTTCTTTGTATAAGGTGCTTGCCAAGATTCTTGCCAACCGATTGAAAAGGGTGATGAATTCCATTATCGGGGAGAACCAGATGGCTTTCGTTAATAATCGTCAAATTACGGATAGTTTCGTAATAGCGGAAGAGGTAATTCACTCTTGGAGGAATGACAAAGAGGGAGGTTTAATCATTAAGCTCGACTTTGAAAAGGCTTATGATAGCGTGGACCATGATTTTTTAGATGCTATGATAAAGGACATGGGCTTTGGGGAACGATGGAGATTGTGGATGAAGAATTGCATCTCCACGCCTAAGTGTTCGGTTTTAGTTAATGGGAGTCCTTCGGCGGAATTTGGTTTTGAGCGTGGGTTAAGGCAAGGGGATCCCTTATTCCCCTTTCTATTTAATATTGTTACTGAAGGTCTTAGTAGCATGTTTCGAAAGGCGATGGGCTTGGGTTTAATTAAAGGAGCGGTGTTCGGGAATAACCTAATTCACTTGAGCGGTGTTCGGGAATAACCTAATTCACTTGACCCACCTTCAGTTTGCGGACGACACTATACTTTTTCTTAAACCTTGTTTAGAATCCCTTCTAAATTCTAGGAGGATCCTCAGATGTTTTGAATTGGTTTCAGGGCTCAACATTAATTTCCACAAGTCTTGCGTGGTTAAAGTTGGCAAAAAGAAGGATAACGATTCTATTTGGGCTGAGGCTTTCAGATGCAAAAGGGCTGCCCTCCCGATCAATTATTTGGGTTTCCCTCTAGGTGCTAGACCTTGGTCGACTTCTTTCTGGAATCCGGTGATCAGTCGCATGGAGAGTCGGTTGGCGCCTTGGAAGAAGAAGGTTTTGAATAAAGGGGGGAGATTGGTTCTCATTAAAGCGGTTCTCTCTAGTATTCCTACCTATTATATGTCCGTCTTCAAATTACCTGTCGGTGTTGCTAATAGGATGGAGAAAATCCAACGCTCTTTCTTTTGGGGTGATAACCCTCTAAAGAAGAAATCTCATGCGGTGGATTGGGTTTCTTTGTGTAGGAATAAGAAAAAAGGGGGGTTGGGGATTGGGCGGATGGGAGATAAGAATGTTTGCTTGCTAGCCAAATGGATTTGGAGGTTTGGCAAAGAGGAGGACACCCTATGGAGAAGGGTTATTTGTGCCAAATACGGAATTCCGAGTGATTCCTTAGTGTGGGAGAAGAACCTTAAAAATTCAGCTTCCCACTTTATGAAAGCTGTGAGCAGCTTTTTTGTTGAAGGATCCAAGGTTGGTAAAATCCTCAATGAGGGTTTCAAAATTATTCTTGGTAATGGGAGGAGAGTGGATTTTTGGAGCAACTTGGGAGGAGAGGAGATGTCGCTCAAGAGTGCGTTCCCGAGAGCTTTCGCTTTGGCTGTTAAGAAGTCAGGCTCGGTTCAAGATTTTGGCAGCTGGCAGGGGCAGAGATGGTGTTGGAATGTGCCTACGAGAAGAAGATTATTTGATTGGGAGATTGATGTTTGGGAGGCCTTTACGAACAGACTCATGCAGTTCAAGCCGAGAAACCTGATCGAGGATGCTATTGCATGGACTTTCTCACCTAATGGCAGCTTCTCGGTCAGCTCCTGCAGGTTTGCTTTGGAGAAGGAGGAAGAGAACAGCTCGGTTGATTGCTCCTTTGCCTGGCAGGGAGTATGTCCCTCCAAAACCGAGGTTTTCACTTGGCAACTTCTAAGGGGAAGAATTATGGTCAGGCAGGTGATGAAGAGGTTTGGTTTCTTTCCGATCAACTCTTTGGAGTGTCCAATGTGCAAGAATGAAGAGGAAACTGTGGATCACCTCTTCCTTCATTGCAAATGGTCTTCGGTTTTGTGGACCAAGTGCATGTCTTGGTGGGGGGTTTTGTGGTGTATGTCGAGGTCCTTGGTTGATTGGGCTCTTGGTTGGCGTGGTTTGTGTCCCAAATCTAATCAGGGGAGAGCATGGAAAGTTCTGTTTTTTGCTATTATATGGACGGTGTGGGAATCTCGTAACAATTGGGTGTTCAAAAATTCGGAACAGCTGGTTTCCCAAGCTGAAGATTTGGTCAAGTTCAGAACTGCTTGGTGGTTCGAGTTTCACGGAGAGGGCTCTTCTGATTCGGTCACCTCTCTCCTCCTCAATATTAGTGAGCGTTGTACTGATTCGAAGATCAAAAAGTGTGCTACTGGGGCTACCTGGACTCCCCCTGCTCCGAATGCTCTGAAAATTAATGTTGATGGCTCTGCTAGAGGCAATCCTGGAAATGCTGGTATCGGAGGGGTTTTGAGAGACTCCACAGGCAAGGTGCTTGGCTCCTTTTCTAGATTCATTGGGATTTCTGATGCTAATTCTGCAGAAATTGCCGCCATTCATCAAGCTTGTGTTCTATGTGCTGAGTCGCCGTCTCTATTAGGCAAGCAGATCTCCATTTACAGTGACTCGAAGGTGGCGGTAGCTTGGGTCAATGGCAAGGGGTTTGGGAGCTTGAAGCATCTGAATTTGATTTACGACATTCGTTCCATTCTGAGCTTTATGGGAAATATAGTAGTATCTTTCTCGCCGAGATCTACCAACAGTTTCGCTGATTTTCTGGCTAAAAAAAGGTTCGAGTATGGAGGGGGATTTGATTTTGTGGGAGGTGCATTGAGCCTTGTTTCTCGTTTATGCTCCTTTTCCTTTCGGTTTGTTTAGCTTTTGGGGGGTTGGGTTGCCTTGTTGTTTCTTGCTTTCTGTTTTGCTTTTGGTTTGTATGGCGGTGTGCCTTGGGTGTTGGCTCTGTTTGCCTCCGGGCGTTTGGCCCTGTTTCCTTGCCTTTCGGCTAATATAATGGACTGTTCAAAAAAAAAACTCCGCCCTATGTGCTGGCTAGCTACTGGTGCTATTAGAGGGTCACGGTCTTTAACAGCTTGTTTTGCTAATGAAGGCGAGCTTATTACAACACAATCTTTTCTACCTAGTTGAAGTTCCGTGATTGGTCCATAATTTTCAGAGAGTTTTGCAAAGTAACGATGAAGATCAAGAGCGGGTTTGAGAAAAGGAAGGTTGCCGAGCAAGGGCAGCAATCCTGGTGAATCTGGTGGCAATGTTGGAACACTTGTAAATGGTTTCATGTTTTGTAGGTGGAACTCAAAGCTTATTGATCAAGCCATGTACTTATAGAAGTAATAAGGAAATATCAGGCAATCCATTATTATATCTTGAGGTTTCTAATTAGATGTTTAAGCATATACTATATTGCAATTTTAAAAGTAATTATTGTTTCTGTTGGACAATGAAAAGGAGGATCATAGAAAATAGGGTTAATATTAAAAACCTCCCCTCATCTTTGAACTATTATTGGATGTGTAGTTACAAATGCTTTTATTTTAGAAACCTCCCCTATAAACTAACACCGTTAGCATTCCGTTTGTATTGACTGAGTTTGACTATTAAAAAGTCTAAAATATCCATATTTAAGCTTCAATTGTATAAATTGACCATTATACCCTTATACTTTTACCAAATAAATTAATAAAGTAATACAATTGAAGCTTAAATTAATAATATCCTCATTCCATTATTTTGTTATTTTTAAGGATAAAATTGTCTACAATTTTATCTTTGCCCGTTTGGGTTTTCTATTAATAAAATAGCTGTTTCAAAAAAAAAAAAAGGATAAAATTGTCTACAAAATAAATTATCTTTTGCAAGTTAACATTCTCACATTTTGTATAAGTTTTTTAATTTATTTAGTAAAAATATGAGGGTATAATGATTAATTCATACAATTGAAGTTTAAATAGAGATATTTTTGGACTTTTTAACGGTCAAACTCAGTCAATACAAACGGAATGTTAACGTTGTTAGTCCATAGGGGAGGTTTATAAAATAAAAGCATTTATAACTATACATTCAATAATAGTTAAAAGGTGAGGGGAGATTTATAATATTAACCTTAGAAAATAAGCTGCATTCAGTCCCTCAAGACACTCTATTTTCTTATTTTAGAGCATCTCAAAGAGTCTTCCTTGGTTTTAATTAAGGGAGAAGCTGCATTTTTGCAGCTCCAAGAGATACTTTAAAGGTTCTCTTAAATGAGTTTTGGTGGAGCTCACTCACTTAATTAAGGAGTGACTTCAGCCCCTTAAGTGAGCTTCACATATTTAAGTTTATTTTATTTTAAAAAAAGCACCATATATTTATAATAATTATAAAGTAAAACATTAAAATAACAATAAAAAATTATTAAATGAGTCATTTAAGAGAGTATTCTTCAAACACATACCCCCATAATGGTCCATTTTACAACAACATCCACCTTTAATTAAGGGGTCTCCAAGGGAGACTCTTGGAGATGTTTTTACATGTAAATTTGGAATCTTCAAAAATGGAAGCATATATATTTTAGGCTCATTATGAGTTATGACTAGGGATGGCAACGGGTCGGGTTTGGACGGGTTTTGCAAAATCCAAACCTAGATCTAAAGAAGTGTAATCTGACGAAAATCCCTCAAGACATTTGCCGTTTCGAATCTTGTGTAAATTTTCAATTGCCTTTGGATAACAAAGGCAATCGTAAACTCCTGGGATGTGGTTTTTGGATTGTTCTTGGGTTTGACCGATTTTGCGAAAAATCTTGAATCTGATGATATCATGAAATATTAGTGCCGTTTGGGAACCATCACATTTTCTAGCTGTGTGACGGTTGGTGGTATGCAACTTATAGACTTTGCAGAAAATCTATCAATTGACTTAGATCACGTGGTGTTCGGTTATCATTACACCTTAGATCATGTTGATCTATTTACGGATGACTATATGTCGTGGACTTTTGTTTATTCACCATATATGTTGTGAACTTTGTGTTTGAGGTGCGTCATTCAAATAACTCCATGTATTTAATCTTATCTTTCTGGACTTTTTTCAGTTATTAAAAATTCATATTTCATCTGTTGATGAAATATTTAGTATTTAATTCTCATTTATATGAAAATCATTATATCACTATCCAATTGGCTTGGCGGAAAAGTATACCCATTAAGTCTGTCAATGTCCTAGATTCGAATGCACATAAAAAAAAAAACATTATTTAGTGTTTCATTTTTTTTTAATCGAACCTTATGATTTCTTATCCTAAGATCAGCACCATCAATTAGATCAGTTGCTGCTATGGTACCAATGCGAGGCCGTGCAACTAGGAGCTCCTCTGCAGCATCTAGGGGTAGTGGCTGGGGAAGTACAAGCAATGAAGGTGGCTGGAGAGATCGATCTTCCGCACCAGGTTCAAGAACAGGTGCATTCTTTAACAAATTTTAACATAATTGTGCAACCTCTTTTCAGTTCTATTATTGCTTCACATTCATTCTCATTCATCGGATAATTTGACGTGCCTTGTGGTCTGATTTGAGTGCACATCTCTTTGTTGATTAACAGTTCTTAACTAAATGGTTCTAAAATTTCAAAATTTATGAGAAAAATACTGTTGCAAACTTGCAATTGTGTCATACCATGAATGTAAATTAAATATTCAATAAATGGTTCTTCTGTATATTTAAAAATTGAGCTAATTGCACCAAACTCCCATGAGATTTGACTTTTTACATTCATAAATAGTTTTATCATTAATTGACACTCATCTTCCATGTTGTTAGTCAAACTTAGTCAAATTTAAATGTTGACTAAGTTTGACCTTTAAAAATACCAAAATATCCTTGAAATGCTTAATTAATTTTTTTTTTAAAAATTAGATAAAAAATCTTTAAAAAATTAATCCTTAAAAAAAAAAAAACTTTATTTTTTTTCTAAATGGATCTCCAATAGTACATCACAAAGTGGAGATTAAGAATTGATTTTTTTTATAAAAAAAAAAAATAAATTTTAAAAAAGAAAAAGAAATTCAGATATTAAATATTGAAGATATTTAAAAATTTTAAAATACATCAATTAAAATTTTTTAAGTCAACAATGGTCAAACCCTAAAGGTAGGGGAGGTGGTGTCAATTAATGAGAAAGTTGTTTATAAGTGTAGAAGGGCAAACCTCAAGGGAGTATGGTGCAATTAGCTCTATATTGAGTTTGTACCGCGATTCCTCTAATGATATCTATTTCACTTTCGTTACTGTTAGAGCATTGCCTACCTCGGCATTGCTTTATCATTTTGTTGTACTAGATGGTCTTGTTTATGTTTAATTAGTCTGTGCGGATTTGGTTCATTGTTTGAGACCGTGATTGTTTGGTTCATTGCTTTATGTATATGGTCAATAAAGGATGATATATTTGATATTTGTGATGTCGAATTCCAATTTTTCTTTAATAAATAAAAAACCATGATTTCAGTTTTCCATCTTATCTTTCTGTGGTGGCTCCTCCACTATTGTAGTTATTTCTTATTTGATTATTTGCCGACCGCTTTGCTGTTTTAAAAGTTTTGATTGACATTTTCCTGTCTTTTACAATGATCCAAAGCTTTATTTTTAGTTGCGAATAAAAACTTGAATGGGACGCCCATTATTTCGGTGTAATTAAATTAAAAAAAATATATTTTTCTTTCATTTGATCACGTATAAACTTTTTTCATATTATGCATTTTGATTGGATGGTCTTATAGATGACATGTGGTGAGACCGTTGCATGAAAGATTTTCTTAGACTTTTAATGTAAAATTGTTCATTTCTCATTAATTTCTTTCAATTTGATTGATCGAGCTGGGTGATGTCCAACAAACATCATTTTCACTATTTGAAAACCATAAGCAAGTAGATGATATATAATAGATCAGTTATTGAACACGAGAATACGAGATGAGGTTGGTTCGATGGTAATACCCTCACACCCTCATCATAAGATTACTCTATAACCTCTGTGACAACATATTGATGCTAGTGTCCACTGAGATGATGTATATGCATTTGTTAATTGTTATCCTCCTAACATTATTGACACCATTAATTTAATCATAGAACTAGTCAAGCCCCAACAACCACAGCAACATAAACAATAAGGCCCCGTTTGGTGCACGGGATAGGTTAGGATTAATTTTATAGGATAGGATCGGATAGGATTGGATTGGATTAATTTTAATGTTATTCTGTGTTTGGTGCAACATAGGATAGGATTAAAAATAGAGTAATAAGGCTGCCCTCCCGTTGCAATACTTAGGGATTACTTTGGGGGGTAGACCGAGTTCGAAGAAGTTTTGGGCTGATTTGGTGAGGCGGATGGAGATTCGTCTGGCTCCCTGGAAGAAATTCTTTCTTAATAAAGGGGGAAGATTGGTGCTTATAAAGTCTGTCTTATCTAGTCTTCCTGTTTATTTAATGTCGGTTTTCAAGATGCCGGTGTCTATTGCGAATAAAATCGAAAGAACCCAAAGGGACTTCTTTTGGGGTGGTGGCGGGAGAAAAAGGAAAATGCGATAAAGTGGGATACTTTGCGTTTAAATAAGAAAGATGGAGGCTTGGGTATTGGATCTATTATTGCTAGGAATAAGGCTTTGTTAGCTAAGTGGGTGTGGAGATTTGGGGTTGAAACTGATTCTCTTTGGAAGAGGGTGGTGTGTGTGAAGTATGGCATTAATACTGGAGTGCTAAATTGGGAGTGGAAATGTGGAGCTTTCAATTCGGGGTTTATTACTTCGGTATCCAATTTATTTAAAGAAGGGACGAAGTCAGCCTCTATTCTTAAGGATGGCATGAAAGTGGCAGTGGGGAAGGGGGACAGAGCAAAACTCTGGTCAGATGTCAGTTTAGAGGGTTCTTCGTTCAAGGATGCCTTTCCGAGGATTTTTGTTTTGGCTAAAAATAAGGTGGGCTGTTTGAGAGACTATGGGAGGAGAGAAAATCTGGAGTGGAAATGGGAGGTGGGGTTAAGAAGAAAGCTGTTTGACTGGGAGGTTGATCAATGGAATAGTTTTGTTCAGTGTTTGTTGTCTGTAAAGATAATGAATTCGGTTCAAGATTCTCTTACTTGGATTTACAGCTCTTCAGGTCAATTTACAGTAAGGTCTTTCCAGAGGCTGCTGGATGAGGTTTCTTATCAGGGTTCGGAGAAGTTCAAGGAGTTTGGTTGGGATGGTGCTCCCCGAAAATTGAACTCTTTGGGTGGCAGTTATTACATGGTAGGATAGTGGTGAATGAGACGTTATATAAGTTTGGGTTGATTTCCGATGAAGAGTCAGCTTGCTCAGTTTGTAAGGCTGATATGGAATCAAGTGATCATCTGTTCTTGCATTGTAAGTGGTCCTGAAAGGTGTGGCAAAGTTGTATTAGTTGGTGGGGATGCTTGAGTTGTGTCCCTTCGACTCTAATGGAGTGGTGGGAGGAGTGGCCGAATCTTTGTCCTCGGGCTAACTCCTCTAGAGCTTGGAATTCGATGTTTTTTGCGGTGGTTTGGTCTATATGGGAG